>OY783196.1:17026918-17612318 GCA_963678675.1 Xiphydria camelus
ATTAGAGTCCGATTCGCTATTAATCCTTTGCACTCCTGCGACATCACTCCGGTGCCCAGGCGATTCACGCGGCACCGCTCAGGCGCCCGTGCTATTTTTTACATACACTGGACGGTGGGCCGTAACACACGCCAGAGTCGCCTTAACCCTCAACCCGTGATGTCGGTCTGCGAGACCGCTATCCCCGGCCTCGCGTTATACGATTTGGTAGCACCTCGCGGGTTAAGGGTTCAAGCGTCCCCTCCAAATGCGACGTTTAAACTCAATATCTTTGTTTACGTTACGCGATAAAGTACTGTAAACAGGCCTGGAGTGCAAAGAGTTAAGGGAAAACCAAAAATGAGCTAGAAATAGGAAAGAATTCTCAAGACTATCGGGCTTTCGCAGCCAGTAATACATTACTCTCGGCTTCCAGATAGTAACCCCGTCCATATTCGTTAATTTGCAAAACGGCGGCAAATTAATAAATATGGACTCAGCTATCAACATCCGGAAGCCGACAGTAATAATACTCATAAGTATAAAGAAAACATCCCGTTAACGAAATTGATAGCGGTTATTCAAACATAACTTTGTTTCACTTACTTTGTGCTTTCTGGTCATACTTACCTTTATAAAGATTTTGTGCTAATTACCAAATATATGTGTAACTGTAAGGCAAGCAGCTCATTAACGAAATTGAAATCCTCACGAAAAAGGATTGCAGTGCGAAAATATCATATGAGTAGTTTACTGTAATATTCTATAGTTAACTACTCATAGTTATCAACTATAGAAGATTACTGTAAACCACATACGCGCTATACCTGTAGTTCACTGTAATATTCTGCAATTAATCACAAATAATTGCAGTAAACTACACATATGGTATGTTCGCATTGCAGTTCTTTTTTTTTTAGGGAATCGATTATTTAAATATAATAAGTTTTTTTCGCTTACCTTAATTCTCTAATACTGTGCTGTGCACTGTAATTCTTTTTTGTTAGGGAATCGATTATTTAAATGTAATAAGTTTGTTTCACTTATCTTATTGCGCTTTCCGAACGTATTTTTAGTAAAGATCTTTCTGTCAGGGAATCGATTATTTAAATATAATAAGTTTTTTTCACTTACCTTAATTCTCTAATACTGTGCTGTGCACTGTAATTCTTTTTTTTTTTAGAGAATCGATTATTTAAATGTGATAAGTTTGTTTCACTTATCTTATTGCGCTTTTCGAACGTACTTTTAGTAAAAATCTTTCTGTCAGGGAATCGATTATTTCAATATAACAGATTTGTTTCACTCACCTTATTCTGATTTATGAACATACTTCCAATAAAGTTCGTGTCTCAAATATACGTGTTTGATTTTCCCGATTAACACCAATACATATATTTCAGATCAACTTTCTTTTTGAATATCTAATTTTCGATCAGTGGCAGATATTCTTGAATATCTAATTTTCGATCAGTAGCAGAGATACTTGAATATCGAATTTTCGATAACTGAACGATATCTACTTCGTCGATTTCTCGATTATCGATATTTAGATATCTCACCGATATCTTTCATTCTATATCTGCACTATGTCTAGCGACATCTATATTTATACGGAATATCGATTCTTGTCAACTTAGGATATCTGTCGGACATCTACGCAATGTCTATATCTAGATTTCGACCACGTTTATGCCAAATTTAGATATCGTTTTCTAGACATATAGACATCTCATAGATATCGCACAGATATTTCTTGCTACTTGGGCATTTCCAGACTGTCGCAGCGACAAACAGAAGTGTCGTCAATCGACCATATTTCATGCATCCGACAAAACATCTGCGACGCCTGCGACGGATCCCCCACCCGATTTTTGCACAACCAATCGGAGTGACTTGTCGTATACGACAATCCGACATGTCGGATCCGTGAAATAGGCCCCTAAGGGCCAGTTCCACAATTCGGACTTATCTAGATAAACTCGGTTTAAATCCTCATTCTCGGGCGCTCATTGGTTGGATGGATGATTTAAACTCCGTTTAAGAGTTAAGCCCGAGTTGTGGAACCGGGCCTAAGGGAGAACCGAGTTCACTAAAGGGCCTTTTAGGGCGGGTTGTAACGACTTGGTTTAAACTCAGTTCTAGCTTGAACCACGTTTGAACTGAGTTTACATAAAAATGTATGATATTATGCGTGATACAAAATATACCAAGAACGGCGGTTTAAGCTGAACCGGCTCTGAACCAAGTCGTTACAACCCGCCCTTAGACGGTCATTTCCGTTCTCAGTTCAGTTTCATTTTCCGTTCCCGTTTCATTTCAGTTCGGAATGACCGTCTAAAAAGGTTCCGTTCAGTTCTCACTATTCCTAGTCGCTTCAGTTCTCTGTAGCCTGTCTGCGATCAAAGCACCTATAGCAAAATTGCGAGTTTTGCATGAGCACCCCTGTGGGTCTCCTCGTCCAATAGAATCACCGGAGAAGCGCGAATGCGCATGCGTAGTCATCCGTGGGTGTTGGCGTCGTCATGCCACGGTTGACTACGCATGCGCATTCGCGCTTCTCCGGTGATTCTATTGGACGAGGAGACCCACAGAGGTGCTCATGCAAAATTCGTAATTTTGTTATGGATGCTTTTGATAGTGTGCGTCTGTTTATTCCACAAACACGGTGAACTTTTATAAATGTCAATGAATTCGACAACAAAATCCTGATCCTTGGACATAGTGACAGACCTATACGTGCACCGCTCAAGATTTTCAAGAAAACTGACGTGAGCGGACGGCTTGAGGCATGACGCCCTTGTTTACACATAGGAATTTTAAGAAATGAAATGAAACAAATAGGTCTATCCATCCCGTCAGTTCTCAGTTTCCGTTTCCGTTCTTCTTTCATTTTTTCATTTTTACACGTAGGGACAACTGACAGTTCGACTGAAACTGAAACTGAACTGAGAACGGAAATGACCGTCTAAAAGGCCCTTAAAGGAATTTGAGTTGAGAAATTTCAAAGAGTTATCTAAAAGCAAATAAACTCCAATCACGACTCAAACCTTGACTGAAATATCAAAAATAAGATTTGGAAAAGAAGTTGCCTTTCCGGCATACCAGTGGTTATACAATTGATGCATTACTTGACTAGAATTTCTCGGTTCGTTCTCCTCTTTTTGGCGCCCTCGAATACGACGCGTGCGCAGGAGTCACTTGTTAATCGAGAATCGAGGCACCCACTGACAGTGTCCGGGCGGTGGAGGAATAGTTCCGCTTATACCTATGCTCTCGTGGATAAATTATGGCATTATTTCTAATCAGAGCTAAAGAATTACGTTGTCAAAATTCTCAACTACGTTTCTTCTCCAGCAAATCAACCATGAAGGTTAGTAACATATTCCTATTGTGTGTGTTGTGTGTCTAAGGTATATTTTCTTTCTGATGTGTTACGGCATCTCGGTATACTTTCATATTTTCGTTAGCAGACCGTTGAAATTTCCAAATTTGACGAAAAACGAATTTCTGAAACAAGAAGTCGTAACCAGTCCTTCAAGCGATAGTTGCTACCTATACGAAAGCATTTTTATTTTTACTATTGTTATTTTCCGTATTATACGTGCATTCATAGAAATAGGTCGCGAATACTTTCGTAAATTTAACAATCATGTTATAAATGCAATACGCTTCATTTTCCAGAAAGGAGTAGTGCTCGGAGTCTACGAGGCAGAAGGAAAGGATAACGTCATATTGACTCCCGCGGCTGCCAAATTTAACGAACTCGTCAAGGGCAAACTGCTGACAAATATTTGTTTGTAAGTTTTGAATTACTTTTTTATTCAGTTTCTTTACCATTGCATGTAAACGTGTTTCGTTCGATATCTATCGATTAAGATGCAAATATGCTTTGTTTATTATTTATTTCATTTATCTAGTTGAATGGAATATCACAAAAGAATAAAATTTTTGTGGATGGATTTTAACTTGATCGTTATTTTTCGAAAAGCTAGAATGTTAATATTGACTTTCAAAGTTTGTTGGTCTTTTTTTTTTGAGCAACCTAAACTCTTTCTTCCGTATACAGTGTAAGAGAAGTCATATCAACGTGAATAATACATGGTTATTACTATTAGTTTATTTCTCAAACAGCACGGGGCAATGCCGATTTCAACCCGATGTACTGCACGATCGTTTGTTGTATTTTTAAATATTCTATTCACCTTTCCAGCCTGAAACAATTGTTATAATGCTGCCTGAGCTATACCTGATATTCGTTATTACTTTCTAATAGTCATTTCGTGTGAAGACTTTTGTTATAACGTTTTTTATCGCCCAGAGATTTGAGATTTGATAGTTTCCCCATTCCATGAGCTCACTGGCATTATTTTGATTGTTTCAGGAGAGGCTAGGCCGAGTGACGGTGTTGTATGTGCGATCTGAAAAGCTGACTGCCTGCCTTGAAAAGATTGATAAGAGATTTCTATTTATTCGATTTGAAAGTCGAACTGATCAAGCTTTGCGTTGTTCTCAAAGTACAGTTTAAAGGTCAAATTGTTAATATTTAATCGCACATTCGAATACTTACGCGTTCTGCGTGCATCCGTGAAATACAAGAGGCATCATGAAAATCATCGCTAGATTCTCCGATTGAGAAGGAAGAGCAGAAGTGTTTAATTCGACTACATTAACGTAACGGAGACATGTCGAATATTGGCAGTGGTATGCTCGGTAACGGTAGCGGAGCTAGTAGCAGTAGTGGTACGGGGGAACGCAACGGACGAAATTGTAAGCGTCACGTACATTCTACCAACATACTCACTGGAATTGGCGGTACTCTGGAGGACAAGAACAACGATTATTTATGCCCGATTTGTTTTGAAGTAATAAACGAAGCGCATATAACGCGCTGCGGTCACACGTTCTGTTACGCCTGTATCGTTAAATCTTTAGAACTTAACGGACGATGCCCAAAATGCAGTTTTACTTTAGGACAGCAAGATATATTTCCGAACTTTTTGTTAAATGAATTAGTCTCCAAGTATAAGACAAGAATTAAAGGAGTGGCAGAACTGGGATGTTCGCGCACCGGTGACGGTAGAAGTAGAGGTGGTATAGCGGCGGCAGAGTTGTCCGTACCACAGTGCGACGGTTTGAGGGATTTCGTGGCGGCTGAAAGTGCCAACCTGACGTTACCCGATGTGAACGTAATGCTGGAGGTGCTCACGCAGAGGAAAGATCTGCTGGAAGCCGAATCTTGCGCCGCCCAAAATAAATTGCTGCACGAATTTCTCAAGCACTTATTGCAGCAAAAGGAGGAACAGAAAAGTCAGTTACAGAGAGAAGTGGCCTTGATCAAACGTGATATGGAAGAGGTCGAAAATGTCCTGAAAGACGTTCAAAGTAAATGCCCCAAAGTGGAGGATTTGAAGGTGTCGAATGAAAATGATTCGGCGCAAGTATCAGCCATTAGAAAGGAAATGATCAATCTAATAGATATAATAGATTCAAACATGGTGAAGCCGAACGAAACAGTTGCCGGAGGCGATGCTTTTTCAAGCGCAGTGAGTCAAAAACCCAGCGAACCTCCTACCAGCTCGACTTTAGCGGTACGCAGAAAAAGAATGCACGCACATTTCGAAGACTTTGTTCAATGTTATTTTGATTCACGGGCGAAAGAGCTCTTATTTGGACAGCACAAGTCGCAGTGTCACCCGGAAACAGGACACGGAACTAGTTCCGGCTTGGATGTCTTTAGAGAAAATTTAGTAAAATTCTCCACGTACAATTCCTTGCGACCGTTAGCTACGCTAAATTACTCTTCGGATATCTTCAATAACTCGACTATAGTTTCAAGCATAGAATTTGACAAGGATAACGAGTTCTTTGCAATCGCCGGAGTCACGAAACGTATAAAGGTTTTTGATTATGGGGCTGTAATACGGGACACCGTCGACATTCATTATCCTTGCGTAGAAATGGTTTCCAGTTCGAAAATATCTTGCGTTTCGTGGAATTCTTATCACAAGGGCATGCTAGCGTCTTCGGACTACGAAGGGACCGTAACGGTATGGGACGCTGCCACGGGTCAAAGAACCAAAGCATTTCAAGAGCACGAAAAGAGATGTTGGTCCGTCGATTTCAATGACGTAGACACGCGCCTTATAGCGTCAGGATCGGACGACGCTAGAGTGAAACTCTGGTCGCTCAATATCGATCACTCTGTTGCTTCCCTCGAAGCTAAAGCAAACGTCTGTTGCGTCAAGTTTAACCCACGAAGTTCGTGCCACTTGGCGTTCGGGTCTGCGGATCACTGTGTACATTATTACGACTTGCGCAATATGAAAGAAGCTCTCTGCATATTTAAGGGTCATCGCAAGGCTGTATCCTATGTTAAATTTATTAACAAGGAGGAGATTGTATCGGCGAGCACTGATTCCCAGCTGAAGATGTGGAACATCAATAATCCACACTGCCTACGATCCTTTGTCGGTCACGTGAACGAGAAAAATTTCGTAGGCCTAGCAACCGATGGCGATTACGTGGCGTGCGGCTCTGAAAATAATGCGCTATACGTTTATTACAAGGGACTGACGAAGCAGTTATTGTCATATAAATTTGATGCCGTCAGAAGTGTTCTCGAACTGCAAGAAAGGAGGGAGGAAGATCTCAATGAGTTCGTTTCAGCAGTGTGTTGGAGGCAAATGTCTAATGTAGTAGTAGCTGCAAATTCCCAGGGTATTATTAAGATACTAGAACTTGTTTGAAAAAGGACAAAATGCCTTGTGAGGCAACGCCGAGATTTGCGCACAAGTCTGATTTGTCGTGACATTACGGCAGTCATGCTGTAAGTTAATATACATCACGTTCCCCCGTTCGTGTTATTGAGAAAAACTAACGAAGTACCATCGACTGAATTCTATGATTCGCCGTCTAGTTCTGGAGAAAAGATGGCACAAACTGAAAGAGAGCAGTCAGTTGAGGAATTTGGAGTCGTTGTGACGGATGCCCACGACTCTCGCACTTGAATTCTAATACTCACGAGCATCCGTTAATTTGTCTGAAATCAAAATGATAATGTGCTGCGATAAGAGCATAAGGAGTGAATGGTTTAACACAAGAAATCTTGATTTGAATCGATCATTTGTTCACGATACGAAGTCACGAATAGACTGAATTGTAATAGTTAGAATGTGTAGTATAGCGATAACGGTATGTTCTTGAGTAAAGTGATAGTTGATAGAGAAATGAAAAATTCTCTTACTGTCCGTTAGCTACGAGATGCCTGTGGTTTTACTTAGTTAACGAATATTATACTTCCTAAATGTCCTCTTGTTACAGGAATAACGGTAACTATTAATATTATAGTTATGATAGAGTCATTGTTAATTAATTGTCGAAATTTTCGATTATTTTTATAGGTGATGTAGCGAACAAATTATTTTATTAAAAAACAACGCCCTTCCATCAGGGCGACATGATACGTTAGGTCTGATTAGTTTTCACCTGAAGCAATGGTAGAGATTGCTTCGAGTCAAAGTAATTGGTACGCCTGTACTGACGCTTTAACTTAGAGCCGTAAGAAAGTAAGAATAACAAATTGTTGTTATTAAGAGCAATAATCGATTTCTCATTAGACTAGCAGTTTTGATTTGTGCCAATTTAGACGAAATAGAAGCTCCACTTGTTTATAGTGCAAATTACTTTTTTTCTTTCTATTCCGTAGATCTTCATCTCAATTAGCAGGTAGACAGTCGAGCAGTGCTAAGTTCCTATTGTTATCGTCACAGTCGGACAACGTTTTGTCAGTTGCACAGTGATTAAAAAGTGTTACTAAACAAACGATAGCGTACATCGACTCTCATCTCAAGTTACGGGAAATTCAATCACGTCCTTCACACACTTAGAAAAATGCATTACGAAATAAGAAGACTAAAAATCAGCTGAAATTACGTATCCGCAGACATAGACCAGACTAGAATTGTGGTTACTATTATAAATGTATGCAGGCAGATATTCCGTCATGCATTAATATTACATACAGCTACAAATACCGGTAGTCATTATATCTACGGCTCAAGTTTCAATAGAATAGTACAGTGTAAAGGAGACAGATTTTGTTCTTCATCCTTAACATAATCAGACTGGAGCAGAGCACATTATGCCAGTAGAATAGTTTAAAGTATATTATTGTAAAGTAATGTATAGTTCGTAATAGCTCGAAGAGTTAGCCCTTGGATTTCCAAGCTGTGTGCACCCTACAAGTCACTCTTTCAGGAGAAATCTTTACGGACATGAGAGATTTATGTTACGTTTCTTTTAGTCATCTCTTATGATATATTCATTGATTTCTTATCGGTAGAAATAAAATATCTCTTGTTCTTCACGAAAAAGTAATTATTTTTGCGGGGTGAATCGCGCACCCAACTTGTACACCTGTATTATAAATTCGTCATTGTCATAACTAATTACTAAGTATGTAAATCATTATCATCAGAAAATATGTAGTATTAATGTATGAATAGCAATGGTACATGTATACAGGATCTTTAATCCCAACAAGCGCAACATATTTGAATTTCCCTGACATTTAATTTCGGTAGTGTGTGGACGGTGCTCGAGTCATTTATAGTTAGAGTTCATTTATAGTCAGAGCACTCTTCTAAAGCCAACTCTAACTATAAATGACTCGAGCACCGTCCACACACTACCGAAATCAAATGTCAGGGAAATTCAAATCTGTTACGCTTGGGATTAAAGATCCTGTATACGTGCTTGGATCTCCGGGGGTTTAGGATAGTCAAATTTCCAGTAATTGCTCGAGGGGTGCGCCACGTACCCCACTCGGGCAATTGTATTACAAAAAAAAATATTTTAGGCATCCGAGGGTTAATGTAAATTTTTAGTGACGTTTCAAGCGATTATAAGTGAAAAATGCTAAAATGAATGTAAAGAATAGTATATTTTTAGATCATATTTTAAACATATGAACAATGTATCACATTTGATCAATGTCCAAGAAGCCTAGTTTATTGTGATTAAATAAATTTATTAATTGGTGTCTGATTACACATGTAGAAGAGTTGGTGAAAATTGTTTAGATATCCTTCTATTCTCCTATTCTGCATTTCGTATTTTTTGAATAGCATTTATTAGTGCATTTTGTTAATCGTTAAGAAGTAACAAATTCGCCTGATATGTACTACTTCAGAGCTGGGCCAAAGATAAAGAAGGCAGAGACTAGAGTGTTCTGGGGCTTGGAGGATTCCGAATACGTAGGCGTTGCCGTCGTCGGTCTAGGCAAGCAAAGTGTTGGGGTCAATGTGCTCGAGGAGCTTCACGAGGGCAAAGAAAATGTACGAGCAGCGGCCGCAGGTTAATATCAACATTTCAATATCAAAACCGACCAAATGAGTATTTAGCGATGGATATACGAAGACTTTTTTATTAAAACATTCATTCCGTGTCGATAGCGGGCTGTCGAGCATTAGATTCCGTTGAAATCAAAGATATAAAGTTAGAACCATTGGGTGATGCTGAAGCAGCTGCAGAGGGTGCGGGTCTTTCATCTTGGTTCTTCCAAGAATTGAAGAACAAAGAGAAGCAAAAAGTCTTACCAAACATCTCGCTTTATGGAATCGAAGAAGAGTGAGTGCAACTTCCGTAATTGTCTTTCGAAAATGTACTCAGAACGAAATGAGTGATAATTGCATTCGTGTTTTCCGCGGAAGGCAACAATGGGAAACTGGAGTGATTCAAGCCGAGGCACAAAACTGGGCACGTCTGCTCTCGGATACGCCTGCCAATCTAATGACACCCACGATATTCTCGGAGAAAGTATCCGAGACGCTGAGATCTCTTGGTATCGAAGTACAAATACACGATAAGACATGGGCCGAACAGAAGAAAATGGGATCGTTTCTCAGTGTGGCTCGCGGTAGCTGCGAACCACCGAAGTTTTTAGAAATCTCCTACAAAGGAGCGACGAATAGCTCGCAGAAACCAATAGTCTTCGTGGGAAAGGGAGTGACTTTTGATTCTGGCGGCATCAGTATCAAGGTAAGAAATGATCGTATGAACGATACGCGATATGACGGTAATATCTATACAATTCAAAACGATCAGGGAGCAGCTTTGATGGACGAGATGCGCGCTGATATGGGAGGTGCGGCATGTGTGGTCGCTTCTATAAAAGCAGCCGCTCATTTAAAACTGAACTTGAACATCATCGGATTGATCCCGCTCACGGAGAATTTACCATCGGGATCTGCCACAAAACCGGGTGACGTGGTTGTTGCGATGAATGGAAAGACTATCATCGTCGATAACACTGATGCCGAAGGACGCCTTATTCTTGCCGATGCACTTTGTTACGCTCAAGAATTTCAGCCACGGTACTCATGACGTTTACATTACGAACCTAGCAAAATGATCAATTTTCGATTCCAATTAAAAACTCGTCTGTTTTAAAGTTTTTTGAAGCTTAAATCTTTTGGTTTCGGAAGATTATTTGTACACACTTTGGCCCCTGCGATTGACGATAAACTTTTCAAGTCTATTGAGTTTAGTCAGGATCGAAGAGAGACTATATCTTGAGATTTTCTCATTTATAAATCATTGTAATATTTCCGCATAAACTAATCTTATCGATGATGCATCCTCGTCCATACATAGTTTTATCCTGGACATCGCTACGCTAACTGGTGCGATGAGAATGGCCTTGGGAGGTGCGGCAACTGGTGTTTTCACAAACAGCAATGAACTTTACGAAACACTGAAGAATGCTGGGACGATAACCGGCGACCGCGTATGGCGATTCCCGTTGTGGCAGCATTACAATGATCGAATAGCGAGTAAGTTACATGAGCATTATGCTTCGTCGTCTCCCATTTTTTATCATCACCTTTACACGTAACAGTGCGGCGTATAATGATTAAACGACACTACATCTTGAATTCGTTTACAGAGTCTACCAAAGCTGCAGACTTGAACAATATAGGAAAGGGCAAGGGTGGCGGTTCTTGCATGGCAGCGGCTTTTCTACGGGAATTTGCAGGAAACGATGTGCCATGGCTGCATTTAGATATCGCTGGTGTTATGGGACCAGGAAATGATGATTTTCCATATATTCCCGCTGGAATGACGGGTCGTCCAACGCGTACACTCATTCAATTCTTGCGCCAAATTTGTTAGGGAAGCACGTTCACGACTACCACTGTAATTAGCATTCATCGTGTGCATCTGTTCGATCCCTTTATACATATATATACATACACGTATATACGCATAATAGTATACATGCATTATAAGTTAATACGTATAGACTGACAACAGTACAATGCAACAAACAAAATGAAGAATGATTCGCAAAGTTAAAAGGTCTCTTTGTAAATAAGAAGCATGTAAACTCTTGTCTCGCCTTGTTAAATTTTTATAGCCGATGGTGTTCTAACAAGTTTAAGCAATCTTCCACTGTATAATGAGCGCGTTGGTCCATTCGTTCAATGATTTTAATTTTTTTTTTCAGTTTTATATCGTAGATGAAGACTAATGTATCATAGTATCGTTGTACAGATCAATGGAAGAATAAGCCATGTTTATACTGATTTGTGGCAGTAATTAATGTAATAAACTCATGCAAAGTATACGTCAAGTTCAATGAATTAGTCAATTTTTATTCTTTAGATACCTTTTATTCACGCGCGATCACCATATTAATTATCGTGCAAGTTATAATTACACACATACACACGCATACGGTACTCATAAGAGAGAGCTAATGATTACATGGCAAGTAAGAAATATTTCACTTAAAAGAGAGTCATTGATCAATATATGTGTCATCCATCGTTAATTTTATTTACATACGAACGTTAAAAACTGACTAAATTTAACTAAGATTATCTTTCTATGTACAGTCACTTTGCCGCAATAATATCTACCAGTAGAGAAACCATCATAAGGTATTCAGCATAACTAAATGTTGAGTTTCCCGACATTTTCACGTACATATTTTCGTTTTCCCTGAGCGGGATGAGGAGGAAAAAGAATAATTTTGCCTGTGATTCAAGAATTGTCAAGTTCATTTTCAGATGTTCCTTGACGTAACTCCACCATCCCATGAATTTTACAATACCACTTTGCCGACAGTAGTAGTGTGTACCGAATGATTACTTGAGAGGGTGTTTCTCCTGTAGTGGTATATCCGGTCTACACGTCAAACCTCGTGAAAATGTTCACAAATTTAAAAAAGAAGAGATTACGTCTTGATAGTCGAGAAGTAAGAATAATTTAACGAATTCGTACATACAAAAAATATATTAGCAAAGCTATTGCTATTTGAGAAACTGAAAGTTCACCATTCATGTTCGACTGCGAATCGATCTCCGTCGTTCCTTACATTCGTACAAATCGTCGAAACTTTTAAATGCACCCAAATTAATTCACAGTGTTTATTCGTACTGGAATTAATATTCGAGGAATTACATGCTCCCTTTGCGGAACCCTGTACCCTTCTTTATATTTAAAAAAACAACGCCGTCGTTTTACATTTCTGAGCAAACGTTTTACGATACAACATGGTTCAACCACGTCGTACGAAGGACAACTCAGTCGGAATGAGTTATTTATAAAGTACAGAGGGCATTTTCTTATCGAGTAAAACACCTACAACGGAATGCATCTTATTACGTACATGTAAAATTGCACGATCACGACAAAAAAAGAAAATAGGCCCGCCAATAATGTACGTCGCACTCTCTTCGTAAAATTCTAAAGGCGGAGAGCTATATTTACGTGCAAGACGGCGGAGGTGGTTGTTGTTGCTGAGAGGGAAGGGGCGCAGCGGCTGCAGCTGCAGCGGCAGCAGCGTACGACGAGGGATCCGAAGGATCAAGGAGGGGCGGCGGTGGTGGCAAACTGCCGCCTCCACCTCGACCCCTTCCTCGACCTCTTCCTCGACCTCGACCCCGCCCCCTCCCCCTTCCGCGTCAACTCTGCCTTTCTGGCATTCCTATGTTGCTCGTCGTCTTCTCCAGGAATGCGAGAGGTCCTTGAAGGGCACCACTGCCAACGCCAACCGTAAATCCGGGAGATCTACCGCCGGTCACTCCTACGCTACCCTGGCCCATAAACATTCCTTGCTGGCCGACCGGGACACCGACTCCTTGTAAACCTGATGGCGGCGGAGCACCGGTACCTTGCTGCACCTGCAAAATTGAACGCAATGAGAGATGGAGTAATCTCGAATGATTAATTCTATTCGTACAAAACGAAGAGTGACAGAGAACATTGATAAACTTCACGTAACGATTAAACTGCATGCATAGGCTAAATTTGTCGAAAACTAATTGATTGAAATCGCTATTGGTAAAAGATGATCTACATTATTTTCATTGGTACTATTACTACCTTACGAGTCTACTTCTAAACGATAATATTGTTCTGATATAATCGAAAGTACACTCGATACGCGTGCATGTATCAAGTTCGACCTAGAAAGATAGATGAACCTATGAGGCCAACGGACACAAACAGATCAACAAAGAAACTATACGACCACAAGGACGAGGATATAGGCGACCGGTAGGCAGGTGAATGAAAGAAAGCACAACGTTTCACCGTGAATAGAGCTTTATTCTAAAGATATCTACTTGCATGTAATGACAACATAAGTGGAACATCCATAAGCTTGCAGCTACCGTGTCTGAAGTAGGTGTAAGCTTGTCGCACTATTGGATTTCTACGATCTAGGCATTAAGAAGGACACCTACTTGTAAGTTCGAAGAGCGATACATCAAAGCATTTGCGCGAGGAGTCGATCGCTCAATCTTTGTCGCGACTCGTTTCGCTCGCTGCTTTTATCGGGACTCGTAAGAATTACAGGTACCTTTTCTTCGGTGTCTCCTTTGTGCAAATACAGATTACGTGCATGCATATGTGTACATGCAGAAAGTGTGTACCGCCTTATTAACAAAGAAACCTACGAATACTAAGGAAAAACACATGACTTAAGTGGTAAATTCTGCAAGTACGAAAAGACGGTACGAAAGAAAAATCAATCGAGATGGTACTGAAAGAGATTAAAAAATAGAAAGGAACACAAAACTATATCATTCGACGGCGAACCCATATACCATGATAAAGTAAAAAAGATGCGGGTCTACGTGTTGTTCTGGGTGTCGAATTTCGTATGTCACACGTAACTCATAGATATCTCGTATGATTAGAAATTATCTCAGGTCTTCGCGCTAAGGCTCAAGCTATCGGTCTTTAATCGCTTTCCTCCACCTCCTTCCGGTATTATCTTTTTATCAGATTTATTATATTTTTGGCTAGGCATTTGTACGCATTTCCTCGTCAATCGTTTTGGCACCGTTCTTCCACTCCTCTTTGCGAGTCTATTTCCAATACTCTATAGTTTCCTCGGTGCAAAAATGGTTTGCACTTCCAAATCCTTGTACCAATGTCAAGTACGTTTACAAGTGATTCGCGCGGCCCTTGCAATGAAACAATAAGAGCACTTTTCCTCTCGCCTCTTATACAATATGATTTCACGGTAGAAATCCTATAAGGCACTGAATTGACACAACAATGATGCCCGTTGCTACTTGTATAATCGATCGATCTATTTCTAGGATAGCCTCTAAATAGTTCCGCGTCCTCGACAATGATAGGGTTGATAAACGATATTTAACTGTCGATTTATCGATGGTAACACACTGCATCCTCTTTGATATTAAAACCAAGGACTTTTACTTAACGGCTACTCTTCACACATACATTTGTGTACACGCATGTCCAAAGTCTTAAAGAATAGAACACGACGAATAAGCGCACCGTCAAGTTTCGACCGTTATAACAACAATGATAAAAATACATGATACTCGGAGATACGAATAATTAAAACATTTGGAAGGTACAATAAAACAAGAAATAAATCTTCGTAATAAATTCTATAGATAAATTAATGTCTATTTACAGGAAGGCCGGCATAGCTGGTTTAATCGGTAACGAGAGATAGCGCTTACTCTTACATTTACGCATTTCCTATCGCGCGTCTACGTTAACGGCTAGCGTTTAGCGTATGCTTCTTAGAATGCAGTAATCATATATGTTGTAATGCTTTCTCTCTCGTTATTTACTCCCCCTCTTTTTGGCACATCGGAACACACACCCGCAATGGTTTACGCTCGCGCGCGGCTCGACGGTATTTGTAACGGTATTACTTAAATACCTGTTGTTGATGCAGCTGCTGTTGTTGCATCTGGTGCTGCTGAAGCTGCTGTAATTGTTGTTGTTGCTGTAGCTGTTGCTGATGCTGTAGCAATTGTTGTTGTTGCTGCTGCTGCTGTTGCTGGATCGTGGAACTTCCGCCGCCATTTCCCCCTTGTTGGCCTTGTCCGCCTTGGCCACCATTCGCCAGGCCTGCAGACAATAGCGCTCATATAGCTCATCTCTCGGTAATAAAACAGTCTCCCTCACCGTTAGGTGCAGGTCCCTGTGCGGGTGATTTGGCCCAGCCTTGCAGATCGGCTAATAAATTTTGCCAGACTGCAATTTTATCGTAATGCCTTTTTATCAAGTCTTCCTTTCGAATCAGCTCCAATTTCAAATCGTTTATATCTTCCTTTACTACTAATTCTGGTTTCAATGCGGAAAGGAGAAATCTTTTCTGCAGAAAGAACGCTTCCATCTGCCGTGCCAAGTCGATAAATCTCAATGTGACCTGCTCGACTTCCGCGCGAGCCTCGTCCTTATCCGCGGTTACTCCGCCACACGTTCCTATGCCATTGCTTCCGTGGCTTTCATCCTTCGTCAAGATGTTCAAGCATTGCTGTTGGTTGCAAGTTACTCGTCATTTATCGCGAAGCGATTAACGTAACACTTAATTTCATCAATTCTCCATCACGTGAAGGTGGATAGAAATAATAACCGTTGAGTCAACAAGTGTAAACTCCACTTTACGATACGTTCCTACTTCTTTATACGTTATGTGGAGGAATTTTCTTCAATCGTTATCGAAATTGGCAGGCAAATAATTTGTAATGAAAATTACCTGGAATGCTTCTTCGAATTCGTCGACGAGATTTCCGTTGCCGTTCGTTGGTGTCGCCATTGATCGACTTATACTATTTATTGTCATAAGGAAATACGTGCGGAGAATCTAATGTATGTAACTATACTCGATTTTAGAGATACGTATTTATTTTTCTACAAATTCAGATATGCCTATACATATACATATTTATACTAACGCTGTGCGCATCACTCATGAATAAAAACGTAGACTGCAGCGACCTAGCGACATACCTATGCCATCTAATGAAATTGAAGCAAGGTGGCGCTAAATATTGACTAACATTTTTTAGATATTTGTATACAATATATATATCAACCCAGACACGAAGTCCTCGGTAGTATAGTGGTCAGTATCCCCGCCTGTCACGCGGGAGACCGGGGTTCGATTCCCCGCCGGGGAGGCTTCTTTTTTTTTAATATATAAATTCCTTTTTTTAACGTAATAAATATGTACTTATACATTCCTACTGCAGGATTTCTTGTAAACTATGACTCTCATAAATCATGACTTACATTACGAACGTTACGCGCATCTTATATATATATATATATATATATATATATATATATATATATTGTTAGTATAGTCTCTTTATTGCTCTCATGTGCTACATATTATTATGTCCTAAATATATATATTTTCTCATCCTTCTATCCTTCTATTATATAAAATAGTTTTCGAATAAATGTGTCGCCAAAAACCCTGACGGGGGGGACCGGATGCGCGAAGTACGGACGGTTGTTAAAGGAAGAGGAGGAGGAGGAGGAGGAGGAGGAGGAGAAGTAGAAGAAGGAGGAAAAAAAGGAACAGAAGAAGAAGGAAGAGGAGA
The DNA here is from genome assembly GCA_963678675.1 of Xiphydria camelus. Classification (NCBI taxonomy): domain Eukaryota; kingdom Metazoa; phylum Arthropoda; class Insecta; order Hymenoptera; family Xiphydriidae; genus Xiphydria; species Xiphydria camelus. Next base: position 17,043,790 of record OY783196.1, read on the forward strand.
AGGAGAAGAAGAAGAAGAAGAAGAAGAAGAAGAAGAAGAAGGAGAAGAAGTAGAAGAAGAAGGAGAAGGAGAAGAAGAAGAAGAAGGAGAAGGAGAAAGAGGAGAACAAGAAGAAAAAGAAGTAGATTAAGAAGAAGAAGAAGGAGAAGAAGAAGAAGAAGGAGGAGGAGGAGAGGAAGGAGAAGGAGAAGAAGGAGAAGCAGAAGCAGAAGGAGAAGGAAAGGAGAAGGGGAAGAAGAAGAAGAAGAAGAAGGAGTAGAAGAGGAAAGAAGAGGAGAAGGAGAAGAAGGAGGAGAAGAAGGAGAAGAAGAAGGAGGAGGAGAAGGAGAAGGAGAAGAAGGAGAAGGAGAAGAAGAAGACGCAGAAACAGAAGAAGGAGAAGGAGGAGAAGGTGAAGGAGGAGAAGGAGAAGAAGAAGAAGAAGAAGAAGAAGAAGAAGAAGGAGAAGAAGAAGGAGAAGAAGAAGGAGGAGGAGGAGAAGGAGAAGGAGAAGAAGGAGAAGGAGGAGAAGAGGAAGAAGAAGAAGGAGAAGGAGAAGGAGGAGAAGAAGAAGAAGGAGAAGAAGGAGAAGAAGGAGAAGGAGAAGGAGGAGAAGAAGAAGAAGATGATGATGATGATGAAGAAGAAGAAGGACGTATTGAACGGAAAAGACAGCAACGACGTGATGCTGCTGCAAAAGCTTGGGGGAGCACCGCGACAGCGGCGCAGTGGCGATAACCCCCCCGGGGATTGACGAGCGAAGCGAGTAGGGGGCGGAGCCCCCTAGTTAATTTAAAAAAAGAGAGTGGCGTCGGGTTCAAAGGCCCATTCTGCCCAAGGAAGAGGCTGTGTATAAGGGCGGGTTGTAACGACTTGGTTTAAACTCAGTTCTAACTTGAACCACGTTTGAACTGAGTTCACATCAAAATGTATGACATTATGCGTGACACAAAATATACCAAGAACGGCGGTTCAAGCTGAACCGGCTCTGAACCAAGTCGTTACAACCCGCCCTAAATCGCGCAACGCATTTGGAAGGGGGGGGGGGGGGTCTCTTGTGCCGCAGATCGTCGAGAAGAGGGGGGAGGGGGATCTCTCGGAGAATTACGCGATATTCTTTATTTGCAAAGATACTATAACATATTGTGGTAAAAATTAAAAATTCTAATTTTTGCCTTTAATGTCAGAGTATCAAATTCCAATCCTAAATTGCGTAGAAGAGAATTTTTGGAAATATGAAGAGGGATGAGCGCGCATTTCGTAAATAATATTCTACTAAGGGCCGGTTTTACCAACACGGTATAAACGCCGTATAGCGCTATACTGAGAATAACCTGTACGCAAGCGTTTTACCACGATGGTATAAGTCTGGAATAGGATAAACTTTGGAATAAATGCAGGGATAGCTTATCCGGCAGTTTCAGCGCTGGATAAGCTAGCTATCCTCGGGATAACCTAACTTTTTGTTTGCGTCTTTATAGGGGGATTGGATACTTCACAAACGTAGCTTTTGTTTGTGTTACACATGTACATATAGAGAATGTACATCCAAGTTTCGCCAAGAAATCCAGCTTGGTGGCGCTGCTTGTACTTACCTTATGATAACGATTTTCCACGGAAAGAATTTATTTAAATGCTTTGAAATCCATATTCTATTATAATTGAGGCAATATTGATTAAATCTCATAGGTAAAACACTTCAATTATTATCCAAAATAACGTGTAAACAGCGCTTATACCACGGGCATCTGCTTAATGCTTGATGCGTGCCACAGATGGCACTCTATCTGTTTTGTGCAGTTACCCAATCGCCCTATTATTCCGTGACAGAATCACAACCGTGACAGAATCATAATAATTGTTATTAGTTGTGAAATAGAGTTGATTGATGTGGCAGTTGTCAAATCATCATCTGATGATGAAATTGACGTCTTACAAAGAATGAGAAATCCTAGGAAAATACGTGCCCGGTAAGTAAATAAAGGATACCTATACCTACTAATTTATAACCAATATCTAATACAAAACTATTCCAGAGTTGACTATTTCGAAGAATACAATGGTTGTAGAATTCTTCACTTGATTTCGTTTGGAAAAACAAACCTGTCAGAGATTATTGGGACAAATACGACATCGCATTGCTTCGAGGTCGCCAAGAAATGCAGCAATTCAGCCAGCAACAAAATTATTGCCGACTTTAAGATTTCTTGCTTCGGGATCAATGCTAATTACTGTAGGTAATCGTTTTTATCATAATGTTAAAACTTTTAATTAGTCATTATTATATGCCGCCACCTCTGCAACCTCCAACGACTCCTAACATCGCGAGGAGAGCTAGTTTACAGGGCTACAAGTTCATCGATCGGCATAAACCGCCACTGATCTCCCAGAAATCAATGGGCGACATACTGAAAAACATCAACAAAGTCAAAATGAAACTCGTCACAAGGTACGATTAAACAATTTTATCGCGGTAAACTTTTTATTCGCCAGGAACAAAGAGGAGTTTCGCATTGTCAGAATGTCGTGGCTGCGAAAGATTGATTTTGTTCACAGTGGGCTTTTAAACGTGTTTTTTAGATCGCCGGGTGGGAGACCTTTGCGAGCCAAACGAGAAAATAGCTCTTGCAACGACCTTCAAGAGATCTTACGGAAACGATATATCGCAATGCAATCGCCGGACAGTAGAAATTCCACCGCGACGTTGACGTTCGATAATTCGTTCTACATTAAGAACGATTATACATGATTATAATTTTATCTGAGTCAGAGCTTTGGAGAATCAAAATTAATAGATCTCTCTTCTTTTTTTATAAATGAGTCTTTCTCTGCGAGGTAATTTCGCACGACACATATTTTAGATTATAGTTCTTTTTTAATAGGAGGATAGAAGCTCATAGAAACGTCGGGAAAATTTTGTTTTCTCTCTTCGCTCTTTTACTCAGAAAATGCAAGTTTAAATTTAAAATTGACGCACGCGGGTCTCTCTAATCGCGAGAACCTCAACGGTATCCAATAATATCAACCAAAGAAGTCATCTACCATTGCATTGTCTTCTATAAGTAACATTTAAATTTATCTAGGTAGACATTATACCTTTCTTCAATTCGCGTGATTGCAGTTTTCAGGAGCAGAAGTGATACATCCGTCGTACGATGTAGAATATGAAAAAATTTTAGATTTGCATTGATACACTTTTGTAAGATACCTCGGCATTAGACATCAAGTCGTACAACGCTCTTTGTATACTTTCTAGATAGGGTCGCGTATACTTAAAAAAACGATAACATTGTACCGCTCTATGTAATCTCAGAGTAATGTCACCGCGTGATAAATCTTAAGTTGTAGCGATTTAAAAGTTTATAGATTTTAGAATATATTTTGTCCGATACGAGATTTGGATCAAATGGTGCAATTTTACGTGGTAATTACTATTATTGTGTGACGACCCTTATAGTTTTTTGAGACTGAACACATTCTTGTTGGTGAGATATCGAATGTTTGGACGTGTTTTGTACCTGATGCTTTTATCGACAACTCGAAAATAAAAGTTATTGTTACGAAAATATAAATATATTGTTATAGATATCTTTTATTTACCGGGCACGTATTTTCTTTGGATTTCTAATTCTTGGTAATACGTCAATGTCATCATCAGATGATGATTAAAAAACTGATACATCAATCAACTATTTCAAAATTAATAACAATTTACCACAACGATCAGGTTATGATTATGTCATGAAAGGATAAAGACGTCAAAAACAAAAAGTTAGGTTATACTGAGAATAACAACTCCGAATTTCATTTATCGCGCCGGAACAGCTGTCAAAACGACCAAATGTCATGCGCAGTACGTACTTCTTACTACCAACCTAAAAATAATTTTAGATGGCCAACGCTTATACCTGGAATAGTTATCCCAGGCAAACTTGGAGCTGGTAAAACGCCTGCGCTTTATACCAGGTATAAAGAAGAGTATAAATTTATCCTCGGTATACTTATTCTAGGTATAACTTGGCTTTGGTAAAACTGGCCCTAAGGGAGCTCTATTGGGAATTCAAGAGAAGCGGTACTCACTCTGGTGGCTATAATGGTGAACTAGTTTCTGCCACATTATTTCCTAACCACACAATTGGGGACTGTAAAACACACCTTTTTATCGATTGTTTACCATTGATTTTTATTAATTTTGTGCCTCTCGTTTACTGTTGTTCTTTTCTAATTTGTTACTACTAATGACAGAGTGGCAGTGGTTAGACACAAGTGAACACAAAATTAAACCATTAGCTCTTTCTGCTGGAGCCTGCCAATCAGTCGGTGGTTCTAATAGAAGTGTGTCGACCATAGGACTTGTGTCATGAATGGAAAGCGCCCAATGTGGCAGAAACTGGTTCCAGTAATAGCCACCTGGCGCTGCGACTCTTAATTTGAATTCCCAATAGTCCAGGCGGCAGAGACCCAAATAATGAAAATAAAAAAATAATTGCGAGACAAAGCTATTTTTTCTTGGAATTTCTTCGTCATTATGCAAGTAATGAATATTACAAATATGGATCCACGAATTCCATCAGGAATATGTTTTTTAAACAATTTAAATTGACAATTTTTAGGCTTTTTGAAGAAATCTCGGAAACTATGGGTTTAATGGAAAAAATGGTTATTAGGAATATTGTTCCTTATGTAATTTGCAACAAAAAATGTCCCTATAGTTTTACCCCCCCCCCCCCCCCCCACCCCGTAATTTTGAGTTATGAAAGGATGTATCACCTATATATCTAATCCTAATAGAACTTTATGAAAGGGCCTAGCGGAATAAGCATGTGAAATCTGCCCCCACGTGTATCAGCACCAAATTTATATGATCGATAAGCATCTATGAGAAACTAAATCTAAATTTTTAGACCCCTAATCGCTATAGGGGGGAGTTATGAGGGGGGAAGTAAAATCGAAAAACAGTTTTCTCTCCGGAACGGCTCGAACGATTTTCATGAAAAAAATATATGTTACTTTCTGAAGAGCCAATTCCAAAAAAATGTCGATTTTTTTTTGGAAATTCGACCAAAAAAAATGTATGAAGTTTTTAAACAATTTTTTTATGTTATAATTAATCGGAACACCTCCAATTCTTTTCTCATTTTTTTTCTTTGGAATGTCCTTAATAACATAATTTTTCCAATTTCATCGGAAGTGTACCCCATTGAAAAATATTAACAAATGTACACGGCTCATCACCTACCTTCTATATATATATGTGTATCTATATATATATATATACACAGTATGTCCCGTGGATAACGCAAGTATTTGAATTTCCCCCACATTTGACTTTGGTAGTGCTTGGAACGGTGCTGTAGGCTTTCCGAAAAGTGTAGCGAGTATAGGCAGTGCGAACAGACCTATTGACAGATTTATTTTAAAAAGTACAACTAGATATACACTGTGAAATACTTTCAAACGATTTTGAAGAATAACATTTCTATGAACACGATCGTTTCAAAATGATATGAAAGTAAAAAACCCTACGAATATTGAGAAGCCACTTTTGTGTTTGAGTTCATTGAATTCTGATATGCATTAAAAAATATGAAATTATTAATAATTGAAAATTTAGACTACGTGCCAAAAATTATGCTCGATCTTTAAAAAAGGAATATAATTTATTAAGAACTTCCGACCGTGCATTAACTCGATTTAAAACTTGTTCTAATCCCTCTTTTCCAATTTTCAAGTAAGCTTCTGAAAAGGTTGTACATTCAATATTTGCTCCTGCCAATTTGGACAGCATGGACTCGAGATTGAGGTTATAAACAGAGGTCATGAACCGCTTCAACGCGTTGTCCGTCGATAAGAATTCTGTTTTACCTACCGATTTGCTACCAACTTACAAATGTTGAAATGCTATGTTGCCACGTTTTGCACACATTTTACATATTAAAAAGAAATTAATTTTGAAGTTATAAAATTGTTTTCCAATATTTATCTTATTTTTTAGATTGAAAGTAACAAAAAGGAAAAAGAATTCAGCACCTATATTTATTATTGCAGTTTTTATAAAACTTAAAATTTCACTATTTGAAATTGGCAACACACGTCGATTTCTTTGTTCTTTTTCCCCTTCTACCTCACCCCGAAGAGCACTGACGATCCTCCTTAACTACAGCACCGTTCCAAGCACTACCAAAGTCAAATGTCAGGGAAATTCAAATACTTGCGTTTTATCCACGGGACATACTGTATATATATATATATATGAATGATATACACTGTACACTCACTACAAAGGAATTTTTCCACTTTTATGATAATTCGGCATATGATAATTGTTAATTTTTTGGAACAGTCTCAATGATATTATTTATCTATTTATTATTATTTCAATGCTTCCTTTACTATGAACGAGCTCGCATCTCACGATACGGGGTGCTTCATTTCTGTAAGTCTTTTCGGGCCCCTTTCTCTAACTCACTCGCAAGAGAAACGTATACGCAACTTCGGACTTGCGAGCGCTCGTAATCGAAAGTGGCTTTCTCGAGTTCGCGTTGCGAGCGCTTTAAGAAACGTATACATATCTTTACGAGTGGTATGCTGCGAGTAGTTTAGACTACTCGCAACATCGAAACGTACCGTATGTCCGCGATCATTTGAGGCTAGGCAAGTATCTCAAATTATTGACGCGCGCGCGACCTCGTGGATAGACCACGAAATTTTGGGGTGATAAGTGACCAATCAGGATCAAGTATTCCGTTGTCTGTAACCCACCACAACGGAATACTTGATCCTGATTGGTCACTTATCACCCCAGAGTTACGAACTGCGACCACCTCGTGGCGCCACTAGAGATACTTGTCTAGCCTATAGGAAAATTGCGAGTTTTGCATGAGCACCCCTTTGGGTCTCCTTGTCCAATAGCAGCCCCCTGCAACTCTGCGTTTCGCATGGCCAAACCGTTGTCGCCAACCGCGTGGTGGCGCAGTGTCGCTGGTCCGGCAGGCCCGGCTGAAAGTGGGCGAATGAGGTGTGAATGAAGGGGCTTGAGTGCAATGAAGCATTATTCCATTTTGTAATAAATATGTAGGGATAAGGAATTTTATGAAGTAATAGAAATAGCCCAGTAAATGTTCGAACGAATTTTATATGAGCCAGCGCAGCCAACAGCCAGCAGCCAGCAGCAGCCAACACAGGGCCAGCGATAGGGCGCCACGTAGCGGATTAGTACCGTATGTCCGCGATCATTTGAACCATAGGAAAATTGCGAGTTTCGCATGAGCACCCCTTTGGGTCTCCTCGTCCAATAGAATCACCGGAGAAGTGTGAATGCGCATGCGTAGTCATCCGCGAGTGTGGCGTCGTCAGCAAGTTCAGATCAATTATTTCGATAACCGATCTGAACTTGCTAACGACGCCACACTCGCGGATGACTACGCATGCGCATTCACGCTTCTCCGGTGATTCTATTGGACAAGGAGACCCAAAGGGGTGCTCATGCAAAACTCGCAATTTTCCTATGGTTCAAATGATCGCGGACATACGGTACGACTGGCGACAAAGCGTGGTCACAGATATCTAATGGGAATACGTGTGAGTTGCAGGGGGCTGTCCAATAGAATCACCGGAGAAGCGTGAATGTGCATACGTAGTCATCCGCGAGTGTGGCGTCGTCAGCAAGTTCAGATCGGTTATCGAAATAATCGATCTGAACTTGCTGACGACGCCACACTCGCGGATGACTACGCATGCGCATTCACGCTTCTCCGGTGATTCTATTGGACGAGGAGACCCAAAGGGGTGCTCATGCAAAACTCGCAATTTTCCTATGGTTCAAATGATCGCGGACATACCATATGTCCGCGATCAAAGAGCCCATAGCAAAATTGCGAGTTTTGCATGAGCACCTCTGTGGGTCTCCTCGTCCAATAGAATCACCGGAGAAGCGTGAATGCGCATGCGTGGTCATCCGCGAGTGCAGCTCGACTTCGATTTCGATTCTCGCATCTCGAAATCGAAGTCGAACTGCACTCGCGGATGACTACGCATGCGCATTCACGCTTCTCCGGTGATTCTACACAATTTAAGTGGCCCGGAGACGGTCAATAATATTGTCAATAATATTGTCAATGGTACTCATTGATGCATCCAATTGATCGTGTAGGAAGCAATTGATGCCATTGTCAATCGATGGACGGAGATTGATAGGAAATTTGATTGAAGCACATTGACGGGGACCATTGACGCATCCCAATTGATCGTGTAATCGAGAAATTGACAATCGTTCGGGCAGTTGCACCAGACGGCCACGCGATGACGGATACGCCATCTAATAAAACTTAACTAATAAACGACTCGACTCGCGAGAAATTCACTTCCACTAATAAAACCTAACCAATAAAAGACTCGACTCGCGAGAAATTCACTGCCACTGATGAAATATTGACGTATTCATTGGATCTCCATCAATCGCAATTGCAATTGAAATCATCAATCTTATTGACAATATTATTGACGGTCTATGTGCTACTCCATCAATCGCAATTGATCAATTTCATTGACAATATTATTGACCGTCTCCGGGCTACTTTAGACTGAGCAAAGCTCTTGTACATAACTTCCTAAAATAACCTAAACTACTATATTTGCTTACTCTGTCAATATGGGGATAAAAATATTCATTAATGTAATGTCGCCGTGTAGTGCAAAAAAGGATTTGTATTGTGTGACTATTGATTTTATAATAAGGTGTATTAATTATAAGATAGAGATAGTATTCACATTAGGACTCATTCGCTATTCTTACTTAAACTAAGTTTGTTATTTTTTATGAATCACATAATACATTGTAATTGAAAAATAAATAAGTTTCTACACAATTTAATTCTTTATGTTGTATTACACACATCGATAATATATATTATAAAATTGGAGGATGCAATAAAAAATTATAACTTTCCCTTACTATAGAAATTGTAATGTTTATATCATTATATATACATACACATATGCTGTTATTCCAGTTTCTTACATTCATATAAAAAGAAAATTCGGCATTTCGCGTCTTGTCTTCTTCTCTGAGTGCTTATACAGTATGTCCCGTGGATAACGCAAGTATTTGAATTTCCCTGACATTTGACTTTGGTAGTGCTTGGAACGGTACTGTAGTTAGAGGTGGCTTCAGAAGAGTGCGCTGCGTTCTTACGAGCCGTGTTTCGAGAGCGAAAAGTGTAAAACGTCTGATTTCCCGGGAACTGTCAATTCGGGAGATCGAAGCGTCTAACCTCGAAATTAACTGAATTTGTAAACAAAAATGGTAAATAATGTGTAGAAGTGATGAGAAATAACCATACAGGTTTCGGAAACACGGCTCGTAAGAACGCAGCGCACTCTTCTAAAGCCAACTCTAAAGGCCATCACACGTGAAAAAACGTAAGCAGTAACAGTAAGGATTGACCAATCAGAAATATCATTCTTACAGAATTATGCTTAAACAGGCTTTCTGATTGGTCAATCCTTACTGTTACTGCTTACGTTTTTTCACGTGTGATGGCCTTAACTACAGCACCGTTCCAAGCACTACCAAAGTCAAATGTGGGGGAAATTCAAATACTTGCGTTTTATATATCCACGAGACATACTGTATAAGCACTCAGAGAAGAAGACAAGACGCGAAATGCCGAATTTTCTTTTTATATGAATGTAAGAAACTGGAATAACAGCATATGTGTATGTATACCGCATGTCCTATGGCCAACCGCGCAGGTGAGCTGCGACCTGAATTCTTGACTTCGGCAGTATTTATGGTACAGTTAGAGTGGGCTTCAGACGAGTGCGCTGCATAAGAACGAAAAGTGTCGACTGCTCTTCTAATAGCTGTCAATTCGGGAATCGAAGCGTTTCGTGTAACCTCAAAATCGTAAACTTTTGAATTAGTAGTGAATAATTTGTAGAAGTGATGAGAAATAATCATAAATAATCTTCCGAATTGACAGCCATCGGGAAATCAGACGACGCTTTTCGCTCTTACGCTGCGTTCTTACGAAAAGTGTGAAACGTCTGATCTCCCGATGGCTATCAATTCGGGAGATCGAAGTCTAAGCTCGAAATCGTGAATCTTTGAATAAATGGTAAGTAATGTTCAGAAGTGAGAGTTAACAATCATTCGGGTTTTTTCGATGTCCAACCGAATTACACGCCTCATGCCTATTTGTTTTAGAAATTATTTCCGCGCTAGCACCGCGCGTGTCTAGGAAATAGTTTTACGAAGTGGCGTGAGCGATACCTAAGGTGTCACAATTCGGAAGATTATTTATGATTATTTCTCATCACTTCTACAAATTATTCACTACTAATTCAAAAGTTTACGATTTTGAGGTTATACGAAACACTTCGATCTCTCGACTTGACAGCTATTAGAAGAGCAGTCGACACTTTTCGTTCTTATGCAGCGCACTCGTCTGAAGCCCACTCTAACTGTACCATAAATACTGCCGAAGTCAAGAATTCAGGTTGCAGCTCACCTGCGCGGTTGGCCATAGGACATGCGTATATAATGATATAAACATTACAATTTCTATAGTAAGGGAAAGTTATAATTTTTTATTGCATCCTCCAATTTTATAATATAATGAACTGAACATAGGTAGATCCAGTTTTGAACAGAGATGTTTTGCGTCTTAAAACTGGCAATAAGTGTCTCGGTCATATAGACCGAGACGGCAGTGAAAACGTGTTTATTTGAAATAACTGTAACTAAAATGCTCAAGTTTGAAAACTGGTGTGCGACAGACTTCCCTAGGCGCCGGCTTGATCTATTCCTATATGTATTTGCAGCTTATAAAGTATTCACGACGCGGTGGGAACGAATAGGCTTCTCGATCTTATAGACGGAGTCGGCGTGCCAGGCCCTTTCTACTCTCGGTCTAATAGACCGAGACGGCGTGTGCGGAAACTTTTTTCTCGAACATATTGGGATCTGACATGTCTCGATACGCAGTCTGGTGGCTAGAAGTAAAACTATTCCTAGTATACCGTTTAGTGGGTTAGCGAGTGACTGGCATTGGATTAAGAGGCCGACATACCAGGCCCACTAGTTTCTCCTGCGGGGCAGCGGTGAGACGAGGTAATGTCAAAACGCTAGAAGGGGGGGAGCTACGCGAGGTTAGCGATGTTGCCAAATGTATGCAGTGTGGCCACGGTCCGGTCTTACGCCGGCCTCAGTGGCGAGAGCATGGCTCTGTCGCGTCTGTAGTCAGACTTAACTTAAAATCCCTATTTCCGGAAATTACTAGATCTGTGGCGGCGCATTTAAACGCTTTGTATTAACGTTTAATCATCATTGTTCATTAGGAAGTAAGGTATAGATGAAACGTAGTAGAGAGAAAGAACGAGAACGTAGGGGACTGCGTGATAAGCTAAATAAGTCGCGGGTCACAGTGGTTTCTATTCGCGAGATTATAAACGCCTTCATTGAATGATAGACAGGGGATCTAAGCCGCAAGCCACTGCGATCTCCGTTTATAAATATAGTATTTCCTTTCGTGAACCGAAGACTGCGATCTCCGTTTATAAATATAGTATTTCCTTTCGTGAACCGAAGACTGCGATCTCCGTTTATAAATATGGTATTTCCTTTCGCGAACCGATAGGCCATAGTTTAGCTAGCGAGAACGGGTCCCCTTTCTTCGAGTCACGTAGGTGTGCGCGGATAAGTTTCCGTCATCGATTGCGTAAGACCGAGCGCGGTAGATCCATGGGGGTCGACGCGTTCTTTCTTCGCACGTGGACGCGTGGTGCGTGGATTACATCATCGTGCGTAGAGGGAGAAAGTGGGAGTGGAGTCCTTGACTTCGCCTAGAGCCGAGTATTAGATTGGTTCCCCACCGTTGCCGAAAGGCGGGGACTTAGGATTTAAAAGGGTGCACTTTGCCGCTCGCGGCGCACTCAGATAAAGATTTATAACGCGACTTTATATTCGAAAATGTGCCAAAATATATTCGATTGGTGATCACCTCATTTCAAGAAAGAATAGTTTTCTTTATACCTAAATAAAACTCTCCAGTTCTTGATCCGGCTCCTTTCAAGCAGAGTGGGTTAGCACTCCACGGGCACGGACCTGCTCCCTGGAATTGGACAAAGAAGACCAGCCCGGCACGCAACAGCTCGCTCCCGTTTAGACCGGGTGTGACGTTCCGTCACGCTTTCATGGAACGACAGTTCTTTGGACAAGTCTACATGAAGCGACAACCATCATAGTTTCCGCTAAGGAACGCGGGCTGTTCAAAGGTTCGGACAAAGACGCGTACCAGAAATCCTCGCTATTAGCATATTTCTTTGCGTATACTCTAGTAGAACAAAGGTCACTCGAGGGATAAGATGGGATATGATAAGGCCAAGCAGGGGGCTGGAATGTGCTCGCAGTCCCGTACCTTTCACGGAAGGCTAATTGCCGGACGATTCCTAGTATGTCACGCGTCACCGAAATCATTCTGCTAATCACCGCCAACTGTCGGCTACTTAATCCGCTTTACGGAGAAATAGCGACGAACTCCGATCCCTGCGTACGCTACGAGCAACCACCGCTTGGTCCCGTTAGGTGTGTGACTCAGGGGAGCGTCATCCCTCGCGTTCACACCACTGCAGCCATTAGAGCGTACCGCATTGACCACGCTATCCCCACTATCTAGCTGTTGTAAGAGATATAAACCGCAACCGAATACAAGAGAGCGGGAGTATAGTTTTGTTCTGTGTTCAGTGTAGTATACCGAGCAGTGCCTCTTCATTCATCAGTGTGTTTCTACAGTCAATAAAACTTTGAATCCTGTCGGCAACCTCTGCATTAACTTCTATCTTGTGTCCTTGAATTTTACCGGAATTCGCGCTACTCGCACGTTTGAATGTAACCCATTCACGCGGTAAAACGATCCTAGCGCCTCGCGTTTCAAAGCGACCAGGACTGGATTAGACCAAGTCGTAACACGGGATACCGCGTCGCGCGCGCGTTCCAAGTGTCTCCGGGATTGGCGTACGTCATGTCATCAATGCTTCGATAGCGCAACGATTAAGTTGCCGGGCTGGGGGTCTCGATGTCGCGGGTTCACTTCTTGTTGGGATTTTTTTTTATTAACTTTTTTCATTCGATTACAACCTTTTCTTGTTATAGAAAGTGGTTTACATTATCGAATAAAATAAGAGTTTCAATTTTTTTTCATAGTTTTACGTTATTATCTTCCTCGTTGAGGTGAACCAATATTATTAGAAAGAACAGTTGGAAGCATCGTTGCATTTGTTTATGCTTACATTTCGTCATGGGAATTTTTGGCTGCCGAAGATTTTATACATGATTTTGGATAATAATTGTCGAAAAAACATTTGAAGCACACCGTATTTTTACACCATGAACATTTGACGAATGGAACTTTGCCACACGCACATTTACACTTTAAAAGCGTTATGGGAAAGAAAATTTCATTGACATTTTCGAAAAACGGCCTGGTTGGCAATAATATTGGTTCACCTCAACGAGGAAGAAAAAATAACGTAAAACTATAAAAACAATTGAAACTTTTATTTTATTCGATAATGTAAACCACTTTCTATAACAAGAAGGGATTGTATAATCGAATGAAAAAAGTTAATAAAAAAAAACCCCGACAAGACTTGAACCCGCGACATCGAGACTCCCAGCCCGGCAACTTAACCGTTGCGCTATCGAAGCATTGGTAACATTATGCACGCTAATCCCGAAGACACTTGGAACGCGCGCGCGACGCTATTCCAAGAAGTTTTCAAGACAAAATCGATTTGACATCTGCCGGGGTCCCCTTGTGAGATACGCCCTTACGTGATAAGACCGACGATATTCTGCTATTCGTAGCGGAGACAAACTGACAACCCCGCAGTCCGTACGTAGTGAAGACGCTAGATGGAAGCATTACTCGGTTGATAAAAGTAGACGAGTAATAGGGGTTTGAAATAAAGGTTTTCTGCAATGGGCTTTCAGAAATCTTTCGTGCAAAAGGTGGTAGTACCTTGTACAAGGTTTATTTTAGGGTCCCATAGAAGAATTCATTTCAATACTTTGATTGTTTCCGCGTTTACAACTTGCAAAATATAGGTATATTTGTGAGGTCGCCGATGGATTACAACAAAGAAAGTTATTTATTTTTTTTATATAGGGCCCTAGATTTATGTTTTTTAAGTGTGGTGGCGAAAAGTACAAAAGGTTCTTATGCACCATGTTGGAATTATCGCTTTACAGCCGCGACAACTTTTCGGGCGTTTCCAGACGGGGTGTGTGGGCCTCTTAATGTATGTATGTCGCGTACTCGCCCAAATGCTTCTCGCATTTGGGCCCTAGACCGGTGCGAGGGAAAAATTCGACACTCCTTGGGACCCTTTGAGTCATAAATTAGATCCGGGAAAGTTCCTCAATGCCACAGGGTCCCAGCAGGGTGCCAGGGGGTGTACGTGTACGTCGGCCGGGACATAGGAACCGAGCACTGGAGTTTCCTCGGGATTTACAACACTTAATCCTGCCTTTCGCATTTCCCTGGAAATTTCTTCGCGTTGCATAGTTAGCACTCCCACCCCCGGTCGTAAGAGAAAACTAAAAAAGTCATACAACAAGCTCCTGGTCGAAGAGCGTCCAGTACGTTCAAAAACCTCGGAGCGAACAGAACATTATTATATTATTAAAAATTATACCTTATTCATATGTTGAATTAATAGAAAAATGGAAGGTGTAAAATACCTGCCCAAGAGCAAATCGCATTCATAGTTAAAGCCATTCGTAAATGTTGCGAAGACCAAACATAAAATAGTTTGAGGAGAGAAAGGGAATAGAATCGGAATCCAGGAAAGAACGCTGTTGCGACGAAGGAGTAGACAGAAGCGAAGAAACTGGAGAGAGAGGGTTGTTGTTTGGTAAATACGTAGATTTTATTTTCGGGTTAACAAGGAATGTCCGGGAATACTTAGAATGAGTGCGATGCTTGCGTAAGTGAGGAGCAGGAGGAGATACGGACACGATAACGAATTTTTCACGACTGCCGGGAAACGGCTCGCAAGGAAGGGGTATGCTTCGGCATAAGAGAGCGGGTTTTTTCCATTTCACGATATGAGAAGAAAGTTTCAAGAAAGTGGAAGAGTAAAAACGTGAAAAAACTCCGGGGTTGCGCGCAGATACGTCGACGTTCCGTGATGCGCCCGTCCAGAGACAGGCATATGCGCGTCTCGAAGGCTGAATTTATATTTATGGGAGGTCAACCCAGGACGATAACGGAGGGCAAAGGGTGCTCATGTCCTCCCGCGAGTCTAGTGAAAGTTGGGAAGGATTCGCGGAGCTCTGCGCGTGCCAAAACAATAAATAATGACTTCACTCCCATAAGACTCTGTATCGGTAGTATACTCATTTCGGCCATATTGGATTTTTCGAACTAAGCTCCTCCCCCATGTCAGATCCCAATAGACCGAGACGGCAGTGAACGTGATAAAAAAGAACTATAATCTAAAATATGTGTCGCGCGAAATTACCTAGCAGGGAAAGACTCATTTATAAAAAAGGAAGAGACATCTATTATAATTTTAATTCTCCAGAGCTTTGACTCAGATAAAATTATAATCATGATTCAATCTCACGCGTGGAAAGGAAGGCTTCAATAGCCATTCCTCGGAGCATCGTCCGAAGCGAATGCTGCGACCCAGAGAAATTGAGCATCATCGAGTTCTTAATCTAGAACGAATCATCGAGCGTCAACGTCGCAGTGGAATTTCTACTGTCCGGTGATTGCATTGCGATATATCGTTTCCGTAAGATCTCTTGAAGGTCATTGCAAGGGTTATTTTCGCGTTTGGCTCGCAAAGGTCTCTCACCCGGCGATCTGAAAAACACGTTTAAAAGCCCACTGTGAACAAAATCAATCCTTCGAAGCCACGACATTCTGACAATGCGAAACTCCTCTTTGTTCCTAGCGAATTAAAAGTTCACCGTGATAAAATTGTTTAATCATACTTTGCGACGAGTTTCAATTTGACTTTTTCAATATCTTTCAGTATATCGCCCATTAATTTCTGGGAGATCAGTGGCAGTTTACGCCGATCGACGAACTTGTAGTCTTGTAAACTACCCAGGTAGCACACTGACGTTAGAATAACGTCTCAGACGTCATTTTTTGGTCAGTATAGGGTTTCAGACGTCAATTGTCGTAATATTAACGTCACAGGGACGTCATATTTACGACGTACCTTGGACGTCAAAATTCAACGTCTTTTTGACGGCTTTTCCGTCATTTTTAATGACGAACGAGACTTAGAAAAATTTCGGTCTCCTGCATATAGGTATAGCGACTTGAAAATTTATTTGTGAATAAATGGACAAAAATTGTAATTTGTTCAATTATTAAATCAATAAATTATTTCATTTCGAGTCTCCAGAGTATGTTGAGCAAGTTATAAACTATACTGTTTATTAAAAAGCACAGATTATTAAAGTAAATGAAAGACAATCAATTAATGTAGGATGAATAAATATTCATATAATTATTTATTTATTTATTTATATTTATTTATTATTTATATCTTGCATAAACGCAAATTGATATTAATATCAATTTGCGTCTATGCAAGAATATTTATCAAAAGACAATCATAAATTTAGAAAAATGTTGAGAAAAGAATATAATACAATTATAAAATCTTATTTATTCAAGCTCTTTCTTATTGACAGGAAAAGCAATATACATTTATTCTCATCAAACTTCATATAAACACCAATAGTAATAATATTCTTAACCACAAGAGCGCGCAGCAGATGAGGACTCGAGGACACTAATAAAAGACTGAGCATAAACGAGAACCACCAGGCAGGAGGTGGCAATTTACGGGGACAAGTATGACCATATTTGGGTTATACTTAGTTAATTGTAAGGTTTATTTTATAGTGTTTGTTTTACCTTATTACGTAATTTTACTGTGATATTTTATCGTTAATAAACAAACTCTGAAGTAAAAAAAAAAAAAGGACTCGAGGACACCGACCGATCAACGAAGTTAAGCAGCAAAAAGTGCGGACACTAGTTGGATGGGTGACCGCTCACGATGAAAAGATATACGTCAGACTCCTAACCCCTTTTAGAACCGTTATTTTTTACGTCATCACAACGTCCGGTAGAACGTCATTATGACGTGATTTTTCTGACGTCGTGTGGATGTGCAATTAAGCCGTCTTTGCGACGTTAAAATGACGTCATATTTTTCGTCATCTGACGTCAGAACTGACCTTCAAAGAACGTCATTTCGACGTTGATGTGCTACCTGGGTAGTCTCTCCTCGTGATGTGAGGAGTCGTCGAAGGTGGCAGAGGTGGCGGCATATAATAATAACTAATTAAAAGTTTTAACATTACGTTCAAAACGATTACCTACAGTAATAAGCATTGATTCCAAAGCAAGAAATCTTAAAGTTGGCAATAATTTCGTTGCTGGCTGAATTGCTGCATTTCTTTGCGACCTCGAAGCAAGGCGATGTCGTATTTGTCTCAATAATCTCTGACAGGTTTGTTTTTCCAAACGAAATCAAGTGAAGAATTCTACATCATTGTATTCTTCGAAATAGTCAACTCTGGAATAGTTTTGTATTAGATATTAGGGAGATTTTGCACCTCTTATTTTAGGCGTCTGTAATCGTTATCGTTATTCTGAGCATGCGCAGTATCAACGATTGGTTCCGTTAACTTTATTAACGATAACGAACGGCGGTAATTACGGAGACATAGCGCTTATCGTTATGGCTATTTTATATTTTGCAATGTTGCCAGAATATTAATAATGTATTGTCATCCATTGAATTTCTATTGAGGTTAATACAAATTATCGTAAACTGTGAGAAAAATAAGATTTTAAGTATTGAAAAGTAAGCAACACTATGCTGTAAAAGACTATTCTATGTATTTAAATCAATTTATTTAGGCCAAATGTAATTTATACTAACCGACAAAATAAAATATGACGCCAATCTGGCAAACGCGCTTAATCCTGACAGTTAAGTTAACCCCACTTTTTTGTTTTGAAAATATACCGTATGTCCGCGATCAATTTTCCTATGGTTCAAATGATCGCGGACATACGGTACACCCGCGTGCACGAATTCTAATCATGGTGACTTTCTAAAATGTCATTTTTAAACATACTAGCCAATGAACAATTAATTCTCATGCTTTCATTAACGAGAGTAGACGCCACCGTAGCTAATGAGGGCATGAGAATTAATTGTTTATTGGCTAGTAGGTTTAAAAATGACATTTTAGAAAGTCACCATGATTAGAATCCGTGCACGCGGGTGTATGTTGTAAATGAACAATTATTAAACAATTACGTTTATTTCTATATATTCATTTCATTTAACACTGTTTCTGTGTGTGTTAAATTGCTAAATTTTTGTGATTTTTTTGCAGTTGAATAATACTTTTGTGTATTAATTTATTACTAGGTAGGTATTCATTAGTACAGAAATAATAGTCTTTGACATAGGGACTGCACTAGTAAGATACCAATCAATCTTTGTCTAAACCCTTTTATTAGGAACTAGAAAGTCCTTTCAAACTTTATGAAGCTAATGGTCACTGATAGGTTTGTTGGGTTATATATTTAATGTTAATCAATTCAAATTTCAAATATTTCCTTTACATAAAAGACATCAGTTCAGTCAGTTACAGTTTATTAGAGATAGGTATTGGATATTTTTTGCTGTACAGGGATCCTACATCCCGTTCTCCATAAACTTTTAATGAACGGTCACTGTAGGAAATCCTGTATACTATCAAGATGTATATATATGATGAAAATATGTGATTTATTCCAGTTCCTGATGGCCATTCCAGTAAAGAAACGATTGAGGTTTAAGGATGAAGATGATGTTGCATTACTGCGTCAAGTAGCTTCACAAAACCCATTTCAATTACCAGATTCATGGGAAACCATTCAAGCAAACTTAGTTATTTTGACTGGAAAGAACTTTAGCATCAAAACATTAAAAGACCATGTTCATCTGCTAATCAAGACATGGCTTGAAAAAGTAAAGATATTGAAGGGCAAGTAAGTATCATGATTTTTCTACAATAATTTCTAAAAAAAAATGTATAAAATGAAAATCTATACCTATGCATGCTTGCTTGCTTTCAACTATCAACATGAAAGTTGTTCATACACAAATCACAAAAAAGTACATTATGGTTGAAAAAACTTCATCCTTGAGACATTGAAATATTAACAGTTGACAATTTTGTTGTGTTCATTTTTCTTCCTTTCATGACTTTAAACATGCAATGATCATACAGTATACCTGAAACACTGCATATATAGCATAGCTAAAATGTATGTATTATAATTTCAGATCAGGCATTGAGGAAGATTATTCGGAAAAGGATGAACTATGCCAGAATATATATGATTACATGCGGGGGTACAACATTAAACCTGAAAAAAAAGAAAACATCAGGATTTGGAAAAACTAAAAGGGGAAGTTAATAGAGATAAATGGGCTTATAACACCATACAAAGTTTGGAAACTCCCTTGTCTTTCAGCCAGCCCTTGACTCTAAAGTCACAGGAATCTGCTGAGATTGATTTGAGTTTTGGATTAAACCATTTAACTGGAGAGCATTCATATTGCGGTAAGTATACCGTATGTCCAATGGCTAGTCGAGCAGGTGCAGCGACCTGAATTTTCCTGAAACTTGACTTCGGCAGTGTTTTAGTTAAAGGTGGCTTTGGAAGATGGCGCGCATACGAGCGAAACTTTGGCGAAAAGAGCGATCGCCATGTTATCGGCGGAGCGTTTCGTCCCGGAGTCGGCCTGTGGACTCGTCAGTAAGGCTAGGCCGACTCCTGCCTTAGACGCTCTGTGTGCTCTGTCCTCCGTGGTTGTCGAACAGCTTCGGTCTTATGTAGAAACGTACTCGTGTTCGACCACTAGTGAGAAAGGCAGCGCCATCTGGTGGCGGGCCGCCACAGTACTCCCCCCAGTGACGGCTACTGGAGGCAGGCGTAACGATGTGGAAGATGGTGGTGTGCGTGGCGATGGCTGTGTGAGCGTGGTTCTATGTGATTGGGACATCGTGAGTTGGAAATTCCGCCGGTGTTCGTCGCAGCGTGTGAGAGATCGATCCTGTGTGTGTGTGTGTGTGTGTGTGATGATGCGGCTGCTGCCTGCGTGGCTCCAGCATGGCCGTGTGTGTGCGTGCGCTGGTCTGGGGCTGCTGCCTGCGTGGGTCTAGCATGGCCTTGTGTGTGAGCGCTGGTGCTGTGGCTGCTGCCTGCGTGGGTCTAGCATGGCCGTGTGTGTGTGCGCTGGCATGGCTGGTGCTCTGGGGCGTCGTGGCCGTGTGTGTGTGGCTGGTGCTGTGAGCGTCGTGGCCGTGTGCGTGAGCGCTGGTGTGGCTGGTGCTGGCTGAGAGCGTCGTGGCCGTGTGCGTGTGGTTGGCTCTGCTTCCGGATGAAGGTGTCCTATCATGGGAGTTCCTTGGTCCAGAAGGTATGCTGCAGGAATGATGATCTTCTCCGCTGCATCACGTCGGGGTCACCACTTTGGCGAAAAGAGCGATCGCCATGTTATCGGCGGAGCGTTTCGTCCCGGAGTCGGCCTGTGGACTCGTCAGTAAGGCTAGGCCGACTCCTGCCTTAGACGCTCTGTGTGCTCAGTCCTCCGTGGTTGTCGAACAGCTTCGGTCTTATGTAGAAACGTACTCGTGTTCGACCACTAGTGAGAAAGGCAGCGCCATCTGGTGGCGGGCCGCCACAAAACGTTTGAAATATCTAATTTCCCGATAGGTAAAAGCGGGAGGTAGATAAATGCGGGAGATCGAAGTGTAACCTCAAAATTGTGAATGTTGGAATAATGGTGAGTAATTGTTTGAAACGATAAGACATAATAATTCGGGTTTTTTTTCGATGTTCAACTAAATAACACGACTGATACCTAATTGCAGAGAGAAGCGACTGGCAGTCGTGGAGGAAGGGACTACCGTCAACGTGATCCTCGTCAGAGTGGTCGAGCTCTGCCTCGGCGACGAAAGGTGCAATTAAAATGAAATGAAAGCCTGAGTCAAGGTGAAAATTGGAAGGCGTGGAAAGAAAACGCGGCAGAGTCGCCAACAGAAGGAGTGAGTGAAGTGCGAAAGAAAAGTGCAGTGGCGCCGAAAAACGTCGCATGTAGAAGACAGTGACGAACAGCAGCAGCAGCTGGTCGACACTGCTCAACTCCGCACCAGCTCCTGAATGATATCTCGCCGATCGCGATACGCGGCAGCTCCTGTGGACAACGATTCCAGACACTCGAGTCGTAGTCGCAGCAAGGACAGCAGCAGCAGCAGCGTCGACGGCAGGGCCACCGTTGGAAAGCGAAGGCAATCCAAGACCGACTCGGATAGCTGTAAGAGAAAGACACATCGGCGGAAACATAAAATATCGAAGCAAGACTTGCAATGAGAGTGTGGTAAGAGGAAGAAGAAAAATGACAGAGACAAGGCGACGAGACGGAGGAGGAAGTCGTCACCACGAAGGGTTCCTGAAACGGTAGCAGTACTAGCACCGTGCGAACAGTTCCAGAGAACAGGCCGTCTACACCCAGTCGTAAATCATGCCGAATTCCTGTGACACCCGACAGCGGCATCACGTCAGGAGTGTGAACGGTGGAGAAGAACGGGAGCCTCACTGAAAAAGGAAGAAGCAGTGTTGGCGGTGGTAGTGACAGCTAAGGAACCCTTCGTGGTGACGACTTCCTCCTCCGTCTCGTCGCCTTGTCTCTGTCATTTTTCTTCTTCCTCTTACCACACTCTCATTGCAAGTCTTGCTTCGATATTTTATGTTTCCGCCGATGTGTCTTTCTCTTACAGCTATCCGAGTCGGTCTTGGATTGCCTTCGCTTTCCAACGGTGGCCCTGCCGTCGACGCTGCTGCTGCTGCTGTCCTTGCTGCGACTACGACTCGAGTGTCTGGAATCGTTGTCCACAGGAGCTGCCGCGTATCGCGATCGGCGAGATATCATTCAGGAGCTGGTGCGGAGTTGAGCAGTGTCGACCAGCTGCTGCTGCTGTTCGTCACTGTCTTCTACATGCGACGTTTTTCGGCGCCACTGCACTTTTCTTTCGCACTTTACTCACTCCTTCTGTTGGCGACTCTGCCGCGTTTTCTTTCCACGCCTTCCAATTTTCACCTTGACTCAGGCTTTCATTTCATTTTAATTGCACCTTTCGTCGCCGAGGCAGAGCTCGACCACTCTGACGAGGATCACGTTGACGGTAGTCCCTTCCTCCACGACTGCCAGTCGCTTCTCTCTGCAATTAGGTATCAGTCGTGTTATTTAGTTGAACATCGAAAAAAACCCGAATTATTATGTCTTATAGTTTCAAACAATTACTCACCATTATTCCAGCATTCACAATTTTGAGGTTACACTTCGATCTCCCGCATTTATCTACCTCCCGCTTTTACCTATCGGGAAATTAGATATTTCAAACGTTTCGCTCGTATGCGCGCCATCTTCCAAAGCCACCTTTAACTAAAACACTGCCGAAGTCAAGTTTCAGGAAAATTCAGGTCGCTGCACCTGCTCGACTAGCCATTGGACATACGGTATACTTAACCAACTGTACTGAAACATTTTAAAAGCATTATTTTAAGGTCTTTAGCAACTTATTAAATGTAATTTATTCTTTTCAGATTTTCTTAGAGAGGAAGAAATTATTGTTGAAGAAAATATGAATATTACAGTTCAAAATTGTTGTGGTAAGTCATAATAGTTAAAAAGTAATTACTAAATGCATCAAGGATAATTTTTTTTTTATAGAAACACGACAATTAAATGAAAAAGAGAATGTGAGCCTTGGATCCTCTAAAGTTTTAAGTAAGTTCAAATTATCATATACCTACAAAGAAATTAATTTTAAACAAAAACAGTTAACTGATTTTTTTTTCATTATTACCAGCTGTACCAGAATCAACTGAAAATTCAAAACAAGTCACGACCCCTGGGCCAATTCCTGGGAAATCTAAAGTATTACGTAAGTTTAAATAATATTCAAACTTTTATGAACAATTTTTAAATTTTGTACAACTAATATCTAAACTTTCTTGGCTTCTATTTTTTATAACATTTTTTTACATTTAGGAGCAGTAAAGGGGAGAAAAAGAAAAGTGAATGCACAGCGACAGGGTCTGGAGTATTTAGAGAAATATGATCTCCAACAAAATGACATTAAAAAAAAACAGCAACAGCTAGAGGAAAGAAAGATAGAAGTTGAAGAAAGGAAAATCAGTTTAGAGGAAAAAAAGTTTGACTTTCAAAAAGAACAACAGCAGATTAGACTTGATCTTGAAAGGGAGGAAAGAAAAATACTTGAAGTTATGCAAAAGCAAAACCAATTGTTAGAGCTATTTGTAAATAAGGTTCTTTTGTAATTTAATTTTTAGTTATTGATTCCATTTATTAATATTTGTTTTTATGTAGTATGTATTTATTTTTTCATACATATAGTTTAAATACGTTAAAAGTTGTTAATATAATTATTATTATTTGTTAATATCTGAGAGACCATACATAAGTTAGATTTTTTTGTGATGCTTGTAATACCTATGTTTTTTGTGATCTCAAAATGATAGACCAAAGCTATATAGGTACTGACCTACTCTTGCAATATTTTTTTTGTAATATTTTCTTCAAGTTCTAATCAGTATTTGTTTAGTATCTAGCTTAGTAATTTTTTGTATTCTTAAGCCCATAGACCTAATCTATATTACAAATTATAACATGCATAAGCAGATTTTTGGGCAGTCCATAAGCAAGTTGTATTGAACCAATTCACATGATTTTTTTCCAAAATAATCGTCTGGTTATCAAAATATTCTTTTTTTCAGTAAAAACTTCTTGATAGATTGGTGACTACGTTCAATTCCAACATAACGGCTAGTTTAGTATTAAAATAATGAAATAATACCGTATGTCCAATGGCTAGTCGAGCAGGTGCAGCGACCTGAATTTTCCTGAAACTTGACTTCGGCAGTGTTTTAGTTAAAGGTGGCTTTGGAAGATGGCGCGCATACGAGCGAAACGTTTGAAATATCTAATTTCCCGATAGGTAAAAGCGGGAGATCGAAGTGTAACCTCAAAATTGTGAATGCTGGAATAATGGTGAGTAATTGTTTGAAACGATAAGACATAATAATTCGGGTTTTTTTTCGATGTTCAACTAAATAACACGACTGATACCTAATTGCAGAGAGAAGCGACTAGCAGTCGTGGAGGAAGGGACTACCGTCAACGTGATCCTCGTCAGAGTGGTCGAGCTCTGCCTCGGCGACGAAAGGTGCAATTAAAATGAAATGAAAGCCTGAGTCAAGGTGAAAATTGGAAGGCGTGGAAAGAAAACGCGGCAGAGTCGCCAACAGAAGGAGTGAGTAAAGTGCGAAAGAAAAGTGCAGTGGCGCCGAAAAACGTCGCATGTAGAAGACAGTGACGAACAGCAGCAGCAGCTGGTCGATACTGCTCAACTCCGTACCAGCTCCTGAATGATATCTCGCCGATCGCGATACGCGGCAGCTCCTGTGGACAACGATTCCAGACACTCGAGTCGTAGTCGCAGCAAGGACAGCAGCAGCAGCAGCGTCGACGGCAGGGCCACCGTTGGAAAGCGAAGGCAATCCAAGACCGACTCGGATAGCTGTAAGAGAAAGACACATCGGCGGAAACATAAAATATCGAAGCAAGACTTGCAATGAGAGTGTGGTAAGAGGAAGAAGAAAAATGACAGAGACAAGGCGACGAGACGGAGGAGGAAGTCGTCACCACGAAGGGTTCCTTAGCTGTCACTACCACCGCCAACACTGCTTCTTCCTTTTTCAGTGAGGCTCCCGTTCTTCTCCACCGTTTACACTCCTGACGTGATGCTGCTGTCGTGTGTCACAGGAATTCGGCATGATTTACGACTGGGTGTAGACGGCCTGTTCTCTGGAACTGTTTGCACGGTGCTAGTACTGCTACCGTTTCAGGAACCCTTCGTGGTGACGACTTCCTCCTCCGTCTCGTCGCCTTGTCTCTGTCATTTTTCTTCTTCCTCTTACCACACTCTCATTGCAAGTCTTGCTTCGATATTTTATGTTTCCGCCGATGTGTCTTTCTCTTACAGCTATCCGAGTCGGTCTTGGATTGCCTTCGCTTTCCAACGGTGGCCCTGCCGTCGACGCTGCTGCTGCTGCTGTCCTTGCTGCGACTACGACTCGAGTGTCTGGAATCGTTGTCCACAGGAGCTGCCGCGTATCGCGATCGGCGAGATATCATTCAGGAGCTGGTGCTGAGTTGAGCAGTGTCGACCAGCTGCTGCTGCTGTTCGTCACTGTCTTCTACATGCGACGTTTTTCGGCGCCACTGCACTTTTCTTTCGCACTTCACTCACTCCTTCTGTTGGCGACTCTGCCGAGTTTTCTTTCCACGCCTTCCAATTTTCACCTTGACTCAGGCTTTCATTTCATTTTAATTGCACCTTTCGTCGCCGAGGCAGAGCTCGACCACTCTGACGAGGATCACGTTGACGGTAGACCCTTCCTCCACGACTGCCAGTCGCTTCTCTCTGCAATTAGGTATCAGTCGTGTTATTTAGTTGAACATCGAAAAAAAACCCGAATTATTATGTCTTATCGTTTCAAACAATTACTCACCATTATTCCAACATTCACAATTTTGAGGTTACACTTCGATCTCCCGCATTTATCTACCTCCCGCTTTTACCTATCGGGAAATTAGATATTTCAAACGTTTCGCTCGTATGCGCGCCATCTTCCAAAGCCACCTTTAACTAAAACACTGCCGAAGTCAAGTTTCAGGAAAATTCAGGTCGCTGCACCTGCTCGACTAGCCATTGGACATACGGTATACACTGCAAACTCATACAATTTTTTTGAATCAAAGGAAATAAACAACTATAAATGCATGTTTTAGTATAGTTTATTAAATTTCATTCAAATATTGCTCCAGTTCTACAGGTTCTGCATTAAAAAATTGACCAGTTTGAGAGCCGTAAATGGTCGTGTGGCAGTTTGTCAGAATTACTGCAGTCTTGTATATTTCTTGTAAATCCTGCAGTTAAAGCTTTTGATTTTTTTTTAAATCTAGAAAGGCAAATTCCACAACAATTTTGCCAAATCCCCATTCAACAGCTTGCCTTACTGTGCTCATAGTGATGTTGAAATTTTGTTGCGCCTCAGTTATTCCTCTGGAAGGATATGGACATATACAATGTTCCCTAATGCCATAGGCCTGATCTCCATAAATAACGAAATGTTCATCACCAAATCTGGTGTATCTTTCAAGTTGGTCATACAAGCCACTTTCCCCAAAAATAAAAGCATCATGGCGCCTTCCAGGGTAAGCACCAAGGAGCTCCTTGGTAGCACACTAACGTCGAAATGACGTTTTTTGAAGGTCAGTTCTGACGTCAGATGACGAAAAATATGACGTCATTTTAACGTCGCAAAGACGGCTTAATTGCACATCCACACGACGTCAGACAAATCACGTAATAATGACGTTCTACCGTACGTTGTGATGACGAAAAAAATGACGGTTCTAAAAGGTTAGATCTGATGTACACCCGGCGTCTCGGATTATGTCGCTGGTGACTTTTTTTAAATGTTATTTTTAAACGTACTAACCAACGAACAATTAATTCTCATGCCCTCATTAGCTACGGTAGTGTCTACTCTCGTTAATAAAAGCATGAGAATTGATTAATCATTGGTTAGTACGTTTAAAAATAACATTTTAAAAAAGTCACCAGCGACAGAATCCGAGACGCCGAGTGTATATCTTTTCATCGTGAGCGGTCACCCATCCAGCTAGTGTCCGCACTTTTCGCTGCTTAACTTGGTTGATCGGTCGGTGCCCTCGAGTCCTCATCTGCTGCACGCTCCTGTGGTTAAGAATATTATTACTATGTATTAGTGTTCATATGAAGTTTGATGAATAAATGTATATTACTTTTCAATAAGAAAGACTTGAAAAAATAAGATTTTATAATTGTATATTCTTTTCTCAACATTTTTCTAAATTTATGATTGTATCTTTTGATAAATATTCTTGCATGTCTATGCAAGAAATAAATAATAAATAAATATAAATAAATAAATAATTATATGAATGTTTATTCATCCTACATTAATTGATTGTCTTTCATTTACTTTAATAATCTGTGCTTTTTAATAAACAGTATAGTTTATAACTTGCTCAACATGCTCTGGAGACTAAATGAAATAATTTATTGATTTAATAATTGAACAAATTACAATTTTTGTTCATTTATTCAGAAATAAATTTTAAAGTCCCTATACCGTATGTCTGACAGCAAGCGCAACAGGAGCTGTGACCTGAAAATTTGGCTTCGGCAGTGTTTGGAGGATGCTCGAGTCACTCATAAACGCTGCTCGCGCAGCGTAAGGGCGAAAAGTGTCAAAATGTCTGATTTCTCGATAGCTGTCAATTATTTCTTATTTGTGAGTGACTTGAGCACCCTCCAAACACTGCCGAAGTCAAATTTTAGGTTACAGCTCCTGTTGCGCTTGCTGTCAGACATACGGTATATGCAGGAGACGGAAATTTTTCTAAGTTTTGTTCGTCATTCAAAATGACGGAAAAGTTCCGTCAAGAAGACGTTGAATTTTGACGTCCAAGGTACGTCGTAAATATGACGTCCCTGCGACGTTAATATTACGATAACTGACGTCTGAAACGCTATACTGACCAAAAAATGACGTCTGAGACGTTATTCTAACGTCAGTGTGCTACCTGGGAGGCTAACAATTATGCCATCAGGGCAAATTAACGACTGGTACTTTATGCAATGAACCCTTTTGTGACCTGAATAATACTCCTGTTGCTGTTCTGTGGGTCTACATATAGGATGAGCAGTGCCATCAATAAATGCCCAGCAATTCTGTACAGCAGCACCTTTTGCAGTAACCCTCTAAAAATAAAATGATCTGATTAAAACAAGAGTACTTTTGGAAGGTTTTTCAAGTACAAATATTATTAATAAAAATTTTAAAAATTGTCCCTAGGATTTAAAAAATCAAAGTTCTGGTTTATTGGTATTTACCTCTGAATAATAATTAAGTTTAAGTTTAATTAAGTCTTCTAATAAGCCACCATGTGTTTCAGAAATGAAGACGTTCAAAGAATTGCTTATTTCTGATAAGGCTGCAGTAGATCTCTTGAAAATCAGCTCTAAATCACAGAGGCGACTTGGGTATGCCAATCTTCTCAGAAGAATACATAGTGCATCAATTCCTAAAAGTAGATATATTTAGTTAGCAACTAATAAATAAGCACTTTTAATATAATAGTAATAAACGTGATAAGGAAAATAGGTTTTGTTTGGACTTGCTTGTACCCATTTACCTGTAGCCACAAATCTGCTTCTTGTCCTTATTCGATCAGGGATTCTTAAAGCCCTCACTAAACGATGAATGTCCCCTCTTTCAAATCGAAAGTAGAGCTTAACATACTTGTCTTCTATTGCATTCAAATCAAAACGCTGAACTACAGGAACTTCAGGAACAGGGGGAAGAGGAAAAATGTCACGTAAAATGACCCCTCTTATTACATCACGGTCTATGTCAATACCATTTGGACCTCGCCTTCTAATTATATTGATTAAAACTTCTTCCATCTCCCTATTTAAATTACAATAAACAAATGAACGGATCACAAATTATCGAAAACAAAACATAAACACACATATTTTTAGGTTAGGAAGTAACAATCAATTAGGCGGAGCTTGAGCGCAAGCGCCAAATAACGAATAAGGATGGATGTAGATAGAAGGTGCAAAATCTACATTTTAAAACTGATACGCTATCGTTATCGTTAATAAAGTTAACCATAACGGAGCAATTTCATGGAGTTAATTTTAAGGGTGCAAAATCTCCCTATTGGTTATAAATTAGTAGGTATAGGTATCCTTTATTTACTTACCGCGGGCACGTTTTTCCTAGGATTTCTCATTCTTTGTAAGACGTCAATTTCATCATCAGATGATGATTCGAAAACTGACACATCAATCAACTCCATTTCACAACTCAATTATTATGATTCTGTCACGGAAGAATAAAGACGCAAACAAAAAGTTAGGTTATACCGAGGATAGCTAGCTTATCCAGCGTTGAAACTGCCGGATAAGCTACCCATAGATGAATTATTCCAAAGTTTATTCTATTCCAGACTTATACCATCGTGGTAAAACGCTTGCGTACTGGTTATATTCTCAGTATACGCCTCTTGCGTATCTCGAAAGTGTTGTGTACCACGCCGGTCCTCGTTGGCAGTCCTCGTAGAAACCAGAGGGCAGGTCCGGCCCGTGGAGCGCTAAGGCGCTCTGCTCGAAAATGCGGGGAAAAGCGAGAAAATAAAAGACTAGGAAACTGGTTCGATGATCACCGTATATTTCAGTCGTTGCACAACGTAGATAGAGAAGATTGATCTGCCCTGCTCGAGCGTCGAAACACCCTTTTTGATAACATAAGCCCAGCCCCTCAGCGGGAGGAGGGCACCAATCGAAACGCTAATCGCGGATCGTTACAACGGGTTTTCTCCCTCTCATTCTGCACTCACACACTCATGACCATATGACTTCATGGAAGGGCGAATTCGGCGAAGTCGTTTATAAATCTAAAATACTACGCGATATCGTTTACGTCTTCTCGAGTCGCCAAAACTCAGTCGCCGCAACGGAAGAAGGTGTTTATACCTGGCTGTTGATAGCCCTCGCGAACCGAGCTCACGGCGGCCGGAAGTTTATAAATCTCGCGGTAGACGGTACCCTAATATTCGATACGCTCCGTGGGAGTTCACCCGTACGTTATTTTCCAGTATACAGAACAATTTGGCGTTTGAGTTTTACCGCCATAAATCCTAGAACTCTCGAGGATTCTATCGATTCGGAATCGAGTCTAGTTGCGTACGCGACACCTTCCCCCTTATAAAAAAAAATGTTTCACAAAACATTTTTGTAAAATTATTCTCGTGAATAATTTTAAAACCGTAATATGATGACGAATCTTAATGTAATGTCAAATCTTAAAATAATTTCAAATGTTAATATAATTTCAAAACCTTAAGATAATTTCAAAACCTTAAGATATTTTCAAAACCTTAATATAATTTCAAAACCGTAATATACTTTCAAACCCTTAATGTACTTTCAAAACCTTAATGTAATTTGAAAATCTTAATATAATTTTTCAAGTGTGTTTAATATAATTTCAAAAATATAAAGGTTATTATTTTAAGTTAGTCCGAGTATTTTCACCGATGTTATCTAGTCTGATGAGAGCTAGTCTTAGCTTATTTGCATGAACAATTTTTCCTTGGTGCTATTTAGTGTAATCTCGACAATCTCATGCGATCCAATCCAATTATAATCAAACTGTGACGTTTACGTTGATGAAATGCAGTGGAAGTGAATCTTTGAAGTTTAAAAATTTTGCAAAACTTTAAGAATTGACTAGCGAAGAAGATGCTTCCCTGTGTGTGATCGGTATGATAGCACGAGGCAAACCAAAACAGATGATAAATTGCTCGGCTAATACGTGAGTAACTGCAACTGAGTTCATGTAAAAAGAGAAATAGAGTGTCAAAATATTTTGAGGTTATCCTGGATAATTAGAAGATAATGATTTTCCTTTTCGAGTGGCAGAGTTAGAAGATAACGATTTCCTTTTCGTGTAGCAGAGTTAGAAGATAACGATTTCCTTTTTCGAGTAGCAGAGTTAGAAGATAACGATTTCCTTTTCGAGTAGCAGAGTTAGAAGATAACGATTTCCTTTTTCGAGTAGCAGAGTTAGAAGATAACGATTTCCTTTTCGAGTAGCAGAGTTAGAAGATAACGATTTCCTTTTCGAGTAGCAGAGTTAGAAGATAACGATTTCCTTTTCGAGTAGCAGAGTTAGAGGATAACGATTTCCTTTTCGAGTAGCAGTGATACGCATAGGTTACCTGGTATCATGGGAGAGGATTGTTATGAAATATTCAGAATTGTTGGAGTTTTTCCTCAGAAGATTTCCTACGTCAACCCATTTGAATGAGTATAACTCAGTCGTTTGTAGTGATATCAAAACTTTCACCTTGGTTGTCCATTAGTAATCTTAAAAATTACAAGGACTTTGAAAGATAATTTAGAAAGGTGTCGAGAGGTTTTACGAAGAGTCAAGTAAAATATTAGGTATTCTCTGTCCTCAAGTAGCACTAGGCCAATTTAAGAGGAAATATTCAAATCTAAACGGGATAAAATTGATGAGTTCGTCTAGGCGCATATAAAGTTGGTCCGTTGAGTAGAATATAGTAGGAAAAAGGTTCGGGTTGTTCGATGGTCTGTCTGAATTTACACTTGATGAATTTACGTTGTTTATGCTGGTATTACTAGAGTTGAAATACTAAAGTTCATTTTGCTACGTTTTATTGAGGTCATTCCTAGGTTATTTCCCTCGTCGGTGGCAGCTGAAGCACCCATCTGGGCCGGAGGTCACTTCTTGGACCTATAGAACCCGGTTTTCAGGGAGGCATGCTCAGCTGGTGTGCCACATTCTACTCCTAAGCTATTTCCCTCGTCGGTGGCAGCTGAAGCACCCATCTGGGCCGGAGGTCACTTCTTGGACCTATAGAACCCGGTTTTCAGGGAGGCATGCTCAGCTGATGTGCCACTCGTAAGCTGTTTCCCTCGTCGGTGGCAGAGCTAATGCACCCGTCTGGACCGGAGTTCGCTTACAGGAACTGTCGGACCAGCGAGATTTGCCCAGCTGGAATGCCACGCCTCTTCACTCCCCCGGAAGAGACCTCCAACAGGTCGGCAACCGAGTGGAGCCCTAACTCAATTGGTAAGCCGTCTTCGTCAGCGGTAAAATATTCGATTTCACAATCCGAATTAGTCATGTCAGAAACGTCAGATTCTACTTTACTTGTTTGAAAGCAATTGACCTCTTCTACGTCGAGTACCGAGCTCCCGCGCGCCAGGAACAAGGCACCTGTTAATTCTTTATTTTGATAGAAAATTCTGTCTGCATCCGACGCCAGATCCTCGGTGAAACAAGGAAGTGGTAATTCGTCTGCGCAGTCGAATACCTCTTCAAAGTTCCTGGGATAAGCGGCATCTTCATTTACATTTTTCGTCAAGAAGGTGAAAGGTTCGGGTAAATAGGAAGCCTCAAGGTTGATCAGATTACAGGATAGAGCGTCAGCAGTAAAATTGATTTTCCAGGTTCGTATATGATATTATAATCGTACTCGTTGAGATGAATTCATTAACAAATTAATGTCGAGATGAGGTCTTTTACATTATGCAATCAGACCAAGGGGCGATGATCGGTGATAATCGGAAAATTGATAACCATACAAATATGGTCAAAAATATTCAATAGCGAAAAGAATCGCCAAAAATTCCTTTTCGATTGTAATGTAATTTATTTCAGGATCCTTCAGTGTATCGATAGTATCCTGACTCAGGACTCCACCGAGTGCATACTTTGAAGAATTGGTCGTCCCAGCGATAGGTTCGGAGAATTTAGGGAATGAAGAGGCGGCTCAAAACACAGAGTTTCACAAAAGGGTTTCGAAGACAGTCTCAAGCGGAGGAGGTACAGATAAAGGGATTCTCCCTCTTTAATAATCTGGTAAGAGACTTGGCTATTTTCGCCATATTCTTGATGTGTAGCGTCTATAATACTTAACGAGACTAAGGAACTGCTTAATACTTTTCTTCGTTCTGGGAACCGGAAAACTTCGAATAGCCTTAATTTCGTTATAGTCGGGTTTTACACCCTCATTGGTGATCTCATGACCAAAATAAATCAATTCACGGCGTATAAAATGACATTTTTCAGCTTGGAGTGGTAAATCGGCGTTTGCAACCGTACAAGGAGAGTTTTCAATTTTTGAGAATGTTCTCCGGAAGAGAGAGAAAAAGGGATAGACGACGATGTCGTACATATAGACGAACAGCTCAATACCCTGAAGACCCGATAATACCACATCCATCATCCGTCGAAACGAAGCCGGGGCGTTCTTCAATTCGAAGGGTATTTTATTAAGGGTAAAAAAAATGCAAATGGTAGAAATGAAGCTATATGTTTAGATTTCAAAATTATCCTTTGTGAAATTTATATTTTCCAGATTATCCCGACGCTATATCTGGTGGATCCGACTCGTGTAATCCTAATCGTGTTCCGCGAGATTTGTCCCGACGGAGTGTCCCTCGCGTTTAAATAATTTTTATCTTGGTCGCGCTCACGCCTAAAATCGTAATTACGCCCCCCCCATCCGCGTTGGAAATCGAATTTACGCTTTCAATCACGATTTTGTTTGTATGGGTATGGATTATCCCGTCGCGGACGTCGATTTGCATTAGAATTAGGAACATTATTTGTATTATAAACCGTACTTTGAATCGAGTTTGATTTTGGTGTTCCCTGAAGATGACGCGAACGTTCTATAATCTCTAATTCAACCCTCGCAGCAAGATCAATGTCATTTTCTAAGGATGTCGGTTTTTCCTTTGATAGTAAAGTATTCATTATAGTATTACTTAGACCGCGCGCGAAGCAAGTGAAAGCCGCGTCTTTTGTAGCGTTTCAGGTTCGCTCGATGGATGTGATAGTATTGGAGGGCTATTTTGAGCCACCGGAGAGATTTGCAAAGAAGCGAATTGAGGAGTTTCTGTTTCCGCGATTTGGAAAGGACCGCCCACGAGATATGTCGGATGTAACATCTTAATAAAAATATTTTTCTAAAGACTTATCGGTATGACGCCCTCGCTGGGGATCTCCGGGTTGCCGCCTCGCTGTGGATCTTCGGGTTGTCGTCCTCGCTGTGGATCTCCGGGTTGTCGCCTCGCTGTGGATCTCCGGGTTGTCGTCCTCGCTGTGGATCTCCGGGTTGTCGCCTCGCTGTGGATCTCCGGGTTGTCGTCCTCGCTGTGGATCTCCGGGTTGTCGCCTCGCTGTGGATCCCCGGGTTGTTGCCCTCGCCGTGGATCTCCGGGCCGTCGTCCTCGTTGTGGATCTCTGGGTTGTCACCTCGTTGTTGATTCGCGGTGGATAGTTTTTTTCACAGTCTCTCGGTCTCTTTTACGCGGGTGGTCTTAAATGGAATTTTTGCGCGCGTGGTCACTAAGCCACCCTCCTCTGGCATTTGCCCTACGGTCCCCGGGAAAAACCACGCACAAATAACCCGGGACAGAGGAGTGCGTATTATTAATGGTGAGGTTTAAAAGTTAACTTTTAATAGTCTTCCGCACTTCGAGCCGGCACTATCACTTTCCCGAACTTGTCCGTTTTTTGAATAATCCCACCGCTGTCACCACTGTTGTGTTCCACGCCGGTCCTCGTTGGCAGTCCTCGTAGAAACCAGAGGGCAGGTCCGGCCCGTGGAGCGCTAAGGCGCTCTGCTCGAAAATGCGGGGAAAAGCGAGAAAATAAAAGACTAGGAAACTGGTTCGATGATCACCGTATATTTCAGTCGTTGCACAACGTAGATAGAGAAGATTGATCTGCCCTGCTCGAGCGTCGAAACACCCTTTTTGATAACATAAGCCCAGCCCCTCAGCGGGAGGAGGGCACCAATCGAAACGCTAATCGCGGATCGTTACAACGGGTTTTCTCCCTCTCATTCTGCACTCACACACTCATGACCATATGACTTCATGGAAGGGCGAATTCGGCGAAGTCGTTTATAAATCTAAAATACTACGCGATATCGTTTACGTCTTCTCGAGTCGCCAAAACTCAGTCGCCGCAACGGAAGAAGGTGTTTATACCTGGCTGTTGATAGCCCTCGCGAACCGAGCTCACGGCGGCCGGAAGTTTATAAATCTCGCGGTAGACGGTACCCTAATATTCGATACGCTCCGTGGGAGTTCACCCGTACGTTATTTTCCAGTATACAGAACAATTTGGCGTTTGAGTTTTACCGCCATAAATCCTAGAACTCTCGAGGATTCTATCGATTCGGAATCGAGTCTAGTTGCGTACGCGACAAAAGTGCGCCGAAAGCGCCGCGTAGTGGCCAAGATTGGCACAAATGGGTTACACTGTCAACCAATCAGACCTTCCGGCTTGTGCTTATACAGGCAAACCTAAGTGTACATGTGACCACATGTACAGTCGTACACCCCGTGCCGTGTAACCCAGTACAGCACTTTTTGCTCACCAGGCGAGTAAGACGGCGCCACCACCGATGCGCACAATGCGTATAACGCTATACGGCGTTTATACCGTGTTGGTAAAACCGGCACTAAGGGCCGGTTTTACGAAAGCCAAGTTATACCTAGAATAAGTATACCGAGAATAAATTTATACTCTCTCTCTCTCTCTCTCTCTCTCTCTCTCTCTCTCTCTCTCTCTCTCTCTCTCTCTCTCTCTCTCTCCTCTCTCCTCTCTTCTCTCTCTCTCTCTCTCTCTCTCTCTCTTCTCTCTCTCTCTTCTCTCTCTCTCTCTCTCTCTCTCTCTCTCTCTCTCTCTCTCTCTCTCTCTCCTCTCTCTCTCTCTCTCTCTCTCTCTCTCTCTCTCTCTCTCTCTCTCTCTCTCTCTCTCTCTCTCTCTCTCTCTCTCTCTCTCTCTCTCTCTCTCTCTCTCTCTCTCTCTCTCTCTCTCTCTCTCTCTCCTCTCTCTCTCTCTCTCTCTCCTCTCTCTCTCTCTCTCTCTCCTCTCTCTCTCTCTCTCTCTCTCTCTCTCTCTCTCTCTCTCTCTCTCTCTCTCTCTCTCTCTCTCTCTCTCCCTCTCTCTCTCTCTCTCCCTCTCTCTCTCTCTCTCCCTCTCTCTCTCTCTCTCTCCCTCTCCCTCTCCCTCTCCCTCCCTCTCTCTCTCTCTCCTCTCCCTCCCTCCCTCCCTCCCTCCCTCCCTCCCTCCCTCCCTCCCTCCCTCCCTCCTAAGCGCAGGCGTTTTACCAGCTCCAAGTTTGCCTGGGATAACTATTCCAAGGTATAAAGCGTGGTTCAGATGGGTGCGGAAGGCCTGCGGAATGCGGAATGCGGAACGTGCGCGCGCAGCACGTTCAGCGCGGAAGGTTTCGAGTCCGTTCACATGCGTTGCAGTAGGTTGTGGAAATGCGTATTCGTTGCGGAAGGGCGGAACAAGAGGGAGTTTAGAGGTTAGAATGAAATTACGATGGTCCCGTTAGGTGCATGACTCAGGAAAGCGTCATCCCTCGCATTCAATTTGAAAATGAAAATATAATTATTAATGACGATTTACAGGGTAGAAGTAATAGTAATTCACCGGTCTCTCTCATGCAAAACGATGATGAAGATTATTACAGAATATCCTTATACATAATTAATTACTTTTAGGGCCGGTTTTACCAACACGGTATAAACCGGCCCTTAATACGTTTTAATGAATTTTAATAACCTCTTTTAATTGTATAAATCCTTAATTCTTTTAAAAATAGTAAAATAAATCATTAAACCTTTAAACAATTTTTTTTCTTCTGTCACGTTTTGTGTCCAACTTGAACGTAATTTTTCTCTTTGATTAGTATTATAACTAGTATTAGTAAAAATGATCAAAAACCGAGGTTGAATTGCTATTTTCATTACCTTTAAAACAAAAAAATTATTATCGGAAAATATCAATTTTTAGTGAAATTAGAGGTATTTATATAATTATCGGAAAATATCAATTTTTAGTGTGAAATTAGAGGCATTTATTTACGAGGGCGCGCGTTCCCTTCGGCGCGTATTTATATAGAAAATGCAATATCTTGAGAACTATTCATCGTAGCAAAATGAGATAAAAACCAATCGTTTCGTCTTGAAATTCCCTAAATTTTCTTCGCAGCATATCTCGATAACTTCTCAACAGTTTTATATTTAAGAAAAAGCCGTACAAAAAATACATTTTTATTAAAAATTAAAAACCATACTTTTTGGCTTTATATAACATTCGTTCTATATATTTTTCCGAGTATTAAAAAAAATAAATAAAATCGGACACTTATAAAGAAAAGTCGACAACAAAATAGATTTTCTCAGCCCGTCCTGTACTAAAATACCGTCAGCCAATCAGCGCTCTTCCGCGTGCGTACGACCTGCCTGTCCGCACACCAATTTGGCATGCTAGATATTTTCCGCACGTTCCGCGCGGAGAGCGATAGTTATTTGAACAAGTTGTCACAAGATGGCAGCACTATAGTGTTATAAACCCGCTTGGCCATTGGGATTGAATTTTATCAATTTATCAGGATCAATTATCAATTTTCGATTAATATTTATTTAAAATAAATGTCAAGAATGTTAAGAGATTTGTAACATTCAAACCTTGACCTTTAAATTAGAGTAAGATTCACCCTGCGACTCGGATTCTGTCGCTGGTGACTTTCTAAAGTATCATTTTTAAACATACTAGCCAATGTGAACAATTAATTCTCATGCGCTCATTAGCTACGGTGGTGTCTATCCTCATTAATGAAAGCATGAGGATTGATTAATCATTGGTTAGTACATTTAAAAGTAACATTTAAAAAAGTCACCAGCGACAGAATCCGAGTCGCAGGTTATAGGTATCTAACGGTCGGTAACCGTCAACGTATTTATCATATATTGATAAAACAGTTTTCACTGTGGAACGATAATTAATTATTAATTACATAGGTAGGTAAGTATTATTTCCCAAATGAAATTAACAATAGGGTTCAATTCCCCAAATGATTTCCACTTGATTCGTCTGTAATTTGACAATTGCTAATTAATATTTGCTATCTATACGGTCAAGTAAAAAATAATTTATAATAAATTAATTAACGTTTCCCAAAATCTGAAACTAATTTCCTAAATATCCCCAAACTATTTCCAATCGATAGGAGTAATTTCTAATTAATTATAAAATTATTGTGTCTGCTAGGCAGACGGTGGTCAAAGAACTGTCGCTCTACGCGCGCAACGTGCGGAAAATATCTAACTAAGGGTGCGGACAGGAGGCAGTACGCACGCGGAAGAGCGCTGATTGGCTGACGGTCTTTCCGCATTCCGCACTCCGCAGGCCTTCCGCACCCATCTGAACCACGCTTAAGCGTTGGCCATCTAAAATTATTTTTAGGTTGGTAGTAAGAAGTACGTACTGCGCATGACATTTGGTCGTTTTGACAGCTGTTCCGGCGCGATAAATGAAATTCGGAGTTGTTATTCTCAGTATAACCTAACTTTTTGTTTTTGACGTCTTTATTCTTTCATGACATAATCATAACCTGATCGTTGTGGTAAATTGTTATTAATTTTGAAATAGAGTTGATTGATGTACCAGTTTTTTAATCATCATCTGATGATGACATTGACGTATTACCAAGAATCAGAAATCCGAAGAAAATACGTGTCCGGTAAATAAAAGATATCTATAACAATATATTTATATTTTCGTAACAATAACTTTTATTTTCGAGTCATCGATAAAAGCATCAGGGGCCCCTTTCTCGAACCGCTCGCAAAAGAAACGTATACGCATCTTAGCGAGTAGACCAATCAGGACTCCCACCACAACGGAATACTTGATCCTGATTGGTTTATTCGCTGAGTTGCGTGCACGCAAAGATACGAGTGACTCGAGAAAGGCCCCCCTGGTACAAAACACGTCCAAACATTCGATATCTCACCAACAAGAATGTGTTCAGTCTCAAAAAACTATAAGGGTCGTCACACAATAATAGTAATTACAACGTAAAATTGCACCATTTGATCCAAATCTCGTATCGGACAAAATATATTCTAAAATCTATAAACTTTTAAATCGCTACAACTTAAGATTTATCACGCGGTGACATTACTCTGAGATTACATAGAGCGGTACAATGTTATCGTTTTTTTAAGTATACGCGACCCTATCTAAAAAGTATACAAAGAGCGTTGTACGACTTGATGTCTAATGCCGAGGTATCTTACAAAAGTGTATCAATGCAAATCTAAAATTTTTTCATATTCTACATCGTACGACGGATGTATCACTTCTGCTCCTGAAAACTGCAATCACGCGAATTGAAGAAAGGTATAATGTCTACCTAGATAAATTTAAATGTTACTTATACAAGACAATGCAATGGTAGATGACTTCTTTGGTTGATATTATTGGATACCGTTGAGATTCTCGCGATTAGAGACCCGCGTGCGTCAATTTTAAATTTAAACTTGCATTTTCTGAGTAAAAGAGCGAAGAGAGAAAACAAAATTTTCCCGACGTTTCTATGAGCTTCTATCCTCCTATTAAAAAAGAACTATAATCTAAAATATGTGTCGTGCGAAATTACCTCGCAGAGAAAGACTCATTTATAAAAAAAAGAAGAGAGATCTATTAATTTTGATTCTCCAAAGCTCTGACTCAGATAAAATTATAATCATGATTCAATCTCACGTGTGGAAAGGAAGGCTACAATAGCCGTTCCTCGGAGCACCGTCCGACGCGATTGCTGCGACCCAGAGAACTTGAGTATCATCGAGTTCTTAATCTAGAACGAATTATCGAACGTCAACGTCGCGGTGGAATTTCTACTGTCCGGCGATTGCATTGCGATATATCGTTTCCGTAAGATCTCTTGAAGGTCGTTGCAAGAGCTATTTTCTCGTTTGGCTCGTAAAGGTCTCCCACCCGGCGATCTGAAAAACACGTTTAAAAGCCCACT
Source organism: Xiphydria camelus (assembly GCA_963678675.1). Classification (NCBI taxonomy): domain Eukaryota; kingdom Metazoa; phylum Arthropoda; class Insecta; order Hymenoptera; family Xiphydriidae; genus Xiphydria; species Xiphydria camelus. Next base: position 17,083,453 of record OY783196.1, read on the forward strand.
GTGAACAAAATCAATCTTTCGCAGCCACGACATTCTGACAATGCGAAACTCCTCTTTGTTCCTGGCGAATAAAAAGTTTACCGCGATAAAATTGTTTAATCGTACCTTGTGACGAGTTTCATTTTGACTTTGTTGATGTTTTTCAGTATGTCGCCCATTGATTTCTGGGAGATCAGTGGCGGTTTATGCCGATCGATGAACTTGTAGCCCTGTAAACTAGCTCTCCTCGCGATATTAGGAGTCGTTGGAGGTTGCAGAGGTGGCGGCATATAATAATGACTAATTAAAAGTTTTAACATTATGATAAAAACGATTACCTACAGTAATTAGCATTGATCCCGAAGCAAGAAATCTTAAAGTCGGCAATAATTTCGTTGCTGGCTGAATTGCTGCATTTCTTGGCGACCTCGAAGCAATGCGATGTCGTATTTGTCCCAATAATCTCTGACAGGTTTGTTTTTCCAAACGAAATCAAGTGAAGAATTCTACAACCATTGTATTCTTCGAAATAGTCAACTCTGGAATAGTTTTGCATTAGATATTGGTTATAAATTAGTAGGTATAGGTATCCTTTATTTACTTACCGGGCACGTATTTTCCTAGGATTTCTCATTCTTTGTAAGACGTCAATTTCATCATCAGATGATGATTTGACAACTGGCACATCAATCAACTCTATTTCACAACTAATAACAATTATTATGATTCTGTCACGGTTGTGATTCTGTCACGGAATAATAAAGACGCAAACAAAAAGTTAGGTTATCCCGAGGATAGCTAGCTTAGGCCCGGTTGTACAATATGCCGATAAAAGAACCCGATAACTATCCAGCCGATAAGGTTGTCGGGAGGATAAGTGTGCGAACCGTATTACAAGCCGTAATTGTCGGTAGAATTGCTATCGGTAGAATAACATGAAGTTGGCAATAACTTTCCCCTACACCTAGTGACCATTGCTTTGATAAAACCGAGTTGGTAGTAATTTTTCCTCCATATTTAGTATTTATTGCTTTACAAGGTTGAAGAAATGTCCGGAAATGTCCTAACCTTTTTCATTGTTTGACTATAAACATAACCTCGCAAGAAGTTCGTATCGTGTGCGTATTTGTTTACTTGTTTATCAATAATCGAATTAATAAAATAATAAAGTTGCGCGGTTTTTTATAACAATGTTTCATTTGTATGAAACAAGTAGTAGTAGTGACGAAGAGAATGAATTGTTAGTCAATGTATTTCAAAATAGACGAAGAGAGAAGCGAATCAGAGAATAATTAGCAGTGCGCTTATTAGTTTCGTTCTCCATTGTGTTCTCCATTCTCCAAATACCACACCGAAAATACGCACACGTGAAGTTGTGAGGTTATAGGTCTGTTCCAACCGAGCCGAAAACGGTATCGCCATGCGGAGTAGAGAAACGGTCATGCGCAGTAGACAAAATTTGTTCCACCTTTTTGACTTTCACTTCTTGGGGGTGGGGCGTATCCGTCCGACAACGAACTATTTGGTCGCTTCGGGTCCCGACAGCTATCCCGCCGACAAAGTGACCGACAGCAGTTATCTCTCGACTGTAATACGTCAAAAGCGGACTTGTCGGCAGGATAACACTATCGGGCAGTATATCGGCACGTTGTACAACCGGGCCTTATCCAGCGCTGAAACTGCCGGATAAGCTATCCCTGCATTTATTCCAAAGTTTATCCTATTCCAGACTTATACCATCGTGGTAAAACGCTTGCGTACTGGTTATATTCTCAGTATACGCCTCTTGCGTATCTCGAAAGTGCGCCGAAAGCGCCGCGTAGTGGCCAAGATTGGCACAAATGGGTTACACTGTCAACCAATCAGACCTTCCGGCTTGTGCTTATACAGGCAAACCTAAGTGTACATGTGACCACATGTATAGTCGTACACCCCGTGCCGTGTAACCCAGTACAGCACTTTTTGCTCACCAGGCGAGTAAGACGGCGCCACCACCGATGCGCACAATGCGTATAACGCTATACGGCGTTTATACCGTGTTGGTAAAACCGGCCCTCAGAATCAGAACCGTGACAGAATCATAATAATTGTTATTAGTTGTGAAATAGAGTTGAATGATGTGCCAGTTTTCGAATCATCATCTGATGATGAAATTGACGTCTTACAAAGAATGAGAAATCTTAGGAAAATACGCGTGCCCGGTAAGTAAATAAAGGATACCTATACCTACTAATTTATAACCAATATCTAATACAAAACTATTCCAGAGTTGACTATTTCGAAGAATACAATGGTTGTAGAATTCTTCACATGATTTCGTTTGGAAAAACGAACCTGTCAGAGATTATTGGGCCAAATACGACATCGCATTGCTACGAGGTCGCAAAGAAATGCAGCAATTCAGCCAGCAACGAAATTATTGCCAACTTTAAGATTCCTTGCTTCGGGATCAATGCTAATTACTGTAGGTAATTGTTTTTATCATAATGTTAAAACTTTTAATTAGTTATTATTATATGCCGCCACCTCTGCAACCTCCGACGACTCCTAACATCCCGAGGAGAGCTAGTTCACAGGACTACAAGTTCGTCGATCGGCATAAACCGCCACTGATCTCCCAGAAATCAATGGGTGACATACTGAAAAACATCGACAAAGTCAAATTGAAACTCGTCACAAGGTACGATTAAACACTTTTATCGCGGTAAACTTTTAATTCACCAGGAACAAAGAGGAGTTTCGCACTGTCAGAATGTCGTGGCTGCGAAGGATTGATTTTGTTCACAGTGGGCTTCTAAACGTGTTTTTCAGATCGCCGGGTGGGAGACCTTTGCGAGCCAAACGAGAAAATAGCTCTTACAACGACCTTCAAGAGATCTTACGGAAACAATATATCGCAATGCAATCGCCGGACAGTAGAAATTCCACCACGACGTTGACGTTCGATAATTCGTTCTAAATTAAGAACTCGATGATGCTCAAGTTCTCTAGGTCGCAGCATTTTCACATCGGTCGGTGCTCCGAGGAACGGCTATTGTAGTCTTCCTTTCCACGCGTGCGATTGAATCATGATTATAATTTTATCTAAGTCAGAGCTCTGGAGAATCAAAATTAATAGATCTCTCTTCTTTTTTTATAAATGAGTCTTTCCCTGCTAGGTAATTTCGCGCGACACATTTTAGATTAGTTCTTTTTTAATAGGAGAATAGAAGCTCATAGAAACGTCGGGAAAATTTTGTTTTCTCTCTTCACTCTTTTACTCAGAAAATGCAAGTTTAAATTTAAAATTTACGCACGCGGGTCTCTAATCGCGAGAATCTCAACGGTATCCAATAATATCAACCAAAGAAGTCATCTACCATTGCATTGTCTTGTATAAGTAACATTTAAATTTATCTAGGTAGACATTATACCTTTCTTCAATTCGCGTAATTGCAGAGTTTTCAGGAACAGAAGTGATACATCCGTCGTACGATGTAGAATATGAAAAAATGTTAGATTTGCATTAATACACTTTTGTAAGATACGAAAGACAGGGGGGTTCAATTCCCCGCCAGACTTCCTTTTTTTTATGGATGAAATATATTTTTTTAACGTGATGAGTATGTACTTACATTTCTACTGCAGGATTTATTGTAAACCATGATTTATATTATGAATGTAACGCGGATCTTAACGAATAGCTGATAAAATGGACAATGTACAAACACAGCAAAGCAGAAAACAGAAAATAAAAGGAATTATGAAAATTACAACGAATGTACAATAATTTCTAAGAAATCCAATTGATAGCAATAATTGTGCAATTCTATAAATATGTTTTATTACAAATACATCCTTCTTTGCCAAAGTACTATACAAAGTGTGAAACATTTCATTACAATGTTGAAATGGATCATACACAGAAACATACAGTTTAACTGTTATGGCGAGCAATGATAAACGGAGGATGTATGGTGTTATTTGCAAATTTGGATCTAATTACACCAATTTTTTTGCTTCGAAGAAGCTTTTGAGATGCCTCATTTGCCAGAATCCCATTACAAGCAGGATAACGCTTTGAGTCACCGACCACCAAAGCACACGTTGATTGGTGCTTTCGGAAGTTTTTCTGAATCTCTCCTCACGATACTGAAATGTTGAAAGATATTGAGTAAACCTCGTCGAATGAATATTGCCAGATGAAATAATTCAATGTGTTCTTCAACGTTACCCTTTGATAACTTTGTTCCTTGGTGATTTGTTCCACTTGATCCAAAAGCTGGCGAATTCTCAATTGAAGCTTTGACAATTTTTCCTTTTGCGCTACGTTAGCATAATCGATAGCATGTTCTCCAACTTGAATATCCAGATGTACTCTCTGTTAAGGTACATAATTTGATAATAATTGAAGTTTATTCGAGTAATATTAGCTACCCTTCTAAACCAAATTACTTTACTTCAAAAATCGACTTACCAATTGCGTACCGCTGAACCAAGCTGTACTATTTGAATACAAGCAAAGAAAGTGTTCTCCTGGGAGATTAGAAGTAAAAGAAATGCGACCCTCCGAGCTATACATTCTCTGAAGGACAATTTTGTCATCGGGATCTTTCACTTCCACGTGCATTCCTACGCCGGGGCTGCTTGGCATAAATCCCCCGCTTCTCGGGTCAAACAATTCAACCTTGTAGTTAGCTATTAGAGGTTAGAAACGTGAAAGCAATTGCGAAAGTGAAACGTATTCAATGCAACGATCGATCAGATCGGAGGAAAGAATGATAGCAACTTAAGAAATCGTTCGTTCCATCTGTTCTTTCTTACCCAGCACAGCAGTTTCATCTGGAATTTCTTCGATGAAACACTTTCTTTCGGTCTCGCCAATGTGAAAGTAAAGTCCCGTCGTGTACTCACAAAAGATACTTAGAAGCATAAAATAACTCACGTACGTCAACATGTTTCGTACTGTACTAACGGTCTATAATTGATTGGTATTCGATACAGAAATGTAAATATTACTTTCCCGAAAGAACGGAAGGCAAAGCACTGACGGAGCAACACGTCACCGCTGAATTTTCAGTGGATGCAACTTGGCAAAAATATACTTGCGAGTGGCGCCATCATTCGTAGCGATTCGAGAATAGATCGATTGTTGAACGCGCCGCTTTTTTGAAGGAATAATCGCAAGTCGATATGAGCTCGTATTAAAAAAATGGATGTCGCATTTTTAGCAGCCGTTGCTTCGGGCGTAGTTCTTTTAATTGTTGTACTGAGTGCATTCTCCCGTAGAATATCTGGTAAGTTTGATATTCGTACTTTTTAAATTGTCACTGACCATTGTCGTTGAGTTACGATACTGTCATACTTTGTTTCTTATCCAATCATAACCTAACCTAACCTAATTGAGGACATAACAGCTGTTTTAGCAACATGTCACTTATTATTGGGATATTTCCTGATAATAAGTCTGTATCTACACGAATGAGCTGGAGTTAGAAAAATTACTAATCAATAATATGCCTTATCTTCTATAATCAATTGATTTCTAAATTTTTGTGAAAAATCGTCAATGTTGGAGTACCTATCTCATCGTGTGATATTTCATCAATTTATTTCATAATTTACGCTTAAAGTTTACCTTCTTTATGAATAAAACTTCCATTCTAACACACACACACATATTATGTAGTATCTATGAATGACTTCAAATTACTAAACGGCACTTCTTATAGGTGGCCTTAAGATACGAGCGGAAGAGCAACAGCGAGCACCTCGAGAACCACAGATCAGACGCGCAGCGGGTGTCAGAAATGCGCGCCAGCGTTTACATGGAAATGCTGTTGCTGCTCAACCAGCAAGAGCAGCAGTTGATCGATCCGGAGAAGAAAGTAACGACGATGCGGAAGAAAAGGCTGAAGCGATAGACCCTAAGTTAGGGGCAAAGAAAAGAGCGAAATTGGAAGCAAAGGCGGAGAGGAAGACCCAGAGGGAAGTGGTGGAGCGTGAACGCGAAGAGCGCAGAAAGCGGGACCAGCTATTGCAAGAGGAAAGAGATCGCCAGAGCGAGAAAGAGAGAGCAGTGGAGTTGCAACGGGAAGAAGCTGAGAAGAAAGCCAGGGAAGAGAAGGAGAGGAGAGAATACGAGGAATATCTCAAAATGAAAGAGGCGTTCAGTGTCGAAGAAGAAGGGTATGAGGAAAGCAATGCGGAAGAACAGACAAATTTATTACAGGAGTTTTTGGATTACATTAAACAGAATAAAGTAGTCATTCTCGAAGACCTGGCCGCGCACTTTGGATTAAAGACCATGAGCGTCATTGAGAGGATTCATGAATTACAAGCGAATGGTAGCTTGACGGGTGTTATCGACGATCGAGGAAAATTTATTTACATTTCACAAGACGAATTGGAAGCCGTCGCGAAATTCGTGCGCCAATACGGAAGAGTCAGCATCGCTGAATTAGCGGAAAACTCCAATAGATTGATCAACCTGAATTCAGGTAAAAATGCAGGAAATACGATACATGCACGGTAGGCTTGTACATTTTTCACTCGCGAAACTCGATTGAGAACGCAATTATCGCGCTTTTTTAAGAAGCTTCCGCTTCGATTGCTTATTCTAAAGGAACTCATTGGATTAGATGGAATAGCCAGGGATAATCACGGAGCTTTTGCGATCGCCAAAGTGGTGAATATCGGAAGTCGTACAGTGATATCAAATTCCATTAAAAAGTTTGGAATAATCAGTGGCAATTCCAGTAAAAAGTTTGGAATCATCATCGAAAGATGTCTCACTTAATTTTCTGTATATCTAGATTTTTTACCACTGTCCTTGGCAATTCATTTCATCAAATGATTCTAAACAGCCTCTATGCATAATTTGTAAAAATATAACGCATATTACATATTTATTATTTTTTCTAAAAAATATAGAGTTTATTATATTTACCTACAGACTCAATTTATAATAAAGTGTCGTTAAAGTATACCAATTTTAGCCGCGCATTCCTGTTTCCTTTAAAACTGAATTGTGCATCTTTAAATTTCGCGAGCATGTTTAACGATAATCATTAATCAGCCCCTCTCGGTAATTTCGAAAAGTTGATTAACCAGTCGCAGACCAACATCTCGTCTCTTTGTCTAATTATATTCGCAATACTCAAACGCGAATCGGGCACAAAATCAAGGTGGCCACTGCAATTTGCATATAAATCATAGCCATAGAGTAGTAGTGCGTTAATCTCCCGCCGTTTTTCTTCGATTCGTTGGCAAAGTATTATTTCGAACTCGCGGGAACGAATGCGGCGCCAAGACGATAAAGGCTTTAGGAAATGTCAAGTCGTGACGACATTTGAATCGATGTTGCATCAGATTCTAGTTTACCTTAACTGTGCAAGATATATGGTGAGTCTCATTTCCCTGAATGTATAATTTATCCTTAGCGATGAATCGAGTTACAGAAACTTTCGTACCTATGGAACTTTTCATATTATCGCCTTCCTTTAATGATCGCAATAATAAATAGGAGGCTCCCGCCGTTCATTTGCATTCCTGAAAGCTCTCCCTGATTCGTTTTGAATTCTTTTACCAACAGGTCGAATGTATTCTGAAAACCATCGAACTTAACGGAAGATTTTCGTATAATTGTGCGATAATTAATGGAAACCGCAAAAACATGATAATTCTTCCAACGCTACTACTATAATAATATTTGCAGCGAAAAATACACTGTTGGAAATTGAAGAATCTTAACCATCGGGCAGACTCGTATATGTACAGTAGAACCTTGCGCATCTTACAGATCCAAGGTTTCGCTCCATCGAGTATCTCACTCAAGGGTTCCCTACTCTTGACTATTCATGCGTAGTAGACCTCTCTTATGCTGTGAAAGATTAACAAAATATTAAAAATTAAAAAACCACAAAGCTCTTCTTGATACTTAAACGGATTAATACGTTCAATGTAGAAATTGGTAATTCATTAAAGTTTCATTGAAGTTCCAGCATACAGTATGTTCAAAATTCTAGACGGTATAAGGGACTGACTGCTCGTAGGAGCGATTTTACTTGAATCTTAGTAGCCGAGAAGCAACCAACGAAACCGTAATTAATTGGATGACGATTGGATGACGGTCATGAGTTATGAATATTACTACTCTTGGCTTCTGGGTCGTAACGGCGTCCAAAATTACTAATTCCTCAGTATCAGAAGGTCATCAGTCCTGATGAAGCATACTGCAATGATTGCCAAATGTCGGAAAATTAGTAATTTTGGACGCGGTTACCACCCGGAAGCCAAGAGTACTCACAACTATAATGACAATGACAGGCGAAAGCCTAAAATTTTTGGATGACAATTGCTTCAATGAGGAAACTGCCCCTTTAGCCGATTATCATCATTCTAGGCTATATCAGTATCTTGGAATATCAATAGCAGTGAAACGAATTAGTTATTCGTAAGAGCGGCTATTTATTATCCGCGGACTTGGAGTACCGTTGACTTTCGGGTTTGGAGAACTGCCTATATGAGCAGGCAACCAATCCCCGCCCAGTGTGTGTACCAGGACACCTGGTACATCTGACATACAGAATTCAGGAATATTATATATTATTTCCTGTGATGAAGCATTGACAATATTTTCCCTCTTTAAAGTCTCCGTTAACAATATTGGATAAATTATTAACGATTAAAGTTCAGTATATCGACTGGACTTTCAGTCATTTCAGCAGTGCGTGATTAATCCCAAGGAGAAATGGTAAGTCAAGCTGACAAAAGACACCCAAATGACGTCCTCTTAAATCAGGATGACATCATTTGGACATCATCTCGACTTACCATGGGATCTTACTCGTAAACACCATATAGGCCCGAATTCACAATCGAAACTTACAAATAAGCACGACTCGAGCCGCCGTTTCGACCAATGTGATCTCCGGTGCTGACTTAAGGCCATGCTTGTTTATAAGCAGCAACTATGAATTACTGGCCATAGACCATTGAATCTTCTTCACTTCCTACATCTCCCTTATTTGCGATCTTAACCCTACCTCATGCTCTCCAGCTTAACCTCACCTTGAAATTAATATATGTAACTACATTTTTTAGTCGATGATCACCGATATACGGATGTGTTTATATAACTCCTGCATTTACATGTTTTATAATGAGGGTTTTCCGGCGAAGTATATTTGCATGATTTTTCATAACAAATAATTTTAAAAATCGTGCGAATCAAATTTTTAATTATGAAATTAAATTTACTATATGCACCTTAAATGACGTCGCTAAATAATGTCAGAATGTTCTACTGACGATGTTAACGCAATCTGAAATTAGAAGCGTTCCATCTAATTGGAACTTTAAAACATTAAGCAGCTTCTGCGACTTTCTTACAAATTTTAAAAACAGAACATCCCATGGATAGCAACGTGCTCTCGCAAAGGTATATATTTACGCGAGTTTCGCGTGCCATGCGGGGTGGATCTCTCGACGCGATAGCGACTAATTTCAATATTTCACGACGCACAGTCGAACGAACAACCAAATTACTATCACTTCGTGTAGAGAGTAGCTTTCCGATCGAGTCGCGGAACCGATTTATCGATGATTCCTGGCGAAGGACGTGATAATCTTGCGACTACGAGGCGGAACTTTGTGTATAATACGAAAATGAGAAGTACCGCTACGACGTCCGATTCCACGGACCGCGGCGGGTCGAAAATACTGGTGGCGTTCGGTATACCGGGTTTCACTGTACAGTGGTCCCTCTATAACTCGCGCGTTTCGGGGCTGTAAATTCGCAGAATTATGAGTTAAGGTCCAGATACACATGCTAGTAAAAAGGCATGCTTATGAGCATGCTTAAAAGAAGCATGCTCTTTTAACTGCTACACTTGCTCGATATGAGCATGCTACTTTTAAGCATGCTTCTAAATAAGCATGCTTAAAGCAAGCACTCGGATACACATGCTATTTACTAGGAGGCTGTCTGTAGCAGGCAGGCTGTAATTCGTGGAAAACTGCAACTGGCGAATATTTGTTATCGCGCTCAAAGATAAAAGAGGAAGTATAATTTGTAATGTATGTCACATTCTGAGAAACAGCGATTAAATTTTTATCACGGTCAAATATTTGGAAGTAAAATTCCTTGATTCTGTTTATGATTTTCTAGAAATTTGTCAGTTTAGCGATTACTTTGTTCGCTCGATCAAAGTTACTTCATATACTGAGAAAAGAGTTTATTTGCAGTTACTAAATGTATAATTGATTACGGCGGAAAAAATATTTTGTTAGGCCAAGTAAATATAATATTAATTATTACAATGTCTCTTTCATTCAAACAAAAATAGAGTAATAGCTAATGAATATTTACTTGGCCCAAAGAAACATTTTTTTCGCCATAATCAAGTACTCTGAGGGAAGAAGTCTAGTTAAATACAAACCTATATATATATATAAGACAAAAATTTATTTGAGATAAATAGACCTTTATTTACATCGAATAAAAGTTTATTTACATTAAATTATTGTTTTGCATATCTTTTTAATCGAGTACGAACCTAGTAGAACATTTATCTAATTCAAATAGAGTCTTATTCAATGAGAATAAATTCCTTTTCATCTCAAATAAAATTTTTATTAGGTTTAACTAGACACGATGGAACACGACTAGACGCGACGGATATGAGCATGCTTATTAGCAAACACCGTCTACAGTGATCCCTCTATAACTCGCACGTTTCGGGGCTGTAAATTCGCAGAATTATGAGTTAGAGAAGCTTCGCTTCATCCCCCACTCACCTCAATGGAGGTGTGGCAAAAGAAAGAGACAGCGTGGTTTTTAGACAGAGAACACACGATAAGTTGCGCGCGGCTCTGGTGAAATTGGGACCGTGCAGCTGCTTGGAGGGGATACGGCGAACGATCGTGCGCAACTAGTGGTGAAGCTTGAAGTTAGGTAGCACGTCTCTCCATACATACCGGCTTCTCCTCTCTATATTTTCATGCGCACCTCTGTGCGCACTTCATGCTATGGCAGCAGTCATGGCGTCACGGGAGGAGTGGGGGCAATCGCTTCCCCTTTCGCGCGAGTTATGGAGGGCGCGAGTAATAGAGGGACCACTGTACTCGCGGCACCGGCGTTACGTCAATTCTCGCTCGCCTTTCCGGTTTATCCAGCTGAGACGTTGTTTACATTTTCGATTCCAGAGGTCACGGTCCAGATGGCTACTTCGGTCCATCCACTTTCCTTGGATCGCGGTGGATACTCGCGAAATACCTCGAATTCGTCCTAGCTTTCGCGTATAATCATCGCCGCACGCGGCGGATATCGAGAGACCCCACGAGACTCCCACCCGATTCCGCTCCAGCGTCCGATCGACGGTTGGCGACGGCGACGCGCATAGTAGGGGGATAAAAGTACGAGGCGCTCTTCCGTAAAAGCGGCGGGTTTTCGCGAGAGTCCCACAGTTCATTCGCGCGATTCGACGTGGATCGATTAAATTTCCATCCTTTCCAATTTCGTACATCGTTCCGATCGGTCTCGCCGTCGATCGAAACGCGAAAACAACATCCGTGGAACTGAATTCCCGGCTGATCTCCGAGAACGGTGGTAGTGTCATCTGGTTACCGCAGCCTTATGTGTCCATGAGGTGTAAGGTTTTAGACTGCCAAGGCAATTCCCCGACATTCTTACCCAGTGTCAGGTAAGGAACGACCGAAAGCAAAACAGGTTTCGCGTCCGAGACTCTTCCACAGCACTTCGAAACCGTCGACGTACCGTCGTGCACGCGCGCGCTTTCGTGCCGCGTAGTTGGAACCAGTTCGAGTGTTTCTCAAGCGCGCGAGCAGCGAGCGGAAGTGGAAGTCGCATCGGACGCCCTGCGTTCGGTCACATGCGCACTCTGTGGCGAACGCTAAGAGTCGTCGGGCGGAAAAATGCGCGTGTGAATTCATTACGCGGTTGATGCCTGGTTTATGCTTTGGTTTTAACTTTCCTAACTAATAGGAAATATTCCAATGCAACTCGTTCGTGATTGACTGTCAGTCTCAGTTTTAACTTACGACAGCCAAACACGAATGAGTTGCAATGGAATAGGGAAGTTAGGACCTAAGCATAAACCAGGCATCGATCTCCATTGACGATACAGTTCGGAAAAATGGCACCATTTTCTTTGCCTCAAGGCGGAAACAAGAGGGAATATTTCTGAGGTATGAACCTATATAGACCACTTTTTATGTTAAATAACAATGGTATAAGATTGAATGACACCAGATGTGGTACATATAGGTCCACACCGGTGAAATAGTGTTAAAGATTAACACCACTTTTTTACTGTGTAGACGTTCGACTGTATTAGTATTTCTGGAATCCCACTCACGTAACACGCGTTCTTCGATTCGACACGCGATTCGAAAGATCCAGAGGGCGCCTCCAAATCGTTTCACGTGCCGCTTTCTGAACGACTTAAGCCTTACGCGGAATTCAAAAGACGCTCGTACGTGAGATTCAAAATATTCGAAAAGTGGAACGACGGGGCGTTCTGGAGACGACTCACGAATTCCTAAACGACGCGTGCTACGTGGACAATTACGCCAGAAATTTCACGGTGAAGATTTTCGAGTAAACCGCTGCCAAGATTATTTTAATTCCTTTCGCGATTTCAGGCTAGGAAAAAATCTTCGGACTCGTAAAGGCAGCCGACGGGGTAACGCGGGGAACTGCCTGGAGTTATTAGTACTCGTACATCTACATCACGTGCCATAGGGTGAGTGAAGAATTAAAAAAAGGTTTAAGATTGAATTGGTCCATTGAAAATAACTCGAGAACCATTTTTTCGAAATTCAAAGGCTGACCAGTATGTGTTTTGTGTAAATAAATATATGTAATCAAAAAGTAGCAAAGATTATCGAAGCGTAATGCAACCTGATAAAGTAAACTACAATGTACGTTTTCTTTAGCCCGGTGTCCACGATGTAATTTTTTTTACAAGTTTAGTTATTATTTCGCCGATTGGTCGAATCTAAGGGAATTGTCCAATTAAAATAGAAATACCCAGACAACAATCCAAATAGTCATCTTAAAGTCATCCGTAAGCAGTCTAATATCTCACTTTTTTTACCTTGATTTCATGTTATCCAAAAGATGACTGTTAAATAACTCGAAATTTAAGTTATCCAAAAGAGATATTAAACTGCCTACGAATGACTAAGAAACAGCTTTCTGGTTTGTATTGTCTGGTTAACTAAAACTTGTTCAAAGAAATTTCATCGCGGACACATAGGGCTTTATTCGAGGCTAAAATCAGGCTCGTAATGGAATCTCGGTACGCGAACTTTACCACATCGAAACTCCTTCTTTTGTAGAAGTTTACCACTGGTCCTTCCACGGAAAGCCCAGCGGAAGCGACAGTAATTGCAGTGTCAAATCGAATCGATTAGAATTGCGTCGACTCCCGAACTATTGTCCACCACTTAGTAGCATAGGCCTGCGGCCGGAATACGAGGACAGAAGGAAGTTGCCATACGAAGAAGAGCTCAGTGTAAAAATGGTCCACACCAACTGCGATGGTTCCCTTATCAAGGGTCCCTACCAGGAAATCAAGTAGGGAGCAACGACACCGAATTATTATTACTAACCCTCTGCGGTCACCAAGGATCCGTATTTCTTTTTTTTTAAATAATTACAACTCGTCCCTCCCCAGATCTCGTCAGACCCTCGTCAGATCTCAAGATAAATAACTTCTTGAAACTCGTACTACGAAACTTCTTCGGACTATGGAAAAAATCGTTTTTGAAATGTACACTATACAATTATTTATTGCTTCAAAGGACTTTGTTAAGAAAACTTAAAAAAGAAAGAATTTATGAAACTTAGTGAAGCGGCTTATTTTTCACGTATGTACCTATGTATGTACGTATGTATACATAATGTATTCACGATCGTTTTTTGAGTGTGTCGTCATTTCATTTCTTACGTTGACACGGTGATTAGATATTCTACAATGTTCGAAGAATGTTCCATAATTCGTCGTTCTAAATTGGACGGATGTTATCATGTGCCTATTATTTAAAAATCGGCTGGGTTCATTTGACCCATTTATGACCATCGCAGAACTATATGGACGTGTGACCGCAGAGGGTTAATTATTATTACTCCGAAATTATTATTTTGACGAGCGTTTTCTAAACGGATCTAATTGTCGCGTAGGAAGGACAAGGCGGAACACTCTTCTCGCCTACAGCAGCCGCGACAACAACCGTCGGCTCAGACGGAATCGGACAAGGGACAGTACGGCTCCTGGGGTCCCGTCTACAGGAACAAACAAAACTTCCTCGATATGCACAACTGCTGATTCGACTTTCCATGAGACTCGTATACCTGCCGCCCTACTAATACCTCTCCGCGTATGCGAGTGTTTTTTCTATACGGGTTTTTAACGGCACTGGTGGCGGGTACATGAGTATACTTGTATGCGCTAGATTAATATGAATATCCAGGGCATAAGAAGTTAAACACATGGAAGCACCGATGGTTGAGTTTTAGAGTCGTTAAGTTAAACGTAATATTAACATCTAATTTGTTATTTTACATTAGACTATCCTTATGTGGTACATATTTATAACGCACTAACGCGCATTCGTGTTACACGCACGCGTTCGTATACTAACGACCAATGAGTATGTGATATTGTTTCGTGCATCCAACTCGCAGATGTTCCTCCCGCGCTTCGACGGAACTCCCGACGAACGTTCGGCCGAACCTTCGAGGGGTTCGTCGTTGAAACTGTGCGATAAAAGAGCTAGCTAGCCGCGTCGATCTTGACAGATAGCTCCGTCACTCTTTCTTCTTGTCCCTCGCTTCCCCCTATGATGATTTCTCGTGAATTCGGAAACCTTGGGAATCGAGGGTCGCCGTCAAAGCGATTCGATGTCATGTTCTCGGTCTTCCTCGCTATATGTATACTGGCACATTGTACGCGAGAAGCAGTAACGCGTGTACGTATGCATTCAGTGGTGGCAATGGTTCGGAGGTAGACAGTCGTTCTATATTCTATTCCTTTCGCTTTCGCTATTTCGCTTTCGCTTGTACGTTTCTTCTCTTTACGATTACTTTCGGGAATCGGGTGTTATTCGTTTATTCGACATCGCGAAGCGGCCACGCCGGTCTCTTACCGCTATTGCTCGCTTAGATGTAATTTTAGGGATACGAGAAGGATGAAATAAAGGTGACAATTATGCCGAAAATACGTATGTGGTGCGCATTTCGACGATGGACAGTTCGCGACACTTTCCACCGTCGCGCGATCCGCCGCTGCGTCGCGTCTGTCCGCAACACAAGGCGGAACGGGGGTCTCTCCTTGGCTGTACAGCCGAGTTCCTTCCTGCGCCGAGAGAAAAAACGCAGCGTTGCGCGCTGGAGGAAACATAAGTACAAAAACTCCTCCGTTTCGGAGGGTGGTTCCGCCGGATATGGCTGTAGGGGGCAAGGGGAGCTGAGCGAAGATTAGAACGAAGGGTTAACGGAGACGGAGGGACGAGGTTGTTGCCCCGGATGGTAATCGTCGCGGTATCTATGGCGCGCCATCGCTTCTTCGTGGGTTCACGGGGTACGATTAATTAATTAACGCTCCTGTAAGACCTTCGCGCGGATTTTCCAACGGCTTCAAGATGCCGAAAGTATACCGATTTTGACGAAGGGTCGTAAATCTAAGTTTACTCAAGCGTAGTTATACCTTCCTGCAGCTCCCCTCGTTCGGTGTAAGATACATAAGTAGGTACACCTTTGAATAAGCGATAACGAGAAAGCAATACCAAACGATGGTGTTCGATTTGACAGATTTATTCTGCATCCAGTTTATTGAATGACATTTCGACAAAAAGTTCACGAATAATCATGATAATTACGAACTTTTATCAATTTCTCAAATACGGAGCTATTCGAAGTAGGTAAACCTTTGAATAAACGGCAATGAGAACTCAATACCAAATGGTGGTATTCGATTTGACCAAGATTATCCCGTATCCAGTTTGCTGAATGTCATTCCGATGAAAAGTTCACTAATAATTACGATAAATACGGACTGTTATCGGTTCCTCAAATACGAAGCAATTCGAAACCCTCGCCAGATCTATTTCAGCGACGCCCGAAAGCTTCGCGCGACTTTCCATCCTTATATACACTATTCCAAAAGACACATTCTAACGCGTCTATTCTTAGATTAGGATCCTATTCTCTGGTGGACTGCGAGAGACGGCGAAGAAGGACGATCGATTCTTGCAAAAGGATATGCGCGCGAGGAAGAAGAAGCATCTACGTCCGATCTAAGTCGACCTATTATTGCGCGTACCTATATTTACCATATATAGGTACCACACGGCTACACCTACCCAATTGCCGTATAGGTATACCAACGCGGTATACAAGTTACACGAGCGCGTGCATTCCACCAAAGGCCGTCGACTTTCGTCGCGTCGGCCCGAGTCGTAGCACCCCGAGCGAAAAGGGAGATCTGAGCGACGCTGACGTCGCAGCTACTTTGGGGAAACCGAGGAGCGAGGCGAGCGAAGAGCTTTCGTAGGGCGGCGCGCGGAGAGGTGGCCGCGGGAGGAGCGGAAAGCTTTCGTGTGCGGTTCTCCCGTAACGTCCTTCTGCATCCACGGTGCAGTCGGGCAGAGTCCGTCGGCGCGTCAGCTCATTCAGTCGGACGTAGGTCGGCGGACGTGGAATTCGGGGAAGAGGGGAAAGCTCGAAAGGGAGGATCCGCGAGGACTGTAGTTTATTCATAATTATTTATTTATTTATTTATTTATTTATCGACGTATTCGCCGCGCGCGCTCCGGCCCGTTAATATTCCTATACGCATTCGCGTACCTATTTATTATTTCAATTCGCGGTGACGAGACCCCCGACGAGGAAATTGTTCGCGACTGTCTCTCCGCCGTCGGAATCCGCACATCCGGTGTGATCCGAATTCGGAGATAAAATCCATCCAAGGATTCCTCCGGAAATAAAGTCGATCGTGTGCAGTGCGTGCCGCGACGTTCCGAGCGAAGTGCCGGTCGCTCGAGCGAGCGAGGAAGGCAAAGAGGAGGAAAAGAAGTGCCGGCGCTCGAAAGACACCGACGAGGAACGCGAGAAAGCCGAAGCGAGAAGCCGTGACGCCTTGGCGCTATTTCGAGGGAACAGCATCGTGGTAAGCTCTTTCTCCTTTCCCTTGCTGTGGTCCAATTTTTATTTTTCCGCGTCGTTTTTGTACTCTTCTGGAAAAGGGTGCAAGTGTCGCGGGTGCAAAACTCGATGGAGATGAGGTTGAGTCGATACGCCGGAAGGCGCGTGAAAATGGTAGACGAGGATCATCGAAGTAGTACCTAACGCCTTAACGCCTATAATTGTGCAGACGCGGATTTCATGAGATTACACTATAGGTACTTTTGTAGGAATTAAAATGTCGAGTTCTATTAAAAAAAAGTCAAGGTAACCTTTGTAACTACTGAATAATATGCGTGTCATCAAAAATATATTACATGTACTCTATGTGTCTCCAAAAATCAAACAATTTTTCTATTAAATATTTTTTCATGTGACGCGTACTTATTGAAATATTCGCGATATTCATATCAAATGCGTGTATTTATTCATTGCAAAACTTGGACTTGGTTGCAGGAGGGTGAATGGTTAGAATGTGTGTCGGAAGTTGTGAGACGAAAAATTGTAAGAAGTGCGATTAATTGCAAAACTTTCGATTATATCTATATGGACTATTATGTCGCAAACTGAGCAACTCGCTATAACTTTACTCTCATGCAGTGACAATTTATATCAGTGCCGAGTTGTGCAGCTTGCTCTCTTTTCGAGTGAAACTTCATTCCAGTATTTAGGGAATAAAAATCGAGGTGCAATGTAAGTGAAATGTATCAATTTTAAACTTAAAATCCATAAGTAAGGAGATAAATGCCTCCCTTTAGTCGTAATTAAATTTAATTTTGAACTTAAAATCCATAAATAAGGGAGGCATTTATCTCCTTTCTTATGGATTTTAAGTTAAAAATTGATACATTTTTCACTTACATTGCACCTCGATTTTTATTCCCTAAATATTGGAATGAAGTTTCACTTGAAAAGAGAGCAAGCTGCACAACTCGGCACTGATATAAATTGTCACTGCATGAGAGTAAATAGTCCATATAGGTACAGTCGAAAGTTTTGCAATTAATAAATACACGCATTTCATGTGAAAATCGCGAATACTTCAACAAGTACACATCGCATGAAAAATATTTCATAGAAAAATTATTGGTTTTTGGAGACACATAGAATACACATACATATTTTTGATGACACGCATTATTCAGGAGTTACGAAGGTTACCTTAACTTTTTTTTTTAATAGAACTCGACATTTTAATTCCTACAAAAGTTGTAGAGCTCACCGACAAAAATAAAAAATATACAGGGTAAAAAGTCCGTCCGTTGAACCGTTCGCGAGATATCGCCGTCCGATTGATTTCGCGAAACACAATACGCAGATACGTACAGCGTCGCTTTCTCAAGATATTCCGATATAAACGGCATATCAACTAATAATCAGGGTGGGGTGTGTAGAAAGAACTACGCGACACTCGATGTTTCGATTATTTCTGCTCAGGACGTGACTCGAGCGATCGCTATTATCCGCTGGGAAACGCACGCGCGGAAAGCGCTGTTCGCTCGAAGATATACACATGTGTATTACCGCGTATCAAGCATAGCGCGCACGCATTCACTTGTTTATATACGTATGAATACACGCAAGCCGCGAAGGAAGTATAACGCATTACCGTTATTTAACAGTGAGACATAAATGCACCCGTTGCGCGCGCAAAAGTTCCTCGTATTTCGCCGATTTAACGGCGATGGATCATCGAGCAACGGGTATCATCCTCACCTTCCACATGCGTTTCGCTCAATCCTCGTTAATTCGCTGTATATACAGTTTTTTCTTCTCTCAAAAGACATCGACAAATCATGAGTCGTACTCTGAACGAAGATTTATACTGAGGGAAAAGGTCTAGTTGAATACGAATCTCATAGAAAAACTTATTTAAGATAAATAGGAATTTCTTCAAATTGAACAAAAGTTCATTTGAATGAAATAAATATTTTACATACCCTTTTAATCGAGTACGAACATAATGGAACATTTATTTAATTCAAATTTTGTTCGATGTGAATAAATCATCGGTCTGCTGTAACTACACCCAGGGAAAAGTTCTAGTTGAATACGAATCTGTGATAGAAAAATTTATTTGAAATACCTAAATAGGAATTTCTCTTCAAATCGAACAAGTTTATTTGAATGAAATAAATATTTTGCATACACTTTTAATCGAGTACGAACCTAGCAGAACATTTATTTAATTCAACTGTTTTTCGATGTGAATACATTGTCGGACTGCTCTAACTACTTACACCCAGGGAAACGGACTAGTTGAATACAAACCTATAATAGAAACATTTATTTGAAATAAATAGGAATTTATTCACATCGAACAAAAATCTACTTATATTAAATAAATGTTTTGCATATTTTTTGAATCGAGTACAAACTTAGTAAAACATTTATTAAATTCAAATAGATTTTTGTTCAATGTTGATAAATTCCTATTCATCTCAAATAAATTTTTCTACTATATATAGATTCGTATTTAAATAGATTTTTTTCCTGAGTGCACACTGAGAAAATAGTTAATTTACAGTTAACACACACATACGTATACTTGATTATGGCGAAAGAAATATTTTTGTGGATCAAGAAAATATTCGTTAGCTGTTACTCTATTTCTGTTTGAATGAAAGAAAAATTCTAATAATTAAAATATTTTTACTTGGCCCAACGAAATATTTCTTTCACCATAATCAAGTATACATTTAGTAACTACAAATAAACTCTTCTCTCAGTGTAGTTACAGCAGTCCGACGACGATTGGCTCGACGTATATAATAGATATTTAATCGCACCCGATAGCTTCGTTTCTTAATATAGAGATACTGGAAGTAGCAATAACATTGCCCGGCCAGCCTCTCGCTGGAAGTTCACCGTTACTCGCTACACCTAACTCACACGTATACCTATACGCGAGGCGCACGGAGATCGCGTATACGCGCTTACATACGCTCACATGCATACGCGCGTAAGCGATGCACCGCGGCAAAAGAGCAATGCGTCTTCCACGCGTTATCAAGACGAATTGTCGGGCTCTAAGCGAGTATTCCGAATCTACACCGGAAATAGTGCTTCCTTCGGCTTCCAGGATGGACTCTCCCTCTCTTCGCCGAAGCAAAGTCGCTCGTACGGGCGGAGCCCTCGCTCTCTCCACTCCTCCACCGCCTCCTGCTCCTGCGCTCTCTCATCCGAATCTCGATCCCTCTTTTCTCCTACGCCATGGGTAATAGCCCCGCGATACCTATATAGGTGCTCCTGGGGGCCGGGGGGGGGGGGGGTGCTATTTTTGACTGCACCCAATAGTCACTCGTCACCGACTGTACCACCCTCCGCGTGAGCAGCCCGCATACTTCTCGTTCTCCCCATCGCGCGAACGTGTCCTCCTCTCCTACGCTTGCGCGCGTGTCGTTGTTCCGCTATGGGAGCAGCGCGTGCGAATGTGTGGGGGGACCGAGAATTAGTACGGGGCGCCGGTGACAGTTTTGCTTTGAAAGCTCGGGTTCGTTCAACTCGAAAGGAAGGTTCGGATGGGTGTCGGAGGGAACCCCGATGAACAGAGGGACCCCCCTCCCCCCCCGTAGAGCATGGCTCCAGACCCCTGTGGGCGCCGACGCGTATACCTATTCTAGAACCGCGACGATTTACTTATAGAACTGCTGAGAGGGCGAAAGAGAGTCGACACTGTCGCAGTGTGGTCCGCGCGGACTCTCTTCCGCCTTCGATTCATCGACATTGATCGCCGCTCGCGGATGCGCGGTAGGCGCCGCGCTGTGACAAACGCAACGTAGCGTAGGTTGGTGTACGTGTAGTGTGTATCCAGGCGAGTTCGACCCACGATCTCGCGGCTAAAACGGATAGGTACATACCCGCGCGTATATCCTGTCTCGACGGCGGCGAGACTCTCGCCGCAGCAGCGGGCAGTGAGTCCCACGTTACTTTTCACTCTCAAATACTTTCGCACGTAACGACGCGGTCGAATAAATTATTTCATTTTGCCGCGAAGCCTAACGATGTTAATTCATCCTTGTTTGGCGCTCATGCGATTTCCCATACCCTGATAAGGACTCGCGCGCCGCATTTACATCCCCGGTGTGCTCTCGCCGTCGGTTGTTTTCCGTACCGGCCTGACTCAATATCTTTTTCGTGCTGAGTCGGCAAGGGCAAAGTAGGTATTCTTTCACGAGATTCCTCGACGAACCGCGGTCGGCGGGAGATCAAACTCGACGCTTCTCTCTCTCTCTCTCTCTCTCCTTCTCTCTTCAGAGGAACGAAAAAAGATAAAAGGGCGTCGATGCGGTGGAGAGGGAAGAGAATGTATCCTAAGAATAGAGAGCGTGGTTCTTTTTCGTTGTGTCCTTCCGCTCCGGGTAATTATCAGCCAAGTCGATCGTCCCCTCCACGTGCCACCTGCCAAAGTTACTGCGCGCGGTTTCGCCGGCGAGTTGCGCTGGATCGAGGCCGACGCGGCGCCAACGCGGATTCGCGCCTGATCGATACGGATATCGATCGACAGTAACGCCGTCGATCGGTCACGATCGTGACTACTTCCTCCGCCTCGTGTGGATCTTCGGAGAATAACGGTGTCTACCGTCGCGTCGAGACGGCGGCGATCGCGCGGTGCTGCTGAAAATAGACGCGTTAGCTGCGACGAGCGAGAGAGAGAGATGTATAGGTCTAGCAGAGGTTTCCGAATGCGCGCGTGACGCGACACGCGAGAGTGTCGCGTTTTCGAGGGGTTGATCGATGGAAGGGATCGCTCCCAGCTGTCAATCTTTTGGAAACTGTCCTCGTCTTTCGTTTCTATCGGTTTACCCTTTCGGTGTCTCGGCTCGCGCTTCCGCGGCGGCGGAAACTGTCGAAGGATATATGTGGGTGATTCTCCCAATATGATCATTATTCATGTAACCTATTTTTATTACAAAACTCTATGTTTACTTGGTGTTTTCTTTTACAATAAATAACTTTATTAATATTTTTAGAGAATATCCTGATATACAGATTTAAAATAAAAAAACCTCAATACTTTTTATCATCAAGTTTTCTCACGAAAAATCATTCCTCTGGGTTGTAACTCTCAACCTTATCGTATCTATAGCATAAGAAATAGCTATTATTAACATTAGAACAGTGAAATATATTTGATTTTCTCAAATAATTAGATATTTATAACTCTTCCCCCCGAAAAATAAGACAATAATATTGATGGCTCTCTAATAAAATAAGTCTAAATCTTGTAACCCACTTCGTCAATCATTCCTCTGGTCCGATGTAAATGATTTAATGGTAATGTACTAGATGGCGCGGGTGGTCATAGTGAGCGGTATAGGACTATTTAGATGTCAGTCTGCAATCTAAATTGAGTGATTGTTACTGCCTGATTCTATTGTCCATTCTTATTATATGCATCTTGTGGTATAAACTGATAGTGTCACAAGCGACCTATAGTCATTCCTCTGGTAAGTATTATCAATATATTTTCAACTCGAAAGTCTCACTGCAATTAATATAATGTCAACTAGTGATTCTCTACTCAAATCCTATATTTGAGGTTAAGAAAACATTTAATCGCTGCATATAGTTTTAAAAATCGCCAAAATTATCATTCCTCTGGCACCATTCTTCTGGCTTTATGCGATCCCGAGGAATGACGAATCTGCCAGCGGAATGGTACGAAGATATTTTTTGACGTCTATTAAGTTATTCTGCTTTTTTATCAGGTTTATTTATATAACTAACAAAAAACACGTTATTAAAAAAACTAAATGCTTAAAATTAATAAATATCATGGGCACTTTACTAACTTGTGAAACACTGATAAGAAAACAGCGTAATAACGGGTTACTACGTATTGCCTACAATTAAATATTAGTTATTATTGCCTGCAATAAATTATTAGTTAGCAAAATGTGTGCGTCATTCCTCTTCCATCTTGATATAATTCCTCTGGCAGTACCATTTCTTACCAAGGCGACAAATGCAATAAAACTGAAAAATCAGTTTGATCTTTGAATAATTATAATAACTCAGTCATAACCTAAACCAGTCCAATTTTATATGCAAAAATGAAACAACTATTTAAAAAAAATTTGTTTACTCAGCAAAATGATCATTTTCGGAGAACCACCCATGTATGTATCATGCGCTCGTTTCGTACGGATGTATAATAGAATCTTCAAAGGTTTCCAGATAGACATGTATGGTCGTCGTGAGCCCGTGTGGAAATGTTCATTGGGCCCCAATTGGGGCCCAATTGGGCAGCCCAATCAGTGCCCAATTGGGCTTTCGTTGGGCTTGTAAAGGCGCGTCCTGACTGAGTCGACAGTGTCGATCGACACTGTCGATCGACACTTTTGACTAGAATTTGTCGACTGGATTTTGTCGACCGGCATGTCGACTGGTTTGTCGGTAAACATCAAAGGGTAGTCGAGTCGACGGGTCTACAAGGCCCGACCCTCCGGAGGTATGTTCTGACCCTCGGCGTAAACGGGCCCCCGGTTGGATTGGTCTTTCCGGATGGTCATCTATTGAATTCGTCATTCTCTCCTTTACAAGACAGATTTAGTATTCCACGCATAGCGGTATCGATTAAAATTTTCGGGGAATGTGCGGGACTGCAAGCGCATTTGCCGCTTTCGCCAAAATATATCGTTTGCTAGTGAGGTATTCAGATCGCGGTGCTATCGAACGGTACGAACCGATATTCTGAATTCCGTCTATCGTGCGACGGAACACGAATGAAAAAATAAGCATTCAAGCATGAGCCAAGTAATTTAGTGTCTACACGAAGCGAACAGTTTGGGGCGGCCTTTGAGCATCGCCAAAAACCGTACGCCGTACGCCGACCGTCATCGCACCGCTGCCGAAACAACCGCTCGCCTTGCCGAACCCTCTGCGTTCGACTCGACTACCTTTGATGTTTACCGACAACTCGTGGAAAACCAGTCGACATGTCGATCGACAAAATATGTCGATCGACCAAGTCGACTGCCGCGTCCTGACTTCAGTCAGGACGCGCCTTAACGCTCCGCCCAACCTATGCCCAATTTGGGCCGCCCAATTGGGCCCCAATTGGGCAACCCTATTTATGCCCAATCAACCTGAAATGTTACTTTTAATGAATAATAAGATTAATAATGAATAATAAGATTAATAATTATTAATAAGATTTTATATTTTCTCATAAAATGTACAAAAGTAAAATATAAACGTATTCAAGCGGAACAATGATTGATACAAATCATACGCGCGGGTTTCCTTAGTGTTTCATAGTTTCCTTAGTTATTCAATTGCATCTCCTATTTTTCTGCCACGGCTTTTTGATGGAGAAGAAAAACCATTGACTCGTCCCGTGCTCGCATGACGCTGAAAACAAAAAATAGAATATCCACAAAGATATAAGTATGTCCTTCATAGGCAATCAAAGTGAGGTTAGAATGGTCAGATAGAAAGTAACTTATCTGATGGCAATTCTTCTGAGATGCTGCCGTCTCCTTTCCTGCTCTTTATGTACAGGCATCCAGAGAAAAGTAGCACTGCATCCGTTCACTATCACGATTCACGATTATTAAAAAAAAATACAAACGATTAGCAAACTACACGGAGCGTCTGTCACATTCACCACTATTCGCCAGGGCCGTCCCGAAAAAGGGGGACGTTTTCAGCCTCTCTCCAGGGCCGTACTCTTTTCCCGGGACGGCCCTTGCGAATTTCTAAACACAAAAATAGCCGTAGCGCCTAAACTAAAATAGCTAGAAAAAAAAGTCATAAAGCAAAGATTAGAATGTTATTATCTACAACTTTTATTAAGGTCATTTTGTCGAAAAATAATAATAATAATAAAATAAAAAAGGCTTTTCACACTAAAAAATCACACTACCCTCGTCGATTTGTTTGCGGCATAGGTAAAAATCGATAAGTGCCTTGGACTAAGTGATTAGGTACCAACTAAACGCTAATACTATATCGTATCACCTGACCCAAATTTCAGTCACTAAAAGTTCGGAATAGATTTCAATTTTATTTATTCTGTAATAGAAATGGCCAATTTATCATTATATGTATCTTACTCCACTCAATTTGAAAAATGCTGTAAAGATTATTAAAAACGCAATTATCAAAGAATGAAATATATTATATATTTATTACCAGTCATCATAATAAAGTTAGTAAAGTTTTTGAGGCGATGCTATCAACATTAAAACATAAAAATTATACAATATTTCTTGCTAGGGTAGTGATTAGGTACCTTAGTTGGGGCCTGATTGGGCTGCCCAACGTAGCCCCAACTAAACGCTAATACTACATCGTATCACCTGACCCAAATTCCAGTCACTA
The DNA here is from genome assembly GCA_963678675.1 of Xiphydria camelus. Taxonomy (NCBI): domain Eukaryota; kingdom Metazoa; phylum Arthropoda; class Insecta; order Hymenoptera; family Xiphydriidae; genus Xiphydria; species Xiphydria camelus. The sequence continues at coordinate 17,108,948 of OY783196.1, forward strand.
AAAGTTCGGAATAAGTTCTAAATGTCCAGATTTATTTTTACTTCCGGTACATAAATAAAACAAACAATTGTATCTATTCGATTTACTATATTTTATTCAAATTGGGCCGCCCAATTGGGGCCTAATTGGCGCCCAATTACTGATTGGGCCAACTTGGGCAGATTTCCACACGGGAGGTTCATACAAATTACAATAACTGACCGTTCGAAAGTTTACATTTATTTTAGTTTAGAAAAATAATTGTTCTTCAAAAAATTGATTAATTTACATCAAAATGTGATTCAGATTAATCGGTGTATTTATTGTAGCAACATATTTATGAAAAATTGTACATATATTTAATAAATATTTAGTATTTTATTTGTATTAGTTTCAAATCATTTAATGACACAAGTAGGTATGCTTTCTTAATGATGACTCAGAAAGCGCACTACCTTAATGCATCAGGTGAGCTAATAATATCTTGAGTTGCTGTACAATTTACATACACAGAAAAAATGAGCTAGTTGGATCTAGTTGCGGGATCGTAAGTAATTATTTATTTATATCAATAAAATCTTTTAATACGTCAATTTGATATTTTTTCCTTACAATCATGTGGAATAGTAGGTATGTGATTTCAAGGAAAAAATATCTGATTAATAGGAAAAAAGATTTCATAGATATAAATAAATAATTACTGGCGACCTTGCAAGTAATTATTAGTAGACCCAATTAATTCTTCTTCTCTGTGCATATTTGTCTATCTGAGATGTAGGAAATAAGATAGATGCTTTTTTCACGAGAATATCATATACCTAGGATAAGAATAAATACACGGAAATATTAAAACGTTCTTTCCATTTTAGGGCGTTTACGAAACGTTTGCTGAAAATTAGACACTCATCTATAGATGAGCTATAATATATTAGCTCTGCTTAAGACCTTCGCTAATCGTAGACATTCTGGACCGATGGTTTTTCCAAACTTGTACATTTTCCGAATATTTCTTTCCGCGTAATTTTAAGCTGGGGGATCCCAGGATCGATCGGTATGCAGTTTCACAATAGTTTGCATTTCAAGATAGCTTTATCCCGCTAAAGAAACCAGTAAAATGGAGCACATTTGCGCGATACCGTGAATTTGCCGGTTTTTCAGTAGGGTACAGACGCCGCGCCTGCGGAAATTTCATTCGAAAAAATTGAGCGTTTACTGACTATGCCAGTATAGTAGAATCCGAATTATCCAGGAGAGGATTTTCTAAGAAGCAGATTTTCCGGCAAACGGATTATCCGAGACGATCTCAAGGCTTTTATTGAAATTTTTTCTTTGTGACAACAGAAGCATAGCGGTTTCTAGACTACCGGTTATCTAATTACAATGGTCTACCAAAAATGTACTCAAAAATGAAATAAAATAGGTGAATAGATCTCGATACGCTTTTCCTGTTTTTCACTAGCACGTCACGTTTTTTTTAGGAAATTGGGGTCAGACATCGAAAAAATCATAGAGGGTTTCTAATTTTATTTTTCTAAAAAATTTGCTAGTACAAGTTTTTGGAAAAATGAATTAAAAAACCCCCTAAAACGCGATTATTCGACATTTGACCCCAATTTTCTAAAGAACGTGAAATGCTTGAGCAAAACGGAAAAAAGAACTAGAATCAGCACATGTCGCGATCTATATAATCCACCTTGTTTCATTTCCGATGCGAAAATAAGGTCTAATTTTGTATATGTTAGCGTTAAAGTATGAAATTCAGTTAATCTATGTAATAACTAGTTATTTTATATAATAACGTGGCATTTTAGTTAAAGTATGAAATAGAATATTTATCCAACATTATAACTAGTTAATTTATAGAGTAACTAGGTATTTTACGAATTAACTACCTACTGTTACTTAAAGCTTCTTCTCTTTCGCGTTCGATGCTGAATTTATTAAAACATAAGAGACATTTCCGCTGCCCCAGTATCTACGTCGATTTCATTAGTATTAGTTTCAGTTTGTGCATCATTTGGTTAGGTTAGTTTAGGTTAGGTTAGGTTAGGAGTATCGTATTAACTTTTCAGATCCTTGCACACTTAAGACATTATAATGTTTATTTCATACTTTCACGGATGCTTCGGCGTTAATATATAGAATAACTAGTTAAAGTGTTAAAAACACTGAAATTATAGGTATACTTTAACTGATCGCATTAGTTATTCCATAGACTAATGCGTGATTTCATAGAATAACAGATTTCATACTTTAACGCTAACATATAGACCAGTGTTATTAATATCAGCCAATGAACGATCTAGAAATCTAATGTTCTGTGTCTGCTGTTGTGGAAAAAAATACATTCGAGCAGGTGCAACATGTTTTCAATTATCCGTGGTATTCGATTATCGAGAATCTGTTTAGTCCCACGAATCCCTGATAATCGAGGTTCTACTGTACTTACAATTAGTACAGCCAGTAGCATCCATCGACGGGGTTCGAAAGGTTCGGGCTGGAGTCGAACCCTGACTAGGTACGGGACGATTTTTAGGGTTGAAAGAAGAACAAGCTTTAGCCCTCGCACGTGTCGAACATACGACGACGGGGGCGAGCGAGACCAGCGTGTGCGACTATTTAGAAGAAACGAGAAACAAATAAACCGGATTGGATCCGAGCCAAGGGTGCTTTGACCCTATTGGTGCCCATCCACGTACAGGCGGACTGCAGTCCGTGGACTGACAGTTCTGATCTGCAGTCCCGAACTGTCATTGACCACACACGCACAGTTCTGCGGACTGCAGGCCGTCGCCGGACAGTCCAGGGACTGCAGGCCGCCGGATGATTCGCCATACACGCACAGTTCATGAGTCAGTTCAGTTCGATCAACTGTGTTCGGAAGAAAAAATATATGAGGGGTATAGATGCCAAACCCGCCAAGAGTCACATTTATAGCAATTCACAGGAAACGTCAAAAACTGGTGCAGACGGCCATTGCCTTACATTGGCAAGCGTATTTTCTACCTTATATTATTATTAACGGTTTAATGTGGAATTTGCACCTAAATTATGTTCGACCTTATGCACGTACTTATAAAGAACAAATTCCCGTATCTACCTCAAATTTGACAAAAATGAACTTGGCGGGTTTTGCATCTATACCCCTTATGTCTAATATTTAACATGGTTGTGAGAAAAGGGAAGCTTATTTTGTTCCTTATAATTATGTTGTTAAGTTATCGACATACGAGAAATCGGCAACGTTTTTAGGTAAAAGAATGCCAATGTACAGATGATCCTGATTATGAATTTAATTTATATCGTGGAAATGAAGAGATTCAATCCGAACGTATCGAATTATTAACTGTCATTCCTTTTGAAGCTCGAAAGCAATCGTATATTAAACAAAGAGTATTTATTCCTATTGGAAATCGATGCTGCAAAAATCATTTGATCAAAGAAAAGTTCTACGAAGACGATCTGTTCCTTTTAAAAGTGATTTTTAATTCAAGTTTTGTAGAAACCTCTGATCTACAAAAATTGTTAGATAATCTTGCTGGAGGCCGCGATTCTTTACTTATAGGAATAATAAGTAATTATAAGAATTATAAGAATTAATAATAAGAATATAAATGAAATACGAAATATGCTTCCTTCTATGCGCGATAATGATAATAATCGATCAGTGCTTCAAGCGGTTGTTGTATTTCTTATCAAATTAAGAAGTGGGAATTCAAATAGTACGATTTCTTCCTTTTTAATTCAAGCGAGAAATTCAAGCGGGGGTAGTTTTCATATGCTTATCCGGCTATACCCTTTAACATTTCGATAATCTAAATGCGGTATATGCTAACTGCATAGGTAAAAAGCGGTATGTGCACCGACGGTTATTGTAGATACCACTGTTTGACTGTGTATGATGCAATACCGCGTTTCTCACATTTCAACGGCTCAGAAATTGAAGGATGACGAAAACTTTGCGAAATGACAGTACGTTACCTCCCGCAATCGATGTCGTAATTGTTAATGGATTTTTTTTAATTCGTCGTATTAAAGATGTGCCAAAGTCGTTCGGCAATATTTCAAAGAAAATTCTACAAATTCTATACAGTTCTGATGCTCCACGTGTACATATAGTTTTTCATCGGTATTCTCTGCCTTCAGTCAAAGATTACGAGCGTTCGTTGCGAGGAGGTTTCGAAACTGATTACGAGTACGTCATCTGTGGTCCAAAACAAGCTAGACCAACTGACTTTTCGAAAGAACTTCGAAATGATAAATTCAAAGAAGATTAGTCGTTTTTCTGATTTCACCCTAGCAAACTCGAGAAGTAGGTACCTTTATTGGTAACAAAAATCTCTTTATCTGTATATATAAAATAAAGTCGGGTTAGTTACACAATTTATAACTAAAGAACGGCTGGACAGATTTTTATGACTTTTGACTCTTGGATTTGTCTCCGCGATGAATAGCAGAATATATAGATTCGTTTCAATAAAGCAAATGCCTTGCTGTAAAGTGAATTAAATTAGTAAATATACTTAAAATACATTTCGTTTTTAAGTTAACACAACATTTATTGATTCTGAGGCGGTACGAAGTTCGCCGGGTCAGCTAGTTATATTAAGTATATAAAATAGTTTTTCGGATCGACGATCGGCTCAAAACTCCGTCCCCCACCAATCGTCTGCCAGCCAGGGCGAAGCCGCCGCCGCCGCTCCCCTTCCCTTCCCTCTTTCCACCCCCTCCATCACCTTTCCTCCCCCCTGAACTGACAGAAAATTTTTAACATCGATGAAAGTTCGGCACGACACACAGTGGAGTATTTATCATATCCACGGAATAATAATTACGAAAATCAACACTCATAGATTACTGTAATTTAATTAATTATTTGTTGCTATCATTCTAACGATAACATCGGTATGCATTAATTCAATGACAGCGCCCATACCTGTTAAAACAAGTGACAGAATGATAACAGCAAATTGTGTATCGAATTTTCGGTGCATCAGTTCTTTTAATTGTTCTCAACTAAATGTGCCGTAGTGATATTAAGGTTTGCTGATTTATATTTTAAGTAAGTGGACATTGTTTTAAAGATATAATATGTATTTTAGCATAAACTTATTTGTCATAATGACACTGTTTTCTGTTAAATATAAGGCGTATTGTATTAACCTAAAAAAAACTGAGATTCGACTGGATTCGAGCTGATTTCATTTTTTACTTATTAAACAATCCTTCTAGATTCTTTTCCATTAAAATTTAACTGCCAAGAACTGCCAGTGGCCGGGACTTTTCAGGTACCATGTCTCTACGAAAGAGAGAACTTTTTGAGGTTTGGTGCCACGAAAAGGACGTCAAAACGAAAAATTTGGCTGTCTTTCAGTATGTTGTTAGAAAATTAAATATAGAAGATTCTGATGAACACGTATATACTGAATATATCAAAAAAGTAGTAAAGAATTTCACAAGTAAAATAAATGAAAAGTGGCATAGCTGCAATCGCACTTTAAAAGTGTTCATTGCGCGTTATCATCAATGGCTTGAGGAAGAAATAGATATTCTTCCTATTCAATGTGGTGCAAAGTTGGTTCCAGCAAATAATGTCGGTAGGCCAAAGAAATGTTTTTCAGAAGTTGGTGTCCAATCAAAACGGCAAAAAGTTTCATCTTTACTTGACAACTATTCTACTGAAGAGTTGTCATTTGCCGTTAGTACTAGCCTACGAAAATCTGGGCAACGAGATGCTGCTAAAATTATTCAATCTGTGATTGATCGTTCTCTAAATGCAACTGAAATAAAAAAGTTAGTGAATAATTCACCTACTTTACCCATAAAGTACACCCCAGAAGAAGCACTCGCTTTGTATGTAGACGGGCGTTATACTAAAAACATGTATATTCTCATGCAAACTGGTGCAAAATTACGGAATGCCAACATTTACCCTTCTTACAACTTGTTAAAAAAGGCGAAAAAAGATTGTTACCCCGACGAACAGGATCTGACAATATCGGAAATATATGCTGAGGTTAAACTACAAGCGCTGGTCAATCACACAGCTATAAGACTAGTATCAGTTCAACAAGAAGTATTGGAACAGAACTTAACAGAAATACAAGAAGGTGTTACATTAATTTACAAATGGGGCTGTGATGGATCCTCAGGTCATTCGACTTATAAACAGAAATTTACGGAACAAAATGGAAACTCTCACACCGATTCATATTTATTTGCTGTGTGTATTGTCCCTCTTCGGCTCCAAATAACAAGCAATAAGATTTTATGGAATAACCCTCGTCGTTCATCGACTAGGTATTGCAGGCCGATAAAAATTACTTTTAAAAAGGAAACTAACGAACTGTCTAAAAGAGAAATAGGAAATATAGAAAGTCAAATTAAAAATATTGTACCTACAAAAATTATTATATCTGATAGGGAAATTTGGGTCAATCATTGTTTCAGGTTAACTATGATAGATGGAAAAATGTTTGGAGTAATCACTCAATCATCCAATCAAGCATGTGGCATTTGTAGGGCAACTCCCAAAAATATGAATAATTTAAATGACATTTACAAGCGTACTCCAAATACAGAATATTTGAAGTTTGGGGTCTCTACTTTGCACGCTTGGATACGATGTCTAGAGGCTTTACTTCACATATCATATCGTATTCCAATTCAGAAATGGCAAATCAGAGATAAAACTGAGAAAGAAATAGTACAAAATCGTAAAGAAGAAATAAGATCACGTCTGAGATCAGAAATAGGATTACTAATAGATATTCCCAAACCTGGCTTTGGTACCACGAACGATGGCAATACAGCTAGACGTTTTTTTCTGCAGCCTTTTTTAATTGCAACCATTACTGGGTTGAACGCAGAATTAGTAGAACATTTTTCTGTAATATTGAGAACCATGTCATCTGGTTATGCAGTCAACGTACAAGCATTCAAAGAATATACAAAAAAAACTGCAGAAAAATACGTCGAATGCTATTCGTGGTACTATATGCCATCTAGCATTCATAAAATCCTTATTCATGGTGCTGATATTATTAAAGAAGCTATACTTCCAATAGGTGTATTTTCAGAGGAAGCTTTGGAATCCAGGAATAAGGATCTTAAGAAATATAGGGAATTTAACACCAGAAAGTCTTCTCGAGAAAAAACGATGAGGGATTTATTCAATTGCTTATTAGTTTCCTCTGATCCACTGATATCTAGCCTATCCAAGTCAAGTAGTTTTTCAAAAAACAACCATAAAATTTCACTTGACAGCAAGGTTATTGCATTATTATCGGATCCTGCGATACCTAGTTTATTAGATAATAGTACTAATATTAACGATAGCTGTGATTCTGAAGACTCAGATGAGTAACATAGTTGCAATATTTAAGTTAAGTTACAGTCAGATTCAGAATTATCTTTATTATTTTAATATTTTTAACGTTAATTTTTTCACATAAATATTAATTTTATTTCTTTACTTGGTCTGACCAGTTTCGATTTGGTATAACACAGTATTATATATTTGGTATAACAGTATTATATATTTGGTATAACATAACGCAGTATCTAATCAAATAAATACTACCTTTATGCAATAAAGTACATACATTTTTAAAGACAAAAATTAAATCAAGAATTTATGTGGATTACTCATTTTTATTTGCTAGATTATACGTTTAACCCACTGTGCGACAGGCCCGGACTGCAGATCAACCGCCACACACGCACAGTTTTCCAACAGTTTCGACGGACTGCAGGCGACGGACTGCAGGCGAACTGTACGTGTATGGTGAAATTTGGACTGAAGGCGGGATCGCTCGCAGTTCGGGACTGCAGCATCAATTTTCTCGTTTTTACTGTTCCTGCAGATTCCGTTTTTTATATGTAGACGGCACTGTAGCAGCACCGCTAATCTTTTCGCACATCGGAAATAAAACATATCGTGTACCAAACCGCCCGAATGCCATAGAGGCGCCGCTCGAGTGGAAGGATCAACCGCCCGTGGAATGAGAGCGTCGAACCGCCCGGGTACCGTACAGGTGCCCCTGGAGTGCAACTGATAGACAATTTTTTATATCAATGAAAGTTTAGCACGACAGGCCTGGACTGCAGATCAACCGCCACACACGTACAGTTTTCTAACAGTTTCGACGGACTGCAGGCGACGGACTGCAGGCGAACTGTACGTGTATGGCGAAATTTGGACTGCAGGCGGGATCGCTCACAGTCCGGGACTGCAGTCCGCCTGTACGTGGATGGGCACCATATAGCCGGCTACCGACTACCGGCTTACCCCCCGTAGTCTCGACATTGACGTTCGTGAGCAACGTATCATCGTATCATCTCTAGTTTCTAGTACCGGTACACACGTATTTGCTCCCGTTTACTATGAAATATTACAGTTCAAACTTGATGAAGGATTCAATAAGAAGTATACGATCAAATGCTATCGAAATTATTTTGATCCCATTCCAAGAATCGACATTAAAGGGGGTCTGTTGGTATAGAGACTTTGAAAATCCGTCACAGGAACTTTTTGGGCGGCATTTGGGAATGATCTCGTTGTCGATTAAATAGTGAAACTCATGGGCATAGTAATGACTGAAGAGCATATCATTTCTGAATACCATGGCTATGCAGATCCGAGAATAAATTGATCATTACGCCTACGAGTGACACGTAACACTTCACTGAGAAAAAAAAAGATTAAAAATTATTCTGTTAGAAGGATAATCTGAGTACGAAAGGTAAAATAGATCAAAAATTATCCCAAGGAAGGTTAAATTTTATACCCTGGAAGGATAATTTTTGATCTGTTTTACCTTTCGTACTCAGATTATCCTTCTAACAGAATACATTTTAATCTTTTTTTTTCTCAGTGTTGCGCGGACGGTCTAAAATAAAATATTTACTGTATGTCGGTATAATGATCTGCTGGTGTATCAATCACGCACTAACAAATAACTTGTTATAAGAAGAAGATACTGCATTGAAATGCATTGAAATCGATAGTGCATAGCAGACCACACAACGGTAATTACCTTGCATTCTCCGTAAGAACATAACAGGTCTGATATAACGAAAAGTGTAAGTGTCTGTCAAATCAATTTCAAATCTCGTCAGCCATGACCGTTGTCAGTGAGAATCGTCTAAGATTTTAATAATTCGTTAATAAATTTTCAGCCATAATATTTTATTAAAAACTATTTCCGGTATGTAATCGATTATGCTAAATGGTTCACAATATATTTTATCGTGGAAAAGTTATCAAGGATTAAATGAAAGTGGTACGAGGAATTTTTAATATGTTACCAACTCCAACAATCTTGACAACCCCCCTTAAATTCCCAAAATAATACAGTGTTGTCTCCCTAACTTTATTACTATAACTTTCGCTTCCCCTGAACGACTATTGACTATTCAGCGTCAGGGAATTGCTCCCCCACTATTTTCTTTGCGCACTGATACGCGATAGACGCTCTTTCCTTCTCTCTTTAGAGCATTCTGTAAACCCCGAGCTCGAATAATTGAGGGGGTCAGAAGCCAAGGGGTCCAAGTAGAAATACAAGTTTTCCGAGATGCTCCACATTAAAGTATTCTTGTTCTTTAAAAATACCTGCAATTTTCCTTTGCCTCAAGTGTATAAGGTGAATGAATAGTTCATACAGCTTATATATTTGAGGCAAAGAAATTGCAGGTATTTTTAAAGAACAAGAATACTTTAATGTGGAGCATCTCGGAAAACTTGTATTTCTACTTGGACCCCTTGGCTTCTGACCCCCTCAATTAGTGATAGAGCACAGAGTATTGGAAGAAGTTCGACTACTGCTCTATTTAAATTTTCCGTTCGAGTTGAAATGAAAAGTTCGGTGTAACGTCACCCCAAGGGTCTATATACAATAAAGGAACAGGGAACAGAAATAAGAAACAGAGCACTTCACATACGTTACACATACGCTAATAGCATACGTATGCGTAACGTACATAAAGCGCTGTTTCTTATTCCTGTTCCCTGTTTCTTCATTGTGCATAGACCCTAATGCATGCGAATAAAGATCGTGCATCTAAATGTTGAAGCGTACAAAAGCGACTGGAAAAACGAGCCGATTGGCGTCTTTCCTCCCCAGACGACACGAGCCAGAAAGATTCCAATGCTGATTTTTAGTTATCTGTGGGCAATCTAATGTCCCACTTTTTGATAACTTAAAATTCGAGTTATGCAACAGTCATCTTCCAGATAATATGAAATTTAAGTTAACAAAAAGTGAGACTGCCTACGGATGACTTTAAGATGATTTTCTGGATTATGTTATCTGAATCTATCTGTACATAGGCGTCCAAAAAGAATCACTTCGTTGGTAGCGTATCGCCGGTTCCGCCGATATATACGCGCGAGCGCGATGCGTCCCGCAAAAATCTGTACCGTCTGCGGAAATCTCCAGGATCGCACTATATTTGGCGCAATGAGTCATCGTCCCCGCGTCGCGGGCTGGCGGGATGCAAGCTTTTTTTTTGTTTGAATTTTAGCGGAGGTATACGAGACTGCCGTTGCGAGCCACGCACGCGCGCGCGCGCGCGTTATGCGTGTTATACCTTTACGCGTCGTTTCATATTTCGCCATCTCTGAGAAATCGAACGACCCGATCGTAGGACGACTGTAGGTATAATGTTTTCTGTTTCAGCTACATCGCGAATGTGCGACAAAAACAGCGGTTCTTCTGTCTATTGAGAGAGGGTGTTTGCTGGGACCTGCCCACACGTGCCGAGATGAGGGCCAGGGATTCGATCGTTTACACGCCAGTTTCGCTCGGTCCCGACACCGACGACGAGGAGACACTGGTTAACGCGGAGGTGTACAATAATGGTGAGTCTCGAGCTTTTTTTCGGGGGGAGGGAGGCTGTCTCGCAGCGAGTATGCGTGCACCAGACGATGTAGGTATCGTCCACAGCGTTCCACACCGACGACGTTTCGCGATGAAAACAGAGCGCGCCTGCCGCGGCGAAGGCAAAGGTTGATCGTGCGCATACCGACGCACGGTAAAAACTCGCGTCTCCGTATTATCCCGCAAGTCCCGAGAGCTCTCCGCGGCCCCGAAACCGAGCGAGGTGAGTGGCCCCATCAATGTCTGCCTACCTTGCCGCGAGAGTCCGAGGGGACCGCGCCGAGAGAACCGGGCAGGAGTGAGGCGAGAGAAAAAGCCGGTGACTCACGCGGCCCTCGAGTTTGAGTTTCGAGTCGTCGTGCCTTTAGCGGACTCGTTTAGAGGCTACTTAAATAGGAAGAGAAAGAGGGAGAGATAGGCGTGACCGCCACGCGAAATCACAATGATTGCAAATTGCGTCAATAGGTTCGTTCCAACAAGCATTTTAGGACAGTTCTAGAACCGTCCTGGAACTAGTTAAGAATTATTTAATGCGCATGTGCGCCAGTCAGATGCGTTCTAGAACTGAATTCATGGGATGTGTTGGAACACAGGATCGCACACAGCACAGGGAGGCTTGTCCACCTTTTGTATACATTTTGCGGAAAATCACGGGTTATCCTAAGCGAATGTGTGAGTTCAACTAATTGTTGAAACGTAAAAAACATTACAGTTTTCAAGAGCTTATCATGCACAAACATTCAAAAAAGCAGAAAAAGAAAGATGAGTCCAAAAAGAGTACAAGAGTGCATACATTTTTTCCTTCTATAACTTGGAGGGGAATGATTTTTTCGGATTTTTTATTTTCAATTATCATTTACCTAAAAAGTTATCACAACTTTTATATCATGGCCATTAACTCATTGTGAAGTTATTATGTTTTTTCATTTTTTCTCGAAACTATCTTTATGCATTTGTACTGTTCTTGGACTCACCGATTCAAATAGAGCGCGTCTCGCGCCTTACTACGCGTGGGCTAGAAAATCGTCCCAACTCAGAACTAGGGACTGGAATTACCGTTCTAGAACCGTTCTGTTACAGTTCGCAGTTTAGTTGGAACGCTCTTTGGAATCGTTCCAGAACCAGTTCTGTGTTTGTTGGAACGGCTAAGTCAGACTGCGCACACTCCGCCGAGTTCAGAACCAGTTCTCATGGTAGTTGGAACGAACCTAATTTCCACTTTCAGGGACTACTGATTCGCGTTCGCTGGTTTCGGTGTAACACTAATCTATTCGCGGAGGTTGAATTACCTTCGACAAATCGTCAATGCCACTGGGGACGTAACGTCGCGCTGACCCACGACGAATGTCCGCGAAATCCGATGACACGCGCGCACCTCGGTTTACGCGTCTATAGACGGTACGCGTTCCTTATAAGGAACTATCCCAATAGCTGGACGGATAAGTCCAGTATCCGAACAGGCACAAAAATTTATACAGCAGATTTTACGCAGGGACACTTACGGAGACGCAGGGACGCAGGGACATACCGTCTGCATTATGACGACATTGCAAACTGAAAAATGGTAGCAGAATTATGCAGAGATGCATCCGCGTATATTATAAATGTTGCTGGAATTTAAAGACAGCATGGAATGCCTTGAAACTTGCACCAATATACGTAAAATTGTTGCCAAATTGCGCATCATGCTTGCATTATTACACAGAGAAAAAGAATTAGTTGGATCTACTGAAAATTACGCGCGTGGTCGCAAGTAATTATTTATTTATATCAATGAAATCTTAGTATTATATATAAATTATTTTCATCATTTGATCTTTTTTCATATTAATTTGATATTTATTCCTTTTAATCACATATATTATTCCACATGATTGTAAGGAAGAGATTTCAAATTGAAGTAGGTACTAAGATTTAATTGATATAAATAAATAATTACTTGCGACCCCGATCAGTAGATCAGGCTCATTCTTTTTCTCTGCGTACGCAATTGGATGTCGAAAGGATGCTGTTTATTATTTTAGTTTATATATTTTCTACTATTTAGCAGCACAGATAGCGGTATCATAAATTCCAGCATTTATATACTCTCATAGTGACACCTTAATGCGGGAGTAACATTTCTAAATACTATTTTCAGTATTGCTGTCTATCCAGGCATCTTTAATTTATTGAAGATTTTTTTTCCACTAATTCCTTTTCACTCCATTCAATAATATGAATTATACCCAAATATATCCGGCTAACTAGGACGTGTCCTGCACAGAGAAAAAGAGTCAGATGGATCTACTGAAAAATACTTGCGGGGCCGCAAGAAGGAGCAAGTGGACGAATGAGTTATGTTACAATTAGCTTATTTGTCCCATTTATCACATTCTTCCACGTTTAAAATACAAAATTTTGTAACATGATACGTTCATCCATTCTAAAAGTCAATGAAAGAGTGTCAGTATACTTATGAAAGTCTGTGATATGATACAATGATACATAACATGTTCTTCGTTAAGAAGAGAAGCTAAATTGAAATCGTAACATAACACATTCATCCACTTGCCTCTTCAATTATTTATTTACACATCAATGAAATTTTTTAATACATCAATCTGATATCTCTTCCTTACAATCATGTGAAATAGTAGGATGATTGCAAGGAAGCGATATCTAATTAATATATGAAAAAAGATCTAATTGATCTAAATAAATAATTACTTGCAATCCCGCGAGTAATTTTAAGTAGATCCAACTAATTCTTTTTCTCTGTGCGCTATTGGGACAGTCACCTTAAACTCGCGCGCGTGTACCGGTCTGCAGTTCGTTATCAATCGCGGCGTACGTATAACAATCATGTTCCCGGCGCGATTTCGACAATCCCTCCCTTTCTTTCGTCGATACCTGATAACCGTAAGTTATACAGACGGAGTGGTGAGGGGAGGGAAGCCAGACGACCAATACCACGAACGGGACTGGCCGAGGTATTCGATAAGTCCTATCGGAACTGGCGCCGTCTATATTAGCCATTCTATATTAATTTCCTAATCTCGCCTCGTCTCACCGTTCGCTTCGATCTTCGATGTCGAACGCCGCGAACAACGGGGATGCCCGCGCTACGTCTATTACCAATCGATACAGCGTCAGAAACGAGCTCGTCAAAATAATCTCATCTCCCGCGATACTCGACGACCGAGACGACCAGTGTCGCGTCCCGCCCGGTCCATAGTGCGGTCCGGATTGATGAACCCGTCTAGACTCGGGACTCTTGCGCCGCGTCGCGCGAGGGGACAATGACGGCGCGACGGCTCGCACGCTCGCATGCGCGCTCGGAAGCGAGCCGACTCGAAAACGCGATCGCGATTACGGGGCCCTCGTGCCTCTCGACGCTCCGTGTCATGCCGGACACGTAGTTGACGTACGCCACGTAGGTACGTAAAACGACGGGTCCCGTCGTTGCGTATACATACCTCTCGGCGCCCCTGCGAGATCCGTAATCTCGAACACGTTTATTGCCCCGGCAGAAATGAAAAGGAACCAAGTGGAAACGGCACGGGAGATGCTAATCTGCGGGCAGAACGCGGGTTGTATACGACTGCGATCGTAACGAGTCGATCCCCGGTTTATATACGGTATAGTATAACTGTACAGGTACACGCGTGAGGTTCGGTTGTGGCGCGGTGGTAAAGCAACGGTTCCACGCGTTTTTGCCCGTGTATAGTACACGCGCACGTAGGGGCGATACGTGCCTACTTCCCAATGGGGAAATGCAGGAGCAGTCGAACGACTTTCGAGAGACAGTTCTGATCTACTTCGCTCCTCGTTATTCCAGTCCGGACGGCGAACCGAAGGGGTCACGCCGATAAGGCGAGGTTGTACGCGCGTATCTGCGTGAGCGGTACGCAATACCGGCTTCGCCGATCGAAGCGTATCGAGCCGTGAATGAAAGAACGAACGTACGAATGAATGAATGGAGCCGGCGCGAATGTCGCGAGAGCAGGGAGACCCTGGTGTGTGGGAGCTTGCGTGGGCGGGAGTCGCGCTGTACACGTACGTACCTACCTATATCCAGCGCACGTGCGGGCTCGCGTGGGGACGCCAGGGGATACGCGCGCGTGTGTGGGGCGGTCCCGTGTACAGGCGCGATGCGCGCGGCGGCTCGGCGTTATACACGCGTAGCGCCTACGCGCGCGTCCACGTACGCGGCGGGCCATTCACGCTACGAGTCGGATCGGCTCGCACCGACGAAAAAGCGCCGTGAACCGGTGCTGATAGTTTTCGACTAGATTCGCGTCGCGAGGACGTACACTTTGACGCGTTGGCGCGAACGACCCGTCGGCGGAGCGAGAGTGCGCGAGTTTCAGAATGCATTGAGAGCACGATGACTCGCGTATGTGCGCGAGGGGCGGGTCGCGTCGGATACGGGCCTTATTCGAGAGGAACCTTCGGTGGCGAGCCTCGCCTGAAAATGCGGCCCCGTACAAGAAATGGGATATCTGGCTCGGCGGTATACGGTGTGTCTTATTAGATGAGCTGGGGTTCATTGGAATAGCCTATTAAAAAAGTATCATAGATTCTCATAGAATCCCCATGGGAAATTGATGTGCTTCGGACACAGCAATTCCAGATACACTCTCTTAAAAATCCGAGAGAGGTGAATGGGAAAAAATATATTGGATTCTATGTGTATCTGTTGAAACGAATAAACTACTAAATATAAGGTTCTATGAATAATTACAAATAGAACGGCGTGGTGTGCAGGTCTTTAATATCTTTTTGTCACCCAGTGTCAAAAACCTCGGTTTTCCGATCGTCCTCGATGCTTGTGAAATCGTGTTTCACGCACTGAAGCTACTCAGTGTGTGAACAACCTGCGCAGTGCGTGAAAGTACCTGCGCAGTGCGAGAACACTTTTTTCTGCACTGGAGAAATAGTTGTGAAGTTAGCAGTCAGTGAATCCAACCGAAGGTCTGTTCGCGCTGCCTATACTCGCTACACTTTTCCGAAAAGTGTAGATTCTAATTGGTCAGTATTTTTACGCACCAATCAGAGAATCTACACTTTTTGGAAAAGTGTAGCGAGTGTAGGCAGCGCGAACAGACCTCGAATGTCCAACACTGCGCATGCGCCGAGAGACTGCACAGTTGACAGAAAGCCGGTACACATAACCTCAAAACGGTGAGACAGAAAGCCAGTACACATAACCACAAAACGGTGAATTGTAGTTTTATAGTGTGAAATAATTAAAAACTCGTAACAATGGATCCCGATTTTATTCAACAATGGAACTAGTGTTGGTTGACACGTTATTGCTAATCAGTGTCCAACTATGAATTTGTTGATTTTTTTTTGTTCAAAAAATGCATATTTAATTTTTTGATATTGATAAAAGTTTATGATTTTACTCTAACTTTCAATGTGTTAATTTTGTTCTTTCTTTTCTTTAAAAAATATGTTTTATGATCTTTTTTTTTGGGGGGGGGGGGGGGCTCCGCCCCCTCTAACCCCCCCTCCATACCGCCACCCTGGACCTCGTCCGCGCCCACGCTCCAACCTCGGTTTTGACACTTTGGTGACAAAAAGTCAAATTCGATATTCGTGCGTTTCGCGCCGTTTTTAACTCGTGTGATTGCCGCACTCGCTTCGCTCGTGCGGCAAACTTCACACTCGTTTAAAAACATGCGCTTCACGCACTCGTATCGAAAATAACTATTATGGAATTCAGCTTGTTTTTACGGACACATAAAATTTGATAACTCCCTATTCATCATCTCAGATACGCATAGAATCCAATGCATTCCTATTCGTCCTTCTCAAACTTTTCTAATGGGTATCCGGAAATGCTGCGTCAGAAGCACATCAGATTCCCATACAAATTGTCTATGGGATTCTATGAGATCTTTTCAATAGGGTAGGTTGCAGTAACCCGGATAGACTTGTATGGTCATCACGACATTCATACGAACTATAATAATTGATCATTTTAAAGTCTAAGTTTATTTTGCCGCATGAACTTGAAAAAATAACTGTTCTTAAATAAATATTTAAATTTATGTTATAGGTAGTTTGATTCAAATTTTGATCGCTGTATTTGATGTAGCAACATACACTGAGCGAAATCATTACTAGTGTCAAAAAAATATGTCTTGAATCAAGAACACATGATCTTACAAATTTTTAAGAATACAGATTAAGTATGTGGACGTAATGTTTGTGTGTTCTTCGACTATCACTGCTCTCTCGTACGTATTTTAGTTGACAGGGCGATCTATTTAGGTACCTACTTTAAGTTCATGCGATTTCAGAGAGCTAGCAGTAATAATATAAAAGATAAGATGGGTACCCCGTTTTATCCTCCTACCCCGTTTTGCCCGCTATTCCCCTACTTGATTCAAGAATATCTTCGTTGGAACAAGAAATTTTTTCTGTGCGAAAAAAAACAATTAGGTACTCCAAATTAATAGATATTTTTTGCACGAAGAAAACTACCGTTTGATCGTGGAATTATATAAAAAAATTTTGATTGAACAAAACGTTTTTTTGGAATTATTTATCTCAGTGTATTTACGAAAAATTGTTTTTATTATATATTGAATACGCGTTTAGTATTTCATTTGTATCATTTTGAAATCATTTCGTGTCATAAATATGCTTGCTCAATGACGATTCATAAAGCGCACAATCTTGATGCATCTGATGACCCAATATTACCTAAAGTGCAATTTACATAAATTTTTCTGTCTAGGAGGGTAAAAGAAGGATAGATGCCCCAATCTCTGTTTAGATCTGTATGCGATTATTTCGAAATGCAGTGTAGGTAGATATATGGGGCATTCTGTGTCAACATCCACTTTTTTCATGAGGGTCTCAAAAAAGTCTGATTTTTATTTACATAGTCATACTTGATGAAAAAACATTACCTGAATTTTTTTAGATTTTTTTCACGCGTCGTTAATAGTATACATCGATTTGAAAAATAAATTTTATCTTTAAAGTTTCAAGTATACTATTAATGGCATAAACAACGTTGTATACATGGCAATTTTTGCTTTTTTTCTCAATTTTTCAAAAAAAAAATCAAAATTTTTAAGTGACATTATAAGGCATTTTTTTTACAAAAAAGTGAAAAAAAAAACAGAAAATATTTATATTGCCAATGCGACAGTCGATTGTTCTTAAAAAAATTCAGTATATTTGAAATCAATAGAAACTGGAGAAAAAAATTTTGTAGTGGGAGGGCCATGTCTTCATGAAGAAAAACTTTTTTTTTTAAGTTTTCTCTTACAAATTTTTTTTAAATCAGAAATGTTCTTTATCCTTCTATGCATCTATGCATAGAGGACATCAACATTTTTCCTACACAGTCTTTATTGATTTCAAATATACCTACTGAATTTTTTTAAGGAAAATCGAGACTGTCGCATTGGCGAAATAAATCTTTTCTGGTGTTTTTTTCACTTTTTTGTAAGAAAATGCCTTTTAATGTCACTTACAAATTTTGATATATTTTTTTTGAAAATTTGGGGAAAAAAAATTTTCATGTATACAAAGTTGTTTATGCCATTAATAGTATACTTGAAACTTTAAAGTTAAAATTTATTTTTCAGATCGATGTATACCATTAACGGCGCGTGAAAAAAATCTAAAAAAATTCAGGTAATGTTTTTTCATCAAGTATGACTATATAAATAAAAATCAGATTTTTTCGAGACCCTCATGAAAAGAAGTGGCTGTCTTGATACAGAATGCCCCATATGACAAATTTCACTTTTACCATGTAGACGACATTAAATTATTCCACGAGCCAATACTTCGCGAATAAATGTCCCTGGATGGGGACGACCAATTATATAACTGTAGATTTAATATAATTTTGATTTCGAAATGATGCTACGAATGCATTTCTGCATATCGAAAAGCCCTCCGAAGATATCGCTACCTTTTGAACAGGTAGAAACGATCGACCGAGGAAAAATGCCTCGTGATACTAGCGTTCTTGGAGCGGGAATCGGCCAATTCCCTTGATTTTAGATTCTGTGCCACATTCTCCTTTTAACTATACCACATTGTCCTTGTAATTATGTACACATTTTCGCTCGCCTAAGAAACGTCATAAATGAAACGAATGATTTTTACTTCGCGTTAAAGCATCAGAATTTTTCCTTCCAGTCTCAAAACGATTCAAGTTCTTATGAGAGTAGTTCCACTCGAGTGACGTAGCTTCGTCGTGACCACTCGGCTTTCACTCATTCATCGGCATTCGAGGCAAGCTAATATGACTAATCTGCCCGAAATGAGGATCGCTGTGGTTCAGAGAAAAAAAGGTGTCCAATTTAGTATGTAGTCGGGCTCGATGTAGCTATAATCCTGCTGAGTGGACCCGGTTAGGACCCGAATATATCTCATCGATATGCGCGTCGATGTCGAAGGAATCCACCGCGAAGAACTTCTACCGTCGAAAAGGAGGGCGTGCAATTTTCATTCTGCACGGACGTTGCACCGGCGTGGGCGGATAGGGTTGGTTGTACACATCACGCGGTAGGAACGTGAGTGGATTCAATCTACCCGTATATACATATTTATGCGTGACGTATTATAAGCACGTAATAAAAGGCCGTGCAAGCGTGTCAGTGCGTCCGTACGGACGCGGAATCGCGATTCGGTAGCGCGCGTGCTCGTAATTCATGCGTATAGCCGCGAGTGGATCTTACTCGAGTGACAAGATTTCTCGGCCAATAAAGATTCTATGTAGGCATGATATTGGTTTTGTACCGGCCAGCCTATGTAGGTTTTCCATTATGAGGGCAATGTTGGTTTGGGAACGGTCAACCTACATACAAGCGATATTGGTCCTATGACGGACAGCCTATAAAGGTCACTTCCTACGTAGGGACGATATTGGTTTGGCAATATCTGGCCTACATAGGCCATTCTATATAAGGGCAATCTTAGTTTTGCGAAAGTCATCCTATGAAAGCCAAATCCTACATAGGAGCGATATTGATTTTACAATATCCGGCTGTTATAGGTTATCCTTTATAGGGGCAATGTTGGTTTTGCGATTGTCAACCTATATGGGCCACACTACATGCGAGCGATGTTAGGCCTGTGACGGTCAGCCTATATAGGCCATATCCTATGTAGGGGCGGTATTGGTTTCACAATATCCGGCTTTTATAGGTTATCCTGTATAGGGGCGATGTCGGTGTTGCGATTGTCAACCTATATGGGCCACACTACATGCGAGCGATGTTAGGCCTGTGACGGTCAGCCTATATAGGCCACATCCTATGTAGAGGCGGTATTGGTTTCACAATATCTGGCTTTTATAGGTTATCCTGTATAGGGGCGATGTCGGTTTTGCGATTGTCAACCTATATAGGCCACACTACATGTAGGCGATGTTAGGCCTGTGACGGTCAGCCTATATAGGCCACATCCTATGTAGGGAAGATATTGGTTCCACAATATCCGGCTTTTATAGGTTATTCTTTATACGAACGATGTTGGTTTTGCGATTGTCGACCTATATAGGCCACACTACATGTGAGCGATGTCAGTTCTGTAACGGCCAGCCTATATAGAAGGGCATTCACCACAAAATATATATACAAAAGATGTCGCGTCGGTCATATATACTATAATATAAGATCGAGGGGACAATTCTTGCACCCAGTACTCTCGTGGGCTTCGGCACTGAACTCTAAAGTTTACTATGGATCGGAAACGGACATTGATCCGAGAACGTGTTCAAAAGCATCGATGTAAAAAGCGTGCTCTGAAAAAGTGGGAACAAGTACGGAATGCTGCAGTGTTGGAAGAAGAAGGGGACTCTGGTTAGTATTACATAAAAATCGTACGTAATTTAACATTTTATAATCATTTTAGTACGCGTTTTATTGAAGTACTTCAACTTTTTATGAAGAAATGATTGTTCCTCATTTGATTGAATTTTTTATACTTTCTAATGGATATTATAGTTGATTGAATATTGGAAACCTAACCTAAATCTCGAAAACGAGAAATATCATAATTTTTTATAAGATCGCGCGCGCGTTAATTCTATAGTAATATTTCCAAAAATTAACAATACTAATCCATGAAATTATCATTTCTCCCATGAAAATTTCCCTCGACTTGAGAGTTAACACTTAACTTGAGGGAGATTTATGCGATGATATTGATTTATTATCAAGTTTTCACCATTACGTCACAATTTTCGATTTAAACGGAAATTTTACTGGACTATTAGGAGTGGACGCGCCAAGCAAGGGCGATCCACGATGCCAGGTTGAAGCGGGCAGTTTCCCCCACAGTGACGTCAAGGCAACGGGGCTTTCCAACGCAGGCCCAGGACAAAGGAGCAAGGAGGACTCATGCTCCTCGAAGCAATCGAAGGAAGGCATTCAACATGTTTTTTTTTCGGTTCAGTTGTTAATTAATCATAATAAGTGATTCATGAATTTTAATATAATTATGCTGTTCTCTATATGGAAATTCGATATTTCTCTGTGCAATAAAAATTGATGTTCTATGCATTTGATTGATTTTATCTTAATTATTCTTACCATTTGACTTTAATTGTTTCGGCAATGTTTGGCCTGTGATATAGTCCGTGAATTACTCTTGGTCTGTATAATCTCTGAATCACTCAATTGGCTTATGTAGGTGGTACATCACACGGCGTGAATAGCCTTCATTGCGAGAGTGTTGTACTCTTGCTACGTAGGCCTATACAGACTCTAGCTTGCTGGCCTGTGTAGCCTGAATATCGTGAGGCCTATATCGTTCGCAAATTAAATACCCTATACCGCATGTCCTATGGCCAACCGCGCAGGTGAGCTGCGACCTGAATTCTTGACTTCGGCAGTATTTATGGTACAGTTAGAGTGGGCTTCAGACGAGTGCGCTGCATAAGAACGAAAAGTGTCGACTGCTCTTCTAATAGCTGTCAATTCGGGAGATCGAAGCATTTCGTGTAACCTCAAAATCGTAGTTTTGAATTAGTAGTGAATAATTTGTAGAAGTGATGAGAAATAATCATAAATAATCTTCCGAATTGACACCTGAGGTATCGCTCACGCCACTTCGTAAAACTACTTCCTAGACACGCGCGGTGCTAGCGCGGAAATAATTTCTGAAACAAATAGGCATGAGGCGTGTAATTCGGTTGGACATCGAAAAAACCCGAATGATTGTTAACTCTCACTTCTGAACATTACTTACCATTTATTCAAAGATTCACGATTTCGAGCTTAGACTTCGATCTCCCGAATTGATAGCCATCGGGAGATCAGACGTTTCACACTTTTCATAAGAACGCAGCGTAAGAGCGAAAAGCGTCATCTGATTTCACGATGGCTGGCAATTCGGAAGATTATTTTTGATTATTTCTCATCACTTCTACAAATTATTCACTACTAACTCAAAACTTTACGATTTTGAGGTTACATGAAACGCTTCGATCTCCCGAATTGACAGCTATTAGAAGAGCAGTCGACACTTTTCGTTCTTATGCAGCGCACTCGTCTGAAGCCAACTCTAACTGTACCATAAATACTGCCGAAGTCAAGAATTCAGGTCGCAGCTCACCTGCGCGGTTGGCCATAGGACATGCGGTATAGCCTGAATATCACGTGACCTATATCGTCTGCAAATGGTAAGGCTTATATAGGCTGTACATTGCATGCCCTACATAGTCTGTAAATCGTGTAGCCCATATAGTCTGCAAAGCGTACGGCCTGTATAGGCTGTACATTGCATGGCCTATATAGTCTGTAAATAGTGTGACCTACATAGGCTCTACATTGCATTGCCTATATAGCCACTTTATAGACGAGCGTTACACTTCCTATATAGGCACTATGCAGGCTGCATCTCGGTCGGCCTATATTGCCACCTCGGAAGGCCAATGTTGCCCCTACATAGAGCTGATGAATTTTGTCATTCGGGACTATATGAACTACGGGAATGAACAGAGGCCGGCAGAGGTCAATGAGCGGAGGCCAATTGAAGACACTGGTGCAAAAAGGAGGCAGCTCCAATTTTTAGTCATTTTGAGATTTTTAGGTTAAATGTTTAGTATAGTGTCATGTGGTGCAAAAACGAGACAGCTCCAAATACTATCAAGGTTATTTTATGGACAAGAAAATAATATTTCAAATGGAAGCGTCACCGATTAGTATATGGGTCATTCCATACCAAATCGGACACTTTTTGGAGTAACATTTCGGATTTTGCTCAAATTTGGATATATTGTAGTCTTTATCGATGTTTAACCGTATCTCGAAGGATTTTTCAAAATGTTGAAAATTGTTGATTTTACAGCCACTTGAAAAATAACGCTGCTTTTTTTTCATTAAATTATAATTATCAAACCGGTGGTCGGCTGAGAATAATCTTTTGGATACTAAAAGTGAAAGAGTTGAAAAACCAGAGAAAAATTGCATCGATCAAAAAAAAAATTTTTTAAAATAATTTTATTTGCACTTGATTTAAACAAATGACGTATTTTCATAGCTGGCCACTTTTTAAAAATCTGAAAAAAAGCAAGCATATACTTTGATATCCTCTCTTTAAGGACAAACAAACAAAAATAACGACACTTTAAAATTGACGACACAAAAATTAATTGAAGTTGACGCCGCGTCGGAATTGGCACGTCGGCCCCGCCGCTAGCCACCGGTCGGTGGGTTCGACTGGCTTGGCGACACGCTAGCGGCGGTGCCGACGCGGCGAGGCCGACGCGGCGTCAACTTCAATTAATTTTTGTGTCGTCAATTTTAAAGTGTCGTTATTTTTGTTTGTTTGTCGTTAAAGAGAGGATATCAAAGTATATGCTTGCTTTTTTTCAGATTTTTAAAAAGTGGCCAGCTACGAAAATACGTCATTTGTTTAAATCAATTGCAAATAAAATTATTAAAAAAATTTTTTTTTAATCAATGCAATTTTTCTCTGGTTTTTCAACTCTTTCACTTTTAGTACCCAAAAGATTATTCTCAGCCGACAACCGGTTTGATAATTATAATTTAATGAAAAAAAAGCAGCGTTATTCTTCAAGTGGCTGTAAAATCAATAATTTTCAAAATTTTGAAAAATCCTTCGAGATACGGTTAAACATCGACAAAGACTACAATATATCCAAATTTGAGCAAAATCCGAAATGTTACTCCAAAAAGTGTCCGATTTGGTATGGAATGACCCTATAGTCATACCTTAGGGGTCGTCCATTAATCACGTGAGGTCCGAAGGGGGAGGGGGGTGTTCGGCAAAAATCACGAAATATCACAATGAGGGGGGGGGGGGGGTTGTAGTGAAATATCACGTGTATTTATTTTTTCGTTGAACGCGCGATTTCTAAACAACCTGCAACCTTAATGTCTGGACATTTTTATCACGGTCCTTAATTTTCCAGAATTAAATTAGATATACTTACTAGTAATTAAAGATAATATTCTAAAATTTTCAAGATACTTTTTGTACTAAGAAAATACACGTGATTTGGGGGGGGGGGTAGTCTTAAACATCACCACGTATCTCCAGTGGGGGGGGGGGGGTTAAAAATGCTAAAAGCATCACGTGATTAATGGACGACCCCTTTTATTTGTACTTACTTACTTGTTCAGGCGTTCTAGTACTGAATTCCCACTCCAGCCAAAAAGGGTAGCGTTGAAATTCGGAGTACCGCTTATTCTAGTATCGAAGGAGTAACCATTTAGGCGTTCTAGTACTGAATCCGCACTCCAGCCAAAATAAGACATAACATTTTCCAACAGCACACTCGTGGACTTAGAATATTTCAAACAGCTCAATCGTGGACTTAGAAAATGTTGTCTGTTCGTATGATGAACAGGTCATTCTATAACTTTACTTTTTTAAGCACTATTTCAATGGCAAAAATATCAATCAGTGTTCATATTAAATATTATTTATATCATGATAAATGTGTTAATATGCACATTATATTATACAGCATGAATATAAAATAAAACGAGTCACAAATGTTCACAAACTGAATTTTATTTCTGAATGGAAAAATATAAAAATATACATACAATAACGGTCTATTCCAATTCTTTATTATTAATTAGCGTAGTTATATATGATTGATCGTATGAACTTCGTATAGAATGAACTGGAACAATTCTAATATTATTTGTAGCATGACATTAATTATACATGAATCTTACTGTATTGTACCTGTACTGATTAC
The DNA here is from genome assembly GCA_963678675.1 of Xiphydria camelus. Taxonomy (NCBI): domain Eukaryota; kingdom Metazoa; phylum Arthropoda; class Insecta; order Hymenoptera; family Xiphydriidae; genus Xiphydria; species Xiphydria camelus. The sequence goes on from OY783196.1 coordinate 17,134,007, forward strand.
CGCCAGCGTTAAATGTAGGTACTGTTGCAGATAATATCCCGGATAATAGCAAAGTGTAAATATTCGCAATTGCAATAATCGTGTCTGCATTGATTATTTATTCAATAGTCTTACCTAATATTGGACGATTTCATACTCCATCTCATTGTCGACATTATAAATATATTGTATAGCAGATGTGTGCACCGAAAGAAATTTATTCTTAAAGCTAGTGTAATATACTAAAACTTAGTATATTTCCCTCTAAAATAGGCGGTAAGTATATTTTCTAATCGTTAGAGGAAAATAATTTAATAAACGCATACTAATGTGGATGCATACTAGGTTTAAGAATATCCTCTTATCTGAGTTCAGTTATCTGAGTACACATTCTTAAGGTAAGCATTTCCTCTAAACGCCCGTAAAGGAAGCATTCTAAATAAGAAATCAGTAAAATTACAGAAAAATCGTTTTATTCTCATTTTCTGTTTGTATCGTACATTTGTCAGATACAAAATTTATAATAATTATAATTACATCGAAAGGTCTTATACATACATATGTCATTGCAATACGTGTTTAAATGTAACGTACGTATACGGTGTATACACCCGTCTCCTCCTGTACGGCATTTACTGGGATAGAAAGAAATCAAATTTGTCAGTTAAATCAAACTGACATCCTGTATTATTTGACAAAAAAAACTAATTTTCCCTTGCAATGTACGGTGGTCAGTGAACGGCAAGCAGAAGGCTGAAGATTCGCATACACTGTTATACGTAACATGGCAAACCAACGCCAACCAACGCGGCGTTGGTTTGTAGGTTAGGTCGTGAACAAAGAGGCCCATGGAAATTGCAGAGCTAAGGAAAAACTGTTTTTATTCTACTAACTGAGTACTCCATGAAACGAGTGAAAACGTATGCAGTAAATGAAATTATTTCGAAGATTGTGAGAATACACGTGGATATGACCAGCTATCTTACGAAATAAACAAAATTAGAATCATTTAGTTTTACTTACGTTCGAATACTTCCGTATATTCGCCCAGATCATTCGCATTAAGCCACTTAACCACTTCTTCCATTTTCACAGTTTGCGAATAACAATTAGACTTGACACGATGCACGACACGACGCCGGACGCGGCCATATGCAAAATGAAACAAGTTTTGGCGTGTTTTCCACGGCAGAGTAATCACGTGGTTATCGCGATAGACCGCATACTAACTTTAAGAGGATATTCTTGATACTCTAGGATTCTGCATGAAATATACTAATGATTTAGAGGATTTGATTAGTATGTATGATTAGTATGTTACCATACTAGAAATAAGAATAAATTTCTTTCTGTGTGTGTGTGAAGATGTCTGCAAAACTCTTCTGTAGCCTTCAGATACGTACAACTTTTTCTTTTTAAGGTATTTCCTCGAGTAATTCAAGTCTAAAAGTTTCGGTCATGAGGACTCAGATAAGTAGAGGGCGATATACAGCATTCTAGAAAAAAAATTTAGTAGAGTGTACTCCCACACAAGCTCACTGTATGCATGGACGACCTCTACACGTACGCAAAAATAGCACGAGTGAATGTGGCAACACCGTGATCATAGTCAGGTTATGCGACGACAATTTGTCGTTACCCCATGTATTTGTTAATATTCGTTATATCGAAATTAAAAATGTTGAAACGATTAAGATACAAGAGTAATAAATTTATTAAAGCGTGCGATTTAAGGCCCGCTGCACACGTCCGTCTTTTAACCGTGCGGTACCGCTGCGGCGCCGGAATTGCGGTCGGTGATTGGGACCGCTATTTACCGATGGTGGCGCTCGCGGCGCTGCGGAAACATGGCGGACACTGGCGTACAGCACGCCGTTCAAATTCCGGCAACCAGTAGTAGTTGATCCGCCCTAGTGTGTTTTATGTACCTTTTTAAGTTTTGTTTAAAAAACAGTTAAGTATTGTAATATACAGGGTGTTCGGAAAAAACACCGACACAGAAATAGGGGTGATAGGTTACGTCATTACAAGTATTTTGATATAAGGGACCTATACCCGCAAGCGCGCCCCCTTCTGGCGATATCAACTTTTAAAGTTTATAACGACCGAGGTTGATCAAAGTAGAATAATATTGAGTTTTTTGTCTACCTGTACAATTGAAAAACAAATGAAAACTCCTTGTATCCGCATCATCTTCGAAAAGTTCAAGGACTTGAGCCAAGCGGTTATCCTTTCCGCAAGCAGTTTGCGCAGTGGCACATCTATCCAGAATCGTTTCCGATGTTGCATGGACATGGGTGGCCGTCATTTTGAGCATTTGCTGTAGTACATTGTTTTTGTATCTCGTAAAATTAAATATTCGTTACCATCTTGATACGTTTCTTATTATTCTACTTTGATCAACCTCGGTCGTTATAAACTTGAAAAGTTGATATCTCCAGAAGGGGGCGCGCGCTTGCGGGTATAGGTCCCTTATATCAAAATACTTGTAATGACGTAACCTATCACCCCTATTTCTGTGTCGGTGTTTTTTCCGAACACCCTGTATATGATATGTGTTATATCTGTAATTTTGTCGATCTAAACATGCATTTTCTTTCAATAAGGTTGTTTCTGTAAGCGATCAATTAATTGATTGAAATAAATATCACGATTTTAAATCCTTAAGTTTTTGGGTATAAGACACTCCAGTGTTTTTCATGTTAAAAAATATATGTGTGTATGAAGGATTAATTCTTCATTATTTGTGAAAATAAATATTCTAAAAATCGTTGTTGTCAAGCTAAAACCTGCTATGTGCAGAACCTGCTATATGCCGCTTGGCAGTTTTTAACTAAGAATAACTCTCTTTGATTTATGTGACATTCCTTAAAAGGTAATCCTAAATCTATCTATATATATAAAAATGAATGTTTGTCTGTCTGGCTCTGTCTGTCTGTCTGTCTGTATGTCTCTTATGCCTTCCTAAACCGTTCATCCGATTGCGATGAAATTTTGGGAAATGGTTGGACGCATGCCCGCGATGGTTTCTGAGTTAGTAAATCTTATACAGGGTGTTCAAAAAGGTCCGGTACGGCCGATTATCTCAACGGGAAAACATTTTAGAAAAAAATGTTTAATACAAAACTTTAAGGATTTTCCCGTGGCTACCCAGTGGTCGTATTGGATTTGACCTTGACCGTGACCTTTAAGGTAATATCAAATGCCTTCCTAAACCGTTCATCCGATTGCGATGAAACTTTGAGGAATGGCTGGACGCATGACCGCGAAGGTTTCTGAGTTAGTAAATCTTATACAGGGTGTTCAAAAAGTACCGGTACTGATGATTATTATGCCTTCCTAAACCGTTCATCCGATTGCGATGAAAAGTTGGGGAATGGTTGGACGCATGCCCGCGAAGGTTTCTGAGTTAGTAAATCGTATACAGGGTGTTCAAAAAGTACCGGTACGGATGATTATTATGCCTTCCTAAACCGTTCATCCGATTGTGATGAAACTTTGGGGAATGGTTGGACGCATGCCCGCGAAGGTTTCTGAGTTAGTAAATCTTATAAAAGGCGTTCAAAAAGTACCGGTACTGATGATTATTATGCCTTCCTAAACCGTTCATCCGATTGCGATGAAAAGTTGGGAAATGGTTGGACGCATGCCCGCGATGGTTTCTGAGTTAGTAAATCTTATACAGGGTGTTCAAAAAGTCCCGGTACGGCCGATTATCTCAACGGGAAAACATTTTAGAGAAAAATGTTTAATACAAAACTTTAAGGATTTTCCCTTGGCTACCCAGTGGTCGTATTGGATTTGACCTTGACCGTGACCTTTAAGGTAATATCAAATGCCTTCCTAAACCGTTCATCCGATTGCGATGAAACTTTGGGGAATGGTTGGACGCATGCCCGCGAAGGTTTCTGAGTTAATAAATCTTATATAGGGTGTTCAAAAAGTACCGGTACTGATGATTATTATGCTTTCCTAAACCGTTCATCCGATTGCGATGAAACTTTGAGGAATGGTTGGACGCATGCCCGCGAAGGTTTCTGAGTTAGTAAATCGTATACAAGGTGTTAAAAAAGTAGCGGTACGGATGATTATTATGCCTTCCTAAACCGTTTATCCGATTGCGATGAAGCTTTGGGGAATGGTTGGACGCATGCTCGCGAAGGTTTCTGAGTTAGTAAATCTTATACAGGGTGTTCAAAAAGTCCAGGCACAGCTTATTATCTCAGCGGAAAATCGTTTTAGAGAAAAACGTTTAATATAAAACTTTTAGGATTTTTCCCTGGCTACCCAATGGTCATATTGGATTTGACATTGACAATGACCTTCTAGGTAAAATTGATTTTTTAAAATCCGAACCTCTATTTTATATACCGGAAATGAAAAGAGCGGGAAATTTCACGTTCAAATATGTCCTTGACCATTATTTCCATGTGATCTTTATGGTCAGCGGAGGTCAAATTGGGGTCAAGCACAGTTTGGCTTCGTACCATGAAAGCTATGGGCCCTATACAAATTCTTTTTGATAGTAGGATTTAGGATTTTTTAGTGGCTGTACAATGGTGATATTGTATTTGACCTTGACCATGACCTTCATTTGGAATCTCTTACATCTGACATAATATTCCAAATCAGTTACACGAAAAATCCCTTAGCGCCAACCAAATTTAATCGAGGTAACAATCATCACTTGCAAATTCAAAGGCGAAGACGTCCTCATTCACGCATATCTATGATTTCCAACGATTTAACATTCGAATTCAAGCGGCTCCAGTTCCCTTTGCGTCTTGCTTTTGCTATTACCATCAACAAAGTACAAGGTCAATGGTTGACTATTGCTGGCTTAAATTTGGAAAATTCATGTTTTTCACACGGCCAATTGTATGTGGCTTGCTCCAGAGCTGGCATACCGAAAAATGTACACGTTTTTACTCCAAATAAAAAAAATAAAAAACATTGTCTATCCGCTGGCCTTAAGATAAATTAATAAAAGAAATATACTTTCCAATTTAAATTAAATACATGTGTTTTTTAGCGTAGCATGGCTCCCTACCTATGAGTACAGATATCTGCTAAAAATTCATTAAATGACGACCAAAATCAATCCACAATCTACCCGTGCGAAGCCGGGACGGGCTGCTAGTGAGTTCATAAATATTATGAACTCATTTAGGATTACTTTTGAATGAATGTCACATAAACAAAAGAGAGTTGTTCCTAGTTAAAAACTGCCAAGCGGCGTATAGCAGGTTCTGCACATAGCAGGTTTTAACTTGGCAACGACGAAATGCTCACGTTAACGTTGGAAACAATTTTCCAATTTGTAAAAAGCAATGAAAAATCGAGGAACGTCAAAGAGGGGCAAAAAGTCCTAACCTCGAAAAATTTATTTATTTGTGGGGTGGCGTCAAAAAGTCCTAAAAAAATCGATTTATACTCGCTTTGTCTGAAAACGAGTGGTTTATCGGAATCGCCACACGAAATAACCGGCATCATCGATGTCAATCCTCGCATACAATCACATCGATACGTCAAATGCTTTGTTCGTGCAAAGCTGGATTAGGTCAAGCATGTAAACATATCGTTGCTGTCTTGTTGTATTGCACATCGTAAGAATTCACTCTAATTTCTGCACATTATTTTAATTTTCCTTCTTTTTATTTATTTGTCATGTTTCAATAGAAATGATATTAACGGACTAGAGCTTGTGTCAAGTACCCGACAAGAAGTGCTCGTGGGGAAAGTTAAAAGGGTCCGCCTTAGACCAATACAAACCTGCTCCGCTCGCCTCCTTCTGTTGTCTTTCACAAAAAACGATTTCTGAATTGCCTGAAGATGTTCACAGACACGTATTTATAACTCCTTTGTAAACTGTGACACTGAATCATCACTCGCAAAACACAAAGCACGTGTGAGGAATGCACCTACTTTATCACATTCTCCTATGTCAAACATTGTAGCACCAGATATTTCAAAACTGCATGCAATAATGGTGAATGCTGGTCGTTCTGAAGTTATGCATGATTTGAACAATGTACCTGTTAAATTAAGAGAATGCTGTCAGCGATAGTATGAGACTATTATTTCGGGTTGTGATGTACTGATGATAGCTAAAAACACTTTTGCAAATGAAATAAGATGGAAGACAGAACGTCAATTTCGTGTGACTGGCAGTCGATGCTATCCTCTTTTTACTTACAGTAATAATAATCATAATAAGAAAAAGGACTGGGACCAAAAGGCTTCGTCTTATTTCTGGAGTAAAAGTTTTTCTAATAAGTTTGTGAGACATGGTTTGGAAATGGAGCCTCGAGCACGAGAGCTCTATTCGGAGTACTGTTCTATGGATATAGTTTGTACAGGATTTATAGTTTCTGAACAAAACCCTTGGCTCGGCTACTCTCCTGATGGAATTGTGATGCATGAAGGAATGCCTGTAAAACTCATAGAAATTAAGTGTCCATATGACTTATCCGATTGCCTGCCAGAAAATCTTACAGAAAATTGTGATTTTTTAACGTTTAAAGATGGAAAGATTCAATTAAAAGTAAAGCATAGATATTATGCTCAAGTGCAATTCGGTCTTGCTCTTTTGAATCTGAACAGCTGTGATTTTGTAATTTATTCATCTATAGCTAATGACATTGTTATTCTACCAATTAACTACGATGAAAAATTCATAAATAATCTGTTTCCTACGATTAAAAAAGTTTATTTTGAAAGAATGTTGCATGTTATTTGCAAAAATAAACAATTCCAGGACTCCTGTACGATGCCATGATGTACATACAATGTTACATTGAGTAAATTTACATCACTGTTTCCATTATAGAAACAATTTTCTATTTAAAAAAAATAAACAACGATAATTAGATTCAATGACATTTTATTTTCTGAACGTTTGGACTGTTTCAACAAATTTATAGAAATTTATCATCGGCAAGAATCGGCGTGCCTAGGTTGGCGAGACCACAACATACGATAACAACGTCATTTACAGAATTCACCAAATTCCAAGTAATTTTATTCTTTAAAATGTCAAACGTTTCTATCCTTTGATTCATCCTCTCAACGTGAACACGTGCTGCAGCAATACGTCGGTTAAAAAGTGCCTCCTCGGTAGAAAATTGTTTTCTTTTCTCTAAAAACGGTGGTCTGTACAGTTCTATCTGATACTCTTATGGCACAGATCGTCAATTTTAAACCCTTTGTCCGCCATAACTGCATCACCTGGCTGTAATCGACTTATTATATTGCTCTGTTCGAAAATTCCATTGTCAGATGAACGACCTCCAAATCCTTCAGACACATACATTAAAAGTCCACCTGGACTGACTGCAGTCATATATTTGACAGTGAAATTGGACTTGTATTGAGAGTAAACTTTTAATCGACATGCCAAACATTTGGGAGGCTGAATTTTAAATTCAGTGCAATCAAAAACACACACCGTATTTTCAAAACCTTGAAAGCATATAGGCATATTTCTAAGAATCTCTTCTCTCGAAACCTACCGAATAGTAGCTTGCAACACTCGGGCTAACTTTGATAACATATTTAAAATGATCATTCGGCATGTTGATTCGGCTACACAATTAAATATTATCGCTAATAATGAAAATTTGAGGTCATTCTTCAATTTCATCGTAGTCATTATAATACGCTCTCGCAACAACATTTTATGTTTCTTGTTTTCGGGATAAGTTTTTTCTATTTCTAATATTAATTGATTCAAGATTTTGTGATTTCTGATTCCACATAGAACCGACATATGATGGTCAGTAGTTATTCTTGCGAAAAATGGCGAATAAATGTCTCCACTTGTTACCTGAACAGAGGCATCAAAGTGACAAATTTGATTTCTCATGTCCACTTGTACATTGATATCAGCATGTGTCGTTAAATCTCTTGCATCCACTTGAACACAGACGTCAGCGTGGGCCAGTACATCTGTAATTGCTTCTTGCATCTGAATGTCATCGTTTTTCGGCTCTGGATGGTCTGAACCAACACAAGCATCATCTTCATGAATTGAGATAAATAATGGCATTTCAGGACAATCTAGATCACCACAACTGACGTCTTCGACAGCATCAAATATTGTGCGGAGATCACATTTAATTACGTCTCTTCCTTTAATCACTTGATTCACCTCTATGGATGAAATAGATATATTTACATTTTCAAGTAATAAATCAGTTTAAATAGTTTTAGTTCATTTTTAGTTTAAGAGATTAGATGAGGAACAGACTTGCAAAATGCATTTTGCAAGTCTGTTCCTCAGATATGAAATGTATTGATGTCGAGAAAATACTGCTTTTTAATTTTATTACCTATGACAATAATTAAAAACAATTTTTTTTATTAACGAAAAGAATTTGGAAGAGAAAATGAGAAGTAGCGTATACGAGTATCAATAAATAAATAGCTCATTGATTGCTATCTCTTATGTGTTTACACGAAAGGCATAAATCTTTTTATTACCGTGAACTTGGATGTACTTCCGTTGTTGCCAGGAGATACGGAATTAGGAGTTCGTGGTGTTACTTTTATATTTGTTTCCAGCAGGTTCTGTTTTCGGAGTGGTGATGTACTGCCTTGCTGAGAAGGATATTCCGTTAATTTGTGTTCTTGTTGATCATTGGAATAGGGCGCTGGTAAATTCTGACTGGGAATCGCATATTGTTTCAAATGGCGACGTTTTATGACACATACATCAGAAAAGTCTAAAAAAAGAGATAAAAATAATATTGTAACAATTCCAAAATTATCACATTTACATTACTTATATTTCATAACTTACCTGATAGAACGAAGTCCTCAGGTAAAAAATGTAAATTGCACACACGTGAACTTTTAAATAATTTTTGAATTTGTAATTTTTCAATCCATAAATCCCGAATAGGAATTACAGTTATTTCACCTGTATCACATCAGTGGTTATGATTGACATTAGTCGGTCCTGTAGTGGAATACGATGAAAACTGAAACTTGAGTCATTCATAGATGCACTCGGACATTCTCGAATGCAGCATTTTCTGCGAATTATTTTCCTCTTTCGAATATTTTTATGCGAATTCATCTTAGAAAAACTTTTGGAGGAAGTTAATGCTTTAAAAGTTCGCACCAATCCAAAACGCTAATGTCGGCCATGTTTTTTAGTACACGCTTTGCCGCCAGGTACCGCATTCATTTTTAGCGTTGTGGCGATCTACTACCTCGACCGACCGCCAGGCGGCTACTACACTGATCCGCCGGCTACCATGGCTCCCGCGCATCTCACGCTCTATCTCTCTGACTTCTCGCTAGTACTCGGACACGACCAGATTTCTATATATCACCGAGACTCACCGACACCAGTGGCGGGTAGGCGAGTGGCATCGGCGACGCACACATCATTTAGCTCGCCGCCACAGCGTCCCCAATACCATAGATAGATTGTAGCGCTCTGCACACACACCTCCGGTGACGTTGCGGCGCCGTGCGTTCCTCTTGCGGCAGTCTTTCGCCGCAGTTCCCCACGACACCGCAACCATACCGCACACGCACCTCCGGCTTCTCAGTATTTTCCCGTCTATAGAGTGCATTGAATTGCTGCGGCAACGCAGCGGTACCGCAACGACGTGTGCACCGGGACTGATATCACCAACCGCAATGGGGAAATGACATGAATTTTAAATCATTTGGAATTTCTGCTTAAGGCAATGTAGTAGCCTTCAGATGATATCAGATAATTTTTAACATTGGAAATGTTTAAGGAATCGGTATTCTGAGGTAGGAGTGCACGAAGCTTCAAAGTGTAACAAATGTTCGGTCGCGACCCCTGGGCGTTTGAATGGGCGTAGGGAGCTGATCTTGGTGTCATTTTGTAGATTGAAATTTTCTCTGTCTAATGAAGGCAATTTCAAGATTCTAATTGGAACGGTATGGACACGGTGAGGAAAAGATTAGGTTGCCCCATAAGTTCTTTCCGCGCCACGCTATGAATGACTCCAGCCGGCTATGTTTATATAAACATAGGCTTATGTGTAAGCTATTTATGGGATCGGTTTCACTCGTCCCACAGCTCTTTCACAGTACGTTTCGTTGCTGACAGAGTCCCTTTGAATTTTTTATTTCAATTTTTTACTTCAGGATTTTAATTGGAAGGGTATGGACAAGGTGAGGAAAATAGAAAAGGTCTGCATTTCCTCGAAGCGCGTGCCGAAAATCGGCGTGGCTATTAAGGCGTGAAGTCGCTTGCGCTTCATTATTATATGAATGGGCATAATATGCGACATTCTCATGGTGTCGAACTGGCGTGGCAGTGGTGGGAGTCACCATGCCAGTGCCATGTCACCTCTATCTGATAGCCTTATAGGGACCGTGCATTGTCGCGTACGTAGCCTGTTATTCTTCGGAGAATTAATGTACGGGTGGATTGCCATGCGAAGAAAACCGTATCGAATATTAGGGTACCGGTACCCAGGTAGCAGTGGCACGTCATATTCACGTCGCTTGAAGGTGATTGTTCGTCGACGACGTCATATGCCTTAAATTCGACGTTTTAATCACGTGTTATTTGAAGATCATATTATGACGTCATTGAAATGACGTTTTTTTCACGTAATTTGTTGACGAAACAGTCACATAATTTATTATTTCCCTACGCATAATCAGGTGTGTAACTGTAAGAAATGTATAAGATGAAATACCCATCAGTTGAAAAGTTTGTGAGATATTTTCGTTCAAAGTACAAGAGTAAATTGCGCTGCGTGCGACTAAGTTTCCAGCGCCCAGCGAAATTTACTCTTGTACTTTGAGCGGAAATATCTCACAAACGGTTCAGCGAATGGACATTTCACCTTTTACCTTTTTTTGTTCATCTTGACGAGCTCTACTACTTTTGTAGGAATTAAAATACCGAATTCCACTTAAAAAGATGAAAGTAACCTTCATATCTCGTAAATAATGCGTGTCATTGAAAATCTGTTGCATCTACCATATGTATCTTTCAATACCAAACAAATTTTATTTGAAATATATTTTCATAAAATTACAAATAACGGAAATAAACGGGATTTTCCCTTGATACCTCTGCGGGATACTTTTTACAAGAACTCCAACGGAATAGAAAATCACGGCATTGCGGGTACCCGTGTTACCTGCCACTTTCCTTGGTATCCGCGTTTAATGAGTTCCATGTGCTGACCAAATGCCGTAGACCGAGGTGGGTCTTTCCCTATACTAACGTACCGTCACCACGGCAGAAACGGTTTATTTCTTTGAGTTTGAAAATTTCGGTTCAGTCACGTCGGTAGTCCCGTACAGTTCAAACGATATTCGAACATTCGTGGCATTTTCAGTGCAGTGCATATACGATTTCTTAAAGCAGCAAAGTGACAGGAAAATAAAAGTGAGAGCGAGCGAAAAAAGAGTGACTGTATAAGACGTCGCGTATAATGACATATGTAGGCGTCGAGTTTTCTGCTTCCGAGGAATGTGCAGGCGGCATAGCTGTAGTAAATAGCCGCTGGTTAACGCCACGAAAAAAAGAAGTCTTGTGGCCACCATGCAAGACGCAAAATGAATACAATAAATTATTAAAACGTGGGGAAAATCCAGATGAGGAGACCTGGACAGTGTATGGTATTTGCCGTCGTTTTTTTGAGTGCGGTAAGTACACACATATGCTTATTCCTTCTTAACAAAAGGGGGATAACAACGTAAAGCCGAATTTTTGGAGCTCCTCATTATCTTTTCTTTGTGATATGGTTGAGCGCTGAACGAATGCACGAGATATCGTTCGATAACATTTTTTTTTATTTCATCAGATTCTTCAATTCGATATTAAAAAACTATAATCATTATATTTCTATACAGATGATTTTGAAAAAGCTTCGTATAAAATAAAACAAGCCGAAGTAACCTCAGATATACAGTCAGGTATTGAAACACCAAAAAAAAAGCAATCGTGGAAGAGAAAAGTCTCTGCTACCCGCAAAATTTTGTCTGATTCGAGTGACGAAGAAAATATCAGTCTTCTTCCTAGACCACCGAAGGTAGAAATCTATAAAAAGTCTGGTTCTGAGTGCAAAAGATTGAAACTGGGAGAGGATGGTACGTACACCTGAAGAATTATTAATGAACATGGCTGATTATATTTTTCGCGCTGGCATTTCGATAAATTTAAGAAGATTTTCAAATTGAGCCTTCATTAAATAATTATAGGAAATTTAAAACTTGATTTGTATCATTTTATGGACATGATCCAACAATTACGAGCAATCTTATTACATGAAATAAGCTATTTAACAGTTTTGTATCATATCTTTGTATGAATTAGAAATGTATGATCTGAATATTTTTTAGTTAATTCCGATCCACATTCTATTAATACAAGAAATGATGATGATTATTCAGTTCAACCATCTCATTCAACGATCTCTCATCTTTCAAAAGTATCGCAATCTACCGGTACTTTGAATAATGATTTAGATGACCTAGCAGCAAATAATGTTAATAATATCGGTAAGCCTATGGTAATTATATTTGAAATCCAATATTTCAATATGTGCGGGTAAAATTGCCTGCACATATTGCAATACGACAAAACGTTTCCGCCAACCTAATATACAGATTTTATGTAGGAAAATTAACAGACGTATGTCTATATATTTTTACCAATACTTTGATTAATTTATTGTAGTGTTTCAACGGAAGTTATTACGAGAAATTTTTATTATAAAAGAACAAAATACCCAAATACTTCGATGGATTGAAAAGCAGTCAACAACTGCCACGTTAAACCAATGTCAAGCAGCACATTTACCATCAAATTTACCGATTAATACTACTGATGATCTAGATGGATTCGAACGTTATTTAGAAGAAAAAGAAAATTTGATTGGCTTCGTAAGAATTGTCTCTTTACTTATAAACATATTGACATATAATTTGATTCAAGCTTCTCTATATTTGATTACTTCTTTTTATTATCATACTTCGTAAATCATATGAATAGCATACATATACGTATACCGCAATTCAAGAATTCAATTTATCACTTTAACTCAATTTCAAAAGTCACATCACAACATATTTCCAGACATAAATAAGCCTATACAAAAAAGGAATAACGTTTTGTTTCAGTCTACATACCTATCACAATTGGGCGGTAAAAACACATCATCCAAAGTAAATAATATATTACGTCGATGCATAACAGACAATCTCGCAAAAGAATATAGTTTCTTTGGCAAGCGTGCAGATAAGAAAGTTTTTTCACAACTAAAGTTGAAGACTGCCGTCGTTCGTAAGTATTCTGACATACTTTGAAGAATGAGTTATGCTGCGTGCCGCTACAAATTCCCATTACACATCAGAGTGGTGGAACAGATTACTCTTGTATTTTGAGTGGCAATATGTTTAACAAACTTGTTTGAAATTGTTTAATTCCAGGTGCAATAAACTCAACTGATTGTTCAGAACAAGAAATCAACGACAGTATCAAAATTTGGCTTAAACACGCACCTCAACGGTACAAAATTCAAGAATTGAAGAAACAGAATCCTTAAACAATGAGCAGAAAGACGACAAATGCAACTACAGGGAAACGTCAGCGGAATAGAAAAATTGCAAAAGCTGTCGAAAATGCATTACATGAAATAAAACAGGAAAGTAATAGAATTCAAGTAACGAAGGAGTCTATTGCACATAATCATAAAAGCGAAAATGTATATAGAAGCGATTGTGATAGCAATGTTTCACCGCTACTTCAAAATAGTACCCACATGAATCGCGTATTTTTGAATGACAGTGCTACCACATCAGAATTAGTCTATAACAATGATACTTTTGAAATGCTTTCCGATAGTAGCAGTACGATTGAAACACCTGATCTCTCTCAGAAGCTGAGACTTTGGGCAATAACTAGGAATGTACCTCGCTCGACAGTTAATGATCTATTACACATTCTTTCGCCCTATCATCCAGATTTACCGCTTGATTCACGAAGTTTATTAGTAACTAAATTAAATATAGACACTAAGAAACTAGAAAACGGGGAATACTGCCACTTGGGTTTATTGAATGGAATTAAAAAAGTAATTTCCCCATATCTGAAGGATATTTCTAGTAATGTAATAGAAATAAGTTTCAATGTTGATGGTTTGCCCTTATTTGCAAGTTCGAAAACGCAGTTGTGGCCTATTTTGGGGTTAATAAAAAAAATAAAATGTCAACCTTTTGTTGTTGGAATTTTTTGTGGCAACGGCAAACCAAAGCCACTAACCGAGTTTTTAGAAAATTTTGTAAATGATCTTAGTCATTTATTGGAAAATGGCATTAAACTTGATAACAAAAAATATATTGTCACTTTACATAGCTTCGTTTGCGATGCTCCAGCTAGGGCATACTTAAAATGTATAAAATCTCATGGCGGATACTCTTCTTGTGAAAAATGTACAGAATCTGGCGAGTATGTCGATGGAAGAGTTACATTGCAAGGTATTCATGCGCCTAAGAGAACTGATACTTCATTCTCTCTACAAATAGATAGCGACCACCACTTAGGCGTTTCACCTTTATCGAAAATTCCAACAATAGGATTAGTGTCAAATTTCCCCATAGATTATATGCATAATGTATGTTTAGGTGTTGCTAAAAAGTTATTAAATACTTGGATTTCTGGTTCTTTACAAGTCCGCCTAGGCAGTAGATCAGTTCATCTATTATCAGAACGCTTATTGTCATCGCGATTTTACATTCCTGTAGAGTTTAACCGCAAACCCCGCAGCTTGGAAGAATTGCCACGCTGGAAAGCAACAGAATTTAGAACTTTTGTATTATACCTAGGTCCGATTGTATTAAGAAATATCGTAGATCCCTCGATATATGAACATTTCTTGCTCTTTCATTCTGCTATTACTATTCTGATTTCATACAAACACATTTCCACATTCGGCTGCAGGACTGCTGGCAATGTTTTAAACGTATTTGTTAAGCATTGTGAAAAATTGTATGGCAAACAATTTTTAATTCATAATATTCATATGTTATCTCACCTCAGCGATGATGCAGAAATGTATGGACCTTTGGATAATTTCTCAGCGTTTGTTTTCGAAAACTTTTTAGGACAAATTAAACGCTTAGTGAAGTCACCTAATAGACCACTACAGCAAATTTGCCGCCGTATAAGTGAAATTGAAAGTGCATTTATTAATGAAAATATCAAATTAAAAGGACCAATAATTCCTAAATTTGAATATAACTGTGGCCCTCTTCCTACAAATATTATTTTCAGAAACAGTAAACAATTTAAACAACTACGCTTGCAGAATTTCCAGATTTCTGTCCATGCATATTCTAAAGCTGATTCGTATTGCCTTATAAAAGAATCTAGATCAGTTGTGCAAATTCATAATATTTTGATGGATCACAACAATTCTTTTACGATAGTCGGGAAACGATTTTCATTTCATACATCATTATATTGTAATCCAATAGATTCTAAAGAATTAGATATTTATGTCATCACAGGAATTTCAAATGATTATGAAACATGGCCTATCAACGTTATTACTGCTAAATGTCTAGTTCTACCTATTACTCAAAAGAATGATAAAGATTGTTGGGTTTCGTTGCCTTTAATACACTCGATTTATACTTAGGAATAATTAATGTATAATATCCTTCAATAGTACCGAAATACATAACACGTACGTTAGAAGTTATACACATACCGTACGTTAGAAGTTTTAACATACAATATGTATTACGTACATATATATGTATATTCTCAAATATATGTAGATGTTATTTCTCGAATATGCAATTGTGTATTAATATTTTTCAATGCCTATTATTGTAATTCTAATGATCATATTTCACTGTTTAACAATATTGCGACTAGAGCTTTACTTACATTTTTTACACTCTTCTTTAAAATTTCCTTGAGTTTAAATAATATTGCAAAGCTTTTCACTGAGAATAAGATTTTAAAGTGTGACGTCTTTAGGATGGCATTATCACGTAACTTTTAACGTCAATATGACGACCCGAATCAATAAAAACGAACGTAAATAAAACGTGACTATAGTGACGACATATTGACGTCGAAGTATGACGTCTCTTTAACGAGACATAATCACGTCATTTATGACGACATTATAACCGAACTAATCACGTTATTTCGACGAATCGAGTGACGAAATATTGACGTGAGTTTGACGTGCCACTGCTACCTGGGTAACTACGACATTTCTAAACGTCAATACTATTCTTCCGAGAAGTAATGTAGGAGTGGATTGCCATGGGAAGAAAAGCGTATCGAGTCATACAGTGCCTTCTTTCATTTCAACCGTGACCTACATGAAAGGTATAAACTTCCGGCCAACGCCAGTTCGGTTTGCGAGATCTGTAAACACCTTCTTCTATATGAGCGACTGAGTTTCGGCGACTCGATATAAACGACTTCGACGAATTCGCCCTTTCATCAAGTGACGTAGTCATGATCGAGTGTGCGAGTGCATAATGAGAGGGAGAAAAACCGTTGTGACGATCCGCGACTAGCGTTTCGATTGGTGCCCTCCTCCTGCCGAGGGGCTGGGCTTATGTTATTAAAAAGGGTATTTCGACGCTCGATCAGAGCAAATCAATCTGTTTTCTACGTCCCGCGACAACTATTACGTATACGGTGATCTCTATAGTTTTCCGTTCTGTGTGAATTTCCCGCGACAACTAGAAAGTATACGGTGATCTCTATAGTTTTCCGTTCTGTGTGAATTGGGCTTAACGATCCAAGACGGCCGATTCTGCTAGATTGTTGTTCGGATGCTGATAGCTGTCGCCGCGTTTCTTGTTGTTGGTGTGTAGATGCTTGCAGACCGACTTGATCGTCATTATTGCTGTGAGTTCTATTATTAATCACGTTGTTTCATGCTGTGTATTGCGTTAAGGGTGGTCCTATCATTGCGTAAGACATGTTTAATAGTAACGCGGAGCGGTGCCGAGCGTATCGTGATCAATTCAAAGCGCGTAGAGGACACAATGAGCCAAGGGTCTTGTCGATTACTGCTAATGCTGTTCGTAGTCGTAATTGGCGTCGAAAACGCAAATACGATGAAGCTTTTGTGATACAACAGCCATCGGTAGCAACAGGTGCATGTGCGCCATGCGCGGCGGTTCCTTCTTCGATTCAAGGTCGAGTACGTGAACATCGTTCACGACGGCGGCAAACAGAGGCTGGCAAAACGTTTCGTTTGTACATGGGGACTCCACATTTTTTTCAGATACATTAGATGATTACTGTCGAGTGTGCGATAGAATATGG
Organism: Xiphydria camelus; assembly: GCA_963678675.1. Taxonomy (NCBI): domain Eukaryota; kingdom Metazoa; phylum Arthropoda; class Insecta; order Hymenoptera; family Xiphydriidae; genus Xiphydria; species Xiphydria camelus. The sequence continues at coordinate 17,151,294 of OY783196.1, forward strand.
TGGAGAAGTCGGTTAAGTTCGGTTGCAAATATTCCTAACAATCTTACAACGATGTTACGTGATAACGGATATGTTGTTGATTTTCCTTATGACTTCCTATTGTGTAGTACTTGTCGTTCGTCTCTTATATTAGAGGAAGAATTTCTGTACTAAGTACAAAGAATGGTTTCGTGTACGCGCCAATACCTTCGCACTTGTCGGACCTATCTCCTATAGTGGAACGTTTAATTTCCCCTAGGTTGCCGTTTATGCAAATCCGTAACCTAGCTTACTTTACCGGAGCGCGTAGAATTATAAGGCAAGTTATTAATGTACCGGTTGATGTTGACACCTGGTGACTGTTTTGCCTCGGAAATTACACGATGACTTTGTTATTAATGTGCACTTGAAACGGCATATTTTGAATAAGAGTACATATTTGTCGGGTTGTGTTGCAAAACGTGATTTGAAAATTTGGTTGAAATTTCTTATTGACACACCATTATATAAAAAATATAACATCACGATTAATCCGGCCTTCTTCACGAATATCCCGGATTACAATGATGGTGATCGAAACGAATGGGTGGCTTATGCGGGTGAAACAGAGACTATGCACAGAGCCGCGAAAAACAATTTGCAAAACATTCGAGGCGGCGTGTCGGCCGAAGAAATGTTAAGTATTGTACAACAGACATTATTTTGGGGAGAAGATTTTGTTGTCAATATGGCTCCCGGTCAAAATAATAAATCGCTAGCGTTGTCGTTCGATTTGGACGCCGAAGAATTATCCTTTCCATCAATTTATTATGGTCAAAAGAGGACTTTCGCTGTACCGGTAACTGCATGTCATATGGTCAAAAGCGAAATTCGTCGTCGTGATAGACGTGGTTCCAAACCAGATCATATTTTGTATATGGCCGTCAAAATTATGAGATTGAGAGTTATTCAAAGTTTAAACGTTATGTTCAGAAATAATGATACCGTGCATGAGATAACTAGGGGAAATTTGGAAGACCGGGACTTTGTGCGAAACACCATGGATCGGAATGAGGCCTTCTTCAAGAATATTCCAAATTCTGTGCATTACTGGCACTCAAGAAAAATAGATTTGTTCTCTATGATTCGACAGCTAGGTAAACCGACCGTTTTCCTTACTTTTAGCGCTTCAGAAATTTATTGGAAGCCGTTGGTGCGTTATGTCTACAAGCATTCGCAAGATTGAACAGATATTCCGGATTTCGACGAAATTTACGAGCGTATGTCAGTAACAACGAAAGCTCTTTTAGTAAACAATGACCCGACGTTGTGTTGTTTATATTTTGAAAAGTTAGTGTGTAACATTTTGTCTACTCTACATTTGAAGTCAGGTCCTTTTGGTAATCATAAGGTACGCGATTACTTTCGAAGGATTGAGTTCCAACATCGTGGTAGCCCTCACTGCCACATGTTGTTGTGGTTAGAGAACGGGCCGTGTGAACGCGAAGCGAATATGTCTGTTGGTGAAAGTATGCCACAAACCATAGCGTTGATCGATGCATTGTCAACGGTGGATCAAACGCTTTTAGATAGCAGTCGACCCTTGCAAACACACAAACTTACGCATACGTGTTATAAAAAACACAAGAAGTGTCGTTTCGGTGCTCCGTTTTGGCCAATGGATTGTACGCGTATTTTATTGCCCGTTGATGTGGATTCTAGGCAAGGTTCTCTAGTAGAACGGTTTCTCGCTATGCATAAATCCCTTGAGAACGAACACTACCAAAGTATGCAGCAGTTTTTTGACCGACATCGTATAGAAACAGTAGAAGAATATCTCAGTATTTTACGACACGGCATACGTCGCCCAACTGTTTTTCATCGGCGCGATATTGAAGACATTTGGACTACACCGTTCAATGCTACGATTTCTGGAGTGCTTCAGTCCAATATGGACCTACAAATCATATTAGATGCGTACTCGTGTGCGGCTTATGTGGCGGAGTACATAAATAAGAGTGAACGTGGATTCAGTTCATTACAACGGCAGCTGATTCAATTGCGCGATGAATTTCCTGACGCTGATTATGAACGTTGCTTACGTGAGTTGGGCAAACGGGCATTAAATAATGTGGAAATGTGTGCCCAAGAAGCGGCGTGGTTTCTATTAAATTTACCGATGTCCAAGACTTCTCGAGACATTAGGTATATTCCCACGCAGCATCCTTCAGAAAGGACGCTAACTCGTAAAACGAAGCGACAAATGGATGCCGAGGGTTTAACTCAAGACTCAACAGACATTTGGCGACTTTCTTTTATTGAAACGTATGAAAGGCGACACGAAGAATTACAAGATGTATGTTTAGCAGATTTTGCGGCTTGGTATGTTATAAGAACAAATAGACAACCGATTAGTGATGACAGTGTTGAAAATGAGCAAAATGATGATAACGGTGGCGATGACGATGACTGTCACGAACGTGAATTTACAGTCGCTTGCACAACCGCGAAGCCGTATTATAAGCGTAGTAAATCTCGTGTCTTGCGTTGGAAGAATTACGTAGCGTCGGAAGATTGCTTAAATTTTAAACGTGAAATAGTAACTTTATTTTGGCCATTTCGAAATGAAGAATTACAGGTTCTCGATAGAGACGCTTATTTACGTATTTTCGACGACTATACAGAGTTGCTCATTCAACGCCGCCGCAATTATGATAGTGGCATGACGATAGAGCGCATAGCTACGTTACTTACGGATAACTTAGACAATGAACAGAACGACAACAGTGACGGGGATGATCGACAACAGAGTGGACCTTTCGTGCGTACGTTAGAGGCTGACTATATTCGAGCAGATATGTCAAATCAACGAGTAAACAATGACGACGTCGACGCCGTTACACGATTTTCTATAGTTCGTAAGCGAGATGACGTTATGTCACATGCCGACTATTGTACTGCTATGCGAAAAACAAACGAGGCGCAAAAGACATTTCTTCTCGAAGTTATTAATCGACTCGTGTACATAACAGACGAACCGTTGCAAGTTTTTCTTACTGGACCGGCAGGTTCAGGAAAAAGTTACGTTATTAAATTGCAGAATGAGACTGCGAATCGGATTTCATTAGATGCCGTAGTGAACAAGTGTTCTAGCGTTGTTTGTGCCACAACGGGGAAAGCGGCCGTAAATATTGACGGCACGACAGTGCACACGGCTTTTAATATATCCATCGGTTCTCGTCGAAGAATGTCAATCTCGTCATCGGTATTGCAGACAATGCGATGCGATTTCCGTGGTGTCAGTACTGTCATAATAGATGAAGTTAGTATGATGAGTTCCGACTTGTTAAATATTGTCGGCGAACGTTTGCAGGCGATCGGTCAAAATGTTGGAAATCTTTTTGGTGGCTTTCATATTACCTTCTGCGGAGACTTGCGTCAGTTACCACCGGTTAATGCGCGCCCTGTTTATCGTAGACAGGCTAACATGTTACAAGATCGGATGTTGTGGCAAAATCTCCACTTTTACCCATTAACGGAAGTCGTTCGTCAAAGTGATAAGATGTTCTCGGATATTTTGACTAAGATAGGCAACGGAGATTTTCTACATGACGACGAGCGTGCTGTTATTGAAAGTCGATTCTATCATAACAGTGAATTAGATTCCATGCCACAGTTAGAGTCTGCCGTACGCTTATTTCATTGCAATTCAGACGTCGACGATTACAATTACCGTATACTCTCAACGTACGATGCCTCTTCAGCTATGGCTCAAGATGAAGTGCGTGGATGGACGTCTAACCAGCAATTACGCTCAGCCACTGCTAAATTAAGAAAATTGGACATCGCTTCGTCTGGTAACATGTCTTTAGAATTGCGTTTAGTGATTGGCAAGCCGTACATTTTAACACAGAATTTAGACAAACAAGATCGTTTGGTTAATGGGTCTACGGGCTTCGTCCGGTTTATCGAAAGAGACGCGATTGATAAAATTATTAGAGTATGGCTTGAGTTCATTGATAAACCTGCTGGTAAGTTAGCGCGACTTAAGTATCAGGCGCATGCTGTTGCGTATGGCCTGTTATCTACGTGGACTCCGATTTCTCTGAGGGAAGCCTTCATTCGGTTAGGTTCAAAAATTACCGTTCGCCGGAGACAGTTTCCTTTAGTTGCTGCGAATGCTATGACTATACACAAGTCCCAGGGTGGCACTTACGAGAAAATAGTTTATAATTATTCGCGTTCACACGAAATTGCCCTTGTCTATGTAGCTCTGTCGAGGGTTACTTCGTTAGAGGGTCTCTATCTTACGAATAATAAGGGTGATCATCATTTCTACCATTGCAAACGAATGCAAGATCGACAAGACTTAAGAAATGAATTTAGTCGTTTGGCACGGAACGTTTTGCCATGTGTTGTCGACACGGTCCTTCGGAAACTGCGTGATTCTCCCGATTCTCTTAGCATACTATATCTAAATGTTCAAAGTATACGAGCGCACGTGGAGGACGTACAAGCAGATCCGATAATTCCAAGATGTCAAGTACTAGCTATGTCTGAAACACGTATGAGCGACACATCACCTGTAGTCGAGATGGCGGGTTATCGTTGTATTGCTCGACATAACAGCGGGCGCAATTCTGCTGGAGGTGTGGCAATTTATGAATCGGTGGTTTCTCATTTTTCTTCTACTTCTAGTGTATACGTAGACGTTACTGCTGCTCCGTATGGTGACGTCTGCACTGCACTTTTAGAGATTTATGATAAATTTCAGGTTAAAAGGGTGATCTATTTAATCTGTGTTTACGCTATGTCGGGCATATCAGAAAGTAACCTATTCAATTTCATGGATGCCATCTTGTGGCAATTTCATTGCAATACAGCAGACTTACACATAAGTCGACAAGATCACTTGGCTCATCGTCCTATCGTATTGTGCGGTGATTTTAATTTAGATGTTGGCCAGTCACCTCGTCTCTTACATTATCTTAGAGATATACACGGTTTGCAATTCTCCACTCCAGGACTGTCTACAACACGCTTTGGTACCCGTATAGACGCTTTCTTCAACAATGTGCCAATGGAAGTAGTTCCATACGTTTCTTACTTCACTGTTCATCGACCATTCTTAGCGCTTATACATAGTACCGAGCCCGCCTCTGATGCTTCCGGTTCGCGTTCAAGTTAATAATAATATTTGCATCCACTACGCACTCCCAACAGGTTGCGCTGTATTCTTTTGACAACAGTAATTCAGCAGGTTCGTATACGGTAATTCATTAAATACAAAATAAAAATTCAGTCTACTTTTTCATATGTTACTTCTTATTTTTAAATGCATTATTATTGGCTGCAGGTGTCCTAGAACTGACAATACAATACATCATTGGCATCTGTTCTATGATCTTCTGTCGCGGTCAACTACAAAGACTGTTGACTGTTGTTCGTTTTTGCGACGCTGTGGGAATTGATCGATTTCTACCTGTAAAAAGGTACTTGTTTGTTTACAGTAATTTGATTCATTACATATCTCGCATTGCTTTGCTTCGTCATGTTGTACTGGAACCTTTTCATTTGTAGAGCTGTTCCAAAACAGGAAATACGTTAACATGGAGGCAGATGAACACGTTATTTCATCAATAGAAGAACTAGACTCTACTTCGACATTGCAATCCAAAGCGAGTGCAACTCACAGAGGATCCAAAGGAAAAAGTCCGGAGTTTCCCAAAAATCTAATTCCGTTTCAAAGTGTTAGTACGAGGGTATCTGCAAAGTCAGGTTTCATTTCTTTTATAAATATAAAAATTACTTTTCCTTATATCATACTGTATGTTTATGTTTCTATACAGATTATATAATATAACATGTGTTTCTTATATGTATTTTTTCGTGTCAATACACCTACAACCTACTACGTTGTTTTTAGTCAATTCTACAGTTCCTTCGTTTTGTCGTGTAACGTGCCACACTTCGCTGCAACTAAGAAAGGAGATTATAGTCCACGATAACATATTAAAACAATAACTATGTTCATTTCCAATGTATCTGAATTTTGCTTGGTGGCAAATTCTGTAAATTTTTTCCCAAAAAACGGGCAACAAGCGAAATATTTGTAAGTTTGTTTCGCAGCGGAACGCCTACTTTGTCACGTAATCGAAAACGCTTCGTGAGTGGCTAGTCGGCTGGGTGACGTCATGGATCGTCCGCGGCAGCCGTAGTGTCTATTGCGTAGACTGCGTATGTTGGTCGTGAAAGGGTTTGCAGTGTATATTTTACTTTCAAACGCATTAGATATTGCTACTCGTACAAGGCAAAAATGGTGGAACCTGGTTTTGTTCAGGGGCAGTCCGATAATTTGCCAAAAATTGACTCGTTTATGTTGTCCAGTTTTATAGCAGGCCAGTCAGACTTACCCCTTTCTGAATGCTAGATGCTCACCTGCCACATGTGCCATAAATCTTATAGGTAGGTAACATTAAAATAGCTAATTATCAACATCTATTACAGATCGGCGCATGAAAATTACGGAGACAATGCAATCGATAGAGTTTGGGTCACAAAAACGTTAACCGAAGTTGTAGAGCAAAATATTAAGAGTTAATCGTGCTATAAATATTTAAAAATCATGGATTGATGCAAGGCTAGTAAACGGTACCTCGACACGAGGCTACGTTGCGTGACGTCAGCTGCCAGACACCCCCGCCACAAAATGTCCAAACTATGCTCGCAACGAGTAGATTTACCGTAGAAAACGCTCATCTGGGTCGCTAGGCTCGCCGGGTTTTTTCCGGTTGTAAAGTATTGAAAAGTTTTTAGCGAGGGTAGAGTTATAAATTTGTACCCTCTTACCTTTCCTTTGCGGTAATAAATCATAGTCTTAAACTTAGGATTATAAATATCTAACATCGAGCAGTTTTTGCTTATTTCAATACTCTCACTCAAGAAGTAATCGATTAAATTAATGTAGAAGTTGTCTTATCTATTATATAATTTGCTTTTGGGGAACATAACAATGGTCCAACATTTGTTGCTACGGATTAAGGAAAAACCCCAAAAGAAAACCTTAATCAGACCAAATAATCATTATCATTCAATCTTAAATCTATGCTGATACATACATAGTTTGTAGATACAAATTACTCTTATATTCTACACTGAGAAAAAAAGAGATTACAAATTATTCTGTTAGAAGGATAATTTGAGTACGAAAGGTAAAATAGATCAAAAATTATCCTTCCAGGGTTTAAAATTTAACCTTCCTTAGGATAATTTTTTATCTATTTTACCTTTCGTACTTAGATTATCCTTCTAATGGAATAATTTTTAATCTTTTTTTTCTTCTCAGTGTAATAAGATTACATAAAAATTGATAGTATTGTGATTAAAGTTATAAAAAATTAATAAGTATTTAACTTATTCGATTCTCTTCGAATGTCTTTATTTCGTGGAATTGCGAAGTACAACTTATCAGATGCAGTTACCGAAGTATTTCTGCACTTTGGTACAACACAATAATAATGTCTTTGAGACGGTTTTTTTTCTGCGACACTATCGGTCATATTAAAGTAGGTACGTCGCACAAATTCTACAGTTCGCAATTGACCAAACTCTGGGAAAATCTGAACGAAGAATGCGCACAGCGCCAACTGCAAGCGGTAAACTTGTAGCCGGCCGGCGACTAGCGGACGATCCGTGACGTCACAGCTGCTATCTGCATTCACCGCGCCGTTTCTTGTGGGCGGAGCTAAGCCGATATTTCAAAACCGATTTCTGAGCTTATTTTACGCTTAATTTCATTTTTTCAAAAACCACCTTGTTTCTAATGTTATTGTCTTTCAACACAACATCATAACAAAATTCATGTCATTTCTCCATTCCGGCACCGCAGCGGTACCGCACGGTTAAAAGACGGACGTGTGCAGCGGGCCTAAAGAAACGTATTAAAGGCCATCACACAGAAAATTCCGTAAGCCGTAAGACGTAAGCGAATAGACCAATCAGGATCAAGTATTCTCATGTCCGTAAGACGTAAGAACCCCACCACTTTCGTCCGTAAGACGTAAAACGTAACGTTGAAAACTTTCGTCCGGTTGAAATTTTTACGGCGAGGGTCTTACGGACAACCAATTACAAAGTTTCCCGGGTTATTTGATATCATAGGCCCACAAAAATAAATGTTTTTTTCTGTATTTCGAACCAGACCAGGTGATTCTTGTAGATTGATGTACGCTAAAAACGAATCTGACTCTCAAATTTGCGTACCAGGTCAGGATTTCGAGGTACCCATGTCGAAAACCACTACAGAACACTACAGAATATTTTCAACCACTACTGAAAACCTGAGTAGTGGCACAATAGTGGTGAGCAGTGGTTCAATGATGGTCAGTAGTGGTTCAATGGTGGTGAGCAGTGATCCAAAAGTGATATTTAGGGCCGGTTTTACCAACACGGTATAAACGCGGTATAGCGCTATACTGAGAATAACCAGTACGCAAGCGTTTTACAAGTATGGTATAAGTCTGGAATAGCATAAACTTTGGAATAAATGCAGGCATAACTTATCCGGCAGTTTCATCGTGGGATAAACTATCTATCCTCAGTATAACCTAACTTTTTGTTTGTGTCTATATTCTTCTGTGACATAGTCATAACCTGATCGTTGTGGTAAATTGTTATTAATTTTGAAATGGAGTTATTTGATAAACCAGTTTTTGAATCATCATTTGATGAAGATATTGACGTATTACCAAGAATTAGAAATCCGAAGAAAATACGTGCCCGGTAAGTAAATAAAAGATACCTATATAGGTACCTATTAATTTATAATCAATATCTAATACAAAACTATTCCAGAGTTGACTATTTCGAAGAATACTTACAATGATGTAGAATTCTTCACTCGATTTCGTTTGGAAAAACAAAACCGGCCAGAGATTATTGGGACAAATACGACATCGTATTGCACCGAGGTCGCAAAGAAATGCAGCAATTCAGCCAGCAACGAAATTATTGCCAACTTTAAGATTTCTTGCTTTGGGATCAATGCTAATTACTGTAAGTAATCGTTTTGATCGAAATGTTAAAACTTTTAATTAGTTATTATTATATGCCACCACCTCTGCCACCTCCGACGACTCCTCACATCGCAAGGAGAGCTAATTTACAAGACTACAAGTTCGTCGATCGGCATAAACCGCCACTGATCTCCCAGAAATGAATGGGCGATATACTGAAAGACATCGACAAAGTCAAATTGAAACTCGTCGCAAGGTATGATTAAACAATTTTATTGCGGTAAACTTTTAATTCGCCAGGAACAAAGAGGAATTTCGCATTGTCAGAATGTCGTGGCTGCGAAGGATTGATTTTGTTCACAGTGGGCTTTTATACGTGTTTTTCAGATCGCCGGGTGAGAGACCTTTACGAGCCAAACGCGAAAATAGCCCTTGCAACGACCTTCAAGAGATCTTACGGAAACGATATATCGCAATGCAATCGCCGGACAGTAGAAATTCCACCGCGACGTTGACGCTCGATGATTCGTTCTACATTAAGAACTCGATGATGCTCAATTTCTCTGGGTCGCAGCATTTGCGTCGGACGGTGCTCCGAGGAACGGCTATTGTAGCCTTGCTTTCTACGCGTGAGATTGAATCATGATTATAATTTTATCTGAGTCAGAGCTCTGGAGAATCAAAATTAATAGATCTCTCTTCTTTTTTCATAAGTGAGTCTTTCCCTGCTAGGTAATTTCGCGCGACACATTTTAGATTATAGTTCTTTTTTAATAGGAGGATAGAAGCTCATAGAAAAGTCGGGAAAATGTTGTTCTCCCTTCGCTCTTTTACTAGAAAATGCAAGTTTAAATTTAAAATTTAAGCGCGCGGGTCTACAATCGCGAGAATCTCAACGGTATCCAATAATATCAACCAAAGAAGTCATCTACCATTGCATTGTCTTCTATAAGTAACATTTAAATTTATCTATGTAGGTATTATACCTTTCTTCAATTCGCGTGATTGCAGAGTTTTTGGGAGCAGAAGTGATACATCCATCGTATAATTTAAATTTTGTACCCTTTTTATATGATTCAATAAAAAAAATAGTATAACCATTACATGTGCACTACTTACCACTTCTTACCACTACATGCCACTATTCGCCACTGTATACTACTACTGACCACTATTCACGACTGTATACCACTACTGACCACTATTGTAGAAACCACTACTGACCACTGTAGTGTTCAGTCCGCTGTCCCGACCAGAAATTTCGATACTTGTCACATCAGGGCCGGATCAGGCAGCCGGATCCGCCCCGGATCCGGTTACCGGATTCGGCCCTGATGTGACAACGCGTTACATGCTTGATCAGGGCCGGGTCAGGCTGCCTTATCCGGTCCTGACGTGACAAGTACCGAAATTTCTGGTCGGGCCCGGAGCCGGTTACCGGATTCGGCCCTGATGTGACAACGCGTTACATGCTTGATCAGGGCCGGGTCAGGCTGCCTTATCCGGTCCTGACGTGACAAGTACCGAAATTTCTGGTCGGGCCCGGAGCCGGTTACCGGATTCGGCCCTGATGTGACAACGCGTTACATGCTTGATCAGGGCCGGGTCAGGCTGCCTTATCCGGTCCTGACGTAACAAGTACCGAAATTTCTGGTCGGGCCCGGATCCGGTTACCGGATTCGGCCCTGATGTGACAACGCGTTACATGCTTGATCAGGGCCGGGTCAGGCTGCCTTATCCGGTCCTGACGTAACAAGTACCGAAATTTCTGGTCGGGCCCGGATCCGGCCCGGAGCCGGTTACCGGATTCGGCCCTGATGTGACAACGCGTTACATGCTTGATCAGGGCCGAATAAGGTTGCCTTATTCGGTCCTGACGTGACAAGTATCGAAATTTCTGATCGGGTCACAGTGGGTTAAACGTATAATCTAGCAAATAAAAATGAGTAATCCACATAAATTCTTGATTTAATTTTTGTCTTTAAAAATGTATGTACTTTATTGCATAAAGGTAGTATTTATTTGATTAGATACTGCGTTATGTTATACCAAATATATAATACTGTTATACCAAATATATAATACTGTGTTATACCAAATCGAAACTGGTCAGACCAAGTAAAGAAATAAAATTAATATTTATGTGAAAAAATTAACGTTAAAAATATTAAAATAATAAAGATAATTCTGAATCTGACTGTAACTTAACTTAAATATTGCAACTATGTTACTCATCTGAGTCTTCAGAATCACAGCTATCGTTAATATTAGTACTATTATCTAATAAACTAGGTATCGCAGGATCCGATAATAATGCAATAACCTTGCTGTCAAGTGAAATTTTATGGTTGTTTTTTGAAAAACTACTTGACTTGGATAGGCTAGATATCAGTGGATCAGAGGAAACTAATAAGCAATTGAATAAATCCCTCATCGTTTTTTCTCGAGAAGACTTTCTGGTGTTAAATTCCCTATATTTCTTAAGATCCTTATTCCTGGATTCCAAAGCTTCCTCTGAAAATACACCTATTGGAAGTATAGCTTCTTTAATAATATCAGCACCATGAATAAGGATTTTATGAATGCTAGATGGCATATAGTACCACGAATAGCATTCGACGTATTTTTCTGCAGTTTTTTTTGTATATTCTTTGAATGCTTGTACGTTGACTGCATAACCAGATGACATGGTTCTCAATATTACAGAAAAATGTTCTACTAATTCTGCGTTCAACCCAGTAATGGTTGCAATTAAAAAAGGCTGCAGAAAAAAACGTCTAGCTGTATTGCCATCGTTCGTGGTACCAAAGCCAGGTTTGGGAATATCTATTAGTAATCCTATTTCTGATCTCAGACGTGATCTTATTTCTTCTTTACGATTTTGTACTATTTCTTTCTCAGTTTTATCTCTGATTTGCCATTTCTGAATTGGAATACGATATGATATGTGAAGTAAAGCCTCTAGACATCGTATCCAAGCGTGCAAAGTAGAGACCCCAAACTTCAAATATTCTGTATTTGGAGTACGCTTGTAAATGTCATTTAAATTATTCATATTTTTGGGAGTTGCCCTACAAATGCCACATGCTTGATTGGATGATTGAGTGATTACTCCAAACATTTTTCCATCTATCATAGTTAACCTGAAACAATGATTGACCCAAATTTCCCTATCAGATATAATAATTTTTGTAGGTACAATATTTTTAATTTGACTTTCTATATTTCCTATTTCTCTTTTAGACAGTTCGTTAGTTTCCTTTTTAAAAGTAATTTTTATCGGCCTGCAATACCTAGTCGATGAACGACGAGGGTTATTCCATAAAATCTTATTGCTTGTTATTTGGAGCCGAAGAGGGACAATACACACAGCAAATAAATATGAATCGGTGTGAGAGTTTCCATTTTGTTCCGTAAATTTCTGTTTATAAGTCGAATGACCTGAGGATCCATCACAGCCCCATTTGTAAATTAATGTAACACCTTCTTGTATTTCTGTTAAGTTCTGTTCCAATACTTCTTGTTGAACTGATACTAGTCTTATAGCTGTGTGATTGACCAGCGCTTGTAGTTTAACCTCAGCATATATTTCCGATATTGTCAGATCCTGTTCGTCGGGGTAACAATCTTTTTTCGCCTTTTTTAACAAGTTGTAAGAAGGGTAAATGTTGGCATTCCGTAATTTTGCACCAGTTTGCATGAGAATATACATGTTTTTAGTATAACGCCCGTCTACATACAAAGCGAGTGCTTCTTCTGGGGTGTACTTTATGGGTAAAGTAGGTGAATTATTCACTAACTTTTTTATTTCAGTTGCATTTAGAGAACGATCAATCACAGATTGAATAATTTTAGCAGCATCTCGTTGCCCAGATTTTCGTAGGCTAGTACTAACGGCAAATGACAACTCTTCAGTAGAATAGTTGTCAAGTAAAGATGAAACTTTTTGCCGTTTTGATTGGACACCAACTTCTGAAAAACATTTCTTTGGCCTACCGACATTATTTGCTGGAACCAACTTTGCACCACATTGAATAGGAAGAATATCTATTTCTTCCTCAAGCCATTGATGATAACGCGCAATGAACACTTTTAAAGTGCGATTGCAGCTATGCCACTTTTCATTTATTTTACTTGTGAAATTCTTTACTACTTTTTTGATATATTCAGTATATACGTGTTCATCAGAATCTTCTATATTTAATTTTCTAACAACATACTGAAAGACAGCCAAATTTTTCGTTTTGACGTCCTTTTCGTGGCACCAAACCTCAAAAAGTTCTCTCTTTCGTAGAGACATGGTACCTGAAAAGTCCCGGCCACTGGCAGTTCTTGGCAGTTAAATTTTAATGGAAAAGAATCTAGAAGGATTGTTTAATAAGTAAAAAATGAAATCAGCTCGAATCCAGTCGAATCTCAGTTTTTTTTAGGTTAATACAATACGCCTTATATTTAACAGAAAACAGTGTCATTATGACAAATAAGTTTATGCTAAAATACATATTATATCTTTAAAACAATGTCCACTTACTTAAAATATAAATCAGCAAACCTTAATATCACTACGGCACATTTAGTTGAGAACAATTAAAAGAACTGATGCACCGAAAATTCGATACACAATTTGCTGTTATCATTCTGTCACTTGTTTTAACAGGTATGGGCGCTGTCATTGAATTAATGCATACCGATGTTATCGTTAGAATGATAGCAACAAATAATTAATTAAATTACAGTAATCTATGAGTGTTGATTTTCGTAATTATTATTCCGTGGATATGATAAATACTCCACTGTGCGGGTACTCTAAATTTTCCATACGATAATTGTTTATTTTTATATATAAACAAAATCGCTTTAAAAAATCGCTGTGGCAGACGAGTGAGTTCATCATTTCGATCCGGAGTCGGCCTGTGTACTCGTCAGTAAGGCTAGGCCGACTCCTGCCTTAGACGCTCTTTTTTTTTTTTTTTTTTTTTTTTTTGAAGAAGGCGAGGAGGGGAATCTTCAAGAAGACACCCAAGATGTTGGCAGGGTAGTGTCGGATTTCTACCGACTAAACCCCTCCTCGTGGTTACCAACCGCTAGGGTTATAAACCGAGTAGAAGACGAAGTATGGGGGTGAACGACTTAGTAATGTGAGCACCTGCAGCTAGATGGGGCCACAGGCGCGGAAAGCCCGAGAGCGAAGTAAGGGGGAAAACGATTTAAGGTTAGGTGACGGCGTTAGTTGAGAAGAATACAGGGTCTACGGACCTTATCCGTGGGTCTGCAAGTGTAATTGCTGAGTGCTTTAATAGAGGGGTTTACGTGCGACTTGACGGAGGTACGAAGGTTAACTGCGTACTTGGTAGCCGCAGTATCGAGAGACGGAAGTCCGGTTTCACGAAGCAGTTGTTTGTTCCTAATGAACCAGGGGGAATTAAGAGAGCCTCTGAGGAGTCTCATGTAAGTGCCGTGGAGTCTGGATAGTTTCGAAGGGGAGGCCGAACCCCAGACGGGAATGGCATACGAGCAAATGCTCCTAATCAACGCGTTGAAGGCCCTGACCTTGGTGACCTGAGAGATATTCCGGTTGTTGAAAAATGGTTTCAGGGAGACGAATGCCCCGTTGGCTTTGCCGCGCACGGAGGAAATCTGCTTGACCCAGTTTAACTTCCTGTCAAAAATTACCCCTAAATATTTGACAGAGTTACTCCAGGGGATTAGATGATTATTTACTGAGAGACGATCCGGGGGGATATTTCGGCGAGAGAAGAAGATAGCCTCTGATTTGGCTTCGTTGAGGGAGAAACCCCACATATGATACCAATCGAGGAGTTCGGGTAAGAATTTGTTAACAACTGAGGAGCAGAATTTCTTGGTTTTCGAGGAATATAACAAAGCGACGTCATCTGCGTATTGTGCAGTGATGATTTTGTCGTGAGTGGGGATATCGTGACAGTATAGATTAAATAGAGTAGGCGAGAGTTTAGAACCTTGTGGAACTCCGGCCGTGATAGGCTGCGGATCGGAGAAGCTTTTCCCCGAACGGACTCTAAAAGATCTGTCTGAGAGAAAGGACCGAATCAGACCGATCAGGTAGTGAGGGAGTTTTAGCTCATTTAATTTGTAGATTAAACCCTCGTGCCAGACTCTGTCGAAGGCTTGCTTGGCATCGAGCAGGAGCATAGAGGTGTGGCGAGACTTGTTAAGGTTGTCCGCGACGAGTTCAGCAACGCGGAGGAGTTGGTGGCAGGTACCGTGCCGGGGACGGAAACCATGCTGGAAGTCGGGGAGGATGTTGGCCTCGGAGCAAAATCTGTTAAGGCGGGTTAGTATGATACTTTCCGCAACTTTGCTGAGGGCAGGGAGCAGGCTAATTGGCCTGTAGCTGGAGGCTTGATTGAGAGGCTTTCCCTGTTTAGGAAGACAGATGATTGTTGCTGTCTTCCATGCGGGGGGGAAATATTGCAAACGCATCATAGCGTTGATGATGTTACAGATGGCGACGATAAGGATGTGCGGGAGAATTTTGAGGACCCCATTGGGGATGGAGTCATAACCTGGAGCTTTATTCTTCTTTAAGGATTGAACGGTTAACGCGATTTCGCAAGGAGAGGTGTGAGGGAAGGAGAGGTCTTCGAGACTGATATTTTGGACGGCATCTGTGATAGTGGAATGGAAAAAGGCGAATTTGTCGCGTATAGGAAACGGGGAACATTGTTCTCTAAGGGATTCAGCGAAGATATTAGCCTTGTCGCTATCTACCGGGTAGGCGATTCCGTCTTTCAGGAGAGGGGGGGAATAAGGCTGTCTATTCCTGAGGGATTTGATGACTTTCCAGCAACTTTTTGGGCAGGTTTCGGCTAAGGAAATGTATTTATTGAATTGTTCGTTCCGAAAGATCTGGAGTGCGGACCTGAGGTCGCGTTTTAAAGAATTTAGATGGGGGCGGAGGGCGGGGTTGCCTGTGCGTTGCAGATGTCTGCGGATTCGTCTCTTTTTAGCTATAAGAGCTCTGATCTCGGGTGGAAGACGGGTGTCAATCGAGCGGGGGGAAATCGGGAAGCTTGCTAGTTCCATTTTCGATTTGATTTCATGGGTGAGCGAGTCGACTGCAGAGTCAATGTCATGAGTGGTACGAATGGTAGGACATTTGAATGTCGTGGTTTCAAAATGGTAGCGAAGTGCTAGCCAGTTGATTTTCGACATTGTCGGAATTTCAGAGGAGAGGTTTCCTGGGATTTCCAGCAGGACCGGGTTATGGTCGGAATTTAGAGCTGGGATAGTCCAGGGGTCTTTGGATAACGTTACATTCTTGGAAATGAAAATGTCAAGAATATCGGGATTATTAGCACCTGAGAAATGAGTTGGGGCCGAAGGAGCTTCTACGGAGAAACTATGCGCTCTGAGTAGATTGAATAATAAGGTGCCTTTCGAGTTTTTAGCGCGACATCCCCAGGAGTCGTGCTTGGCGTTGAAGTCACCGGCCAGGATCGTAGGAGTGTTCTGGTCCAGGAGGGCAGGGATTTCGGCTAAGTTGTTAGCGCCCGGAGGGGAGTAACAGGAAATGATCCTCAATGGGTTGTTATTGTGAATGACCTCGATGCCGCAGGTCTCCAGAGAGGGAGTGTGAGTGCTGATTGCCTTGTGGCGGAGGGAGTTACGGATGATTGTAGCTACACCCCCGTGTTTGGAGTTTGGCCGGTCGCGTCTATAGACGGAGAAATTGGGGATGTAGAGCTTATGAAGGGGTTGTAGATGGGTTTCCGAGATACAGGCCACATCAATGGAAGACTCGTTGAGGAGTTGCGTTAGGAGGAGCGTTCTGTGTTTGTTGGCCGCAAGGATGCCGTTGGCGTTCCAGTTGAGGATGGTGAGGTGACCCTTAGTGGAGTTGGACGTCCGGCTGTTGGAGTGCCCAGGTGAATTTGGTGGCAAAGTCGCGAAAAAGCTCTAGAAGAGTCTGGTTTTGGTGGGGGGCGGCTGGGGCCGGGGGTTGTTGAGTGGGTTGGCGCGGGGCAGGGGAGGTGGAGGGGCCACTGGTGACCTGCGCGAACGAGCGAGCAAGTGGTGGAGGAGGAGGA
Source organism: Xiphydria camelus (assembly GCA_963678675.1). Lineage (NCBI taxonomy): Eukaryota > Metazoa > Arthropoda > Insecta > Hymenoptera > Xiphydriidae > Xiphydria > Xiphydria camelus. The sequence continues at coordinate 17,168,335 of OY783196.1, forward strand.
GGTGCGGTTAGGGCCGAGGGAGATTCGACACCAGGGCGGCTACGTAGGAGCGCGGTCGGAGCGGTGGCCGGGGGCGTGGGGGGAGATGCTCGTGTAGAGGCCGAAGTTGCTTGAGGAGCTTTAGGACAACTCCGGAAGGTGGCACGGTGCGGGCCGCCGCAATTGGCGCAGGTTGGCGATTTATCTGGCTTGTCTTTGGACCGACATGTAGAAGTTTCATGGTTCCTAGCGCAGAAGGCGCAGACCCAGGAGGCATGGCAGTAGTTTGCCGTGTGCCGGAATTTCATGCAGCGACGGCACTGCGGGATAATCTTAGATTTTCTTTTCGGTTCAACTTTTACGCTGAGACCGGAAAGCGATTTTATGTTGTAGATGGATTTAGCGGATGGGGATTTGGCGTCGAGGTAGACGCAGACAAGAGGCCATATATTATCGCCTTTCTTCATGCGGTAAACAGACTTGACTGGCAGGCCCTTGGTAGCGAGTTCGGAGCGAATATCGTCTTCAGAGAGGGATTCCAGAACGCCCCTGATCACTACGGTCAGGTCTTTGTCCTGGGGGATTTGATTGGTGGTAAACTGGATTTTGTCTACGTCCAGCTTGGAGGTCAGGCGGCGAAAATCGTTAACCGATTGGAGGTATACTTTGACCGAGTCAGAAGTATTGACCGCGCGGCGGAAGGGGATATCCTGATCTGCCAGGAATTTCTGAATGGAAGTCCATTTGGATTTCTGCGTGATGCAGATGGGCGGGAGATTGGAGGAGCCATTTTCCTCGGACTCCGAATCCGAAACGGAGTCGGAGTCGGACCCCGAGGAACTGGCTGCTGGAGTGGTTGATTTCTTCCGCTTGACCGATCTTCGGGACTGGGTTAGCCAGGGATTCCCGTCGATTTCCATAGCGGGGGTGGATTGCGTCGCGACAAACGGCGAGGAGGAGGGGGAGGACCTTTGGTGGATGGAGTGCAGGAGGGCCTTCACTCTGGCGATCTGGGCGTCGGAGTCGGCGAGAGCCTGGAGGATACGGGATCTATCATCCTCGAGGCGGCTAAGGGTCGCGCTTAGGGATTCGGCGGTTGGGGAGGGTGAGCTGTCCGAGGTAGGAGCGGAGAGCTCAGTTTGAGCGGTGGAAGCAGGGGTGAGCGTATCTTGCGATATACTCATATTGGTTAGCGGGAGGAGAGGTGAAACAGAAGGCGATCTACAATGATGGAATAAGAGTTGTAGAGCCCTAAGAAGGGCTAGTTGAGTGAACGGCGACTGCCGCCCGGCGGGGCAGCCGCTGTATACCTGTACGTACCTTAGTGGATATATAAGAGTGGCAGCAGCCCGCCACGGTGGACCTGAACCTTTAGGGGGTGGGGCCCCTGGGTGAAGAGGGTCGTGGTCACTGAGCGACCTTCCTTATCCTGAACTGCGCAGCGATTTCAGAAACGTCCGAATGGTGCGAGAGCTCCGGTAAGACTGTGATGAAGTTCCCTTAGACGCTCTGTAGTCCTCTTAGGTATATAGTACTGTACCGCCGTTTTACTACCGAGAGCCGAGAGGGTCGGCGCCATCTGGCGTCAGGCCGCCACAGCGTGGATTGACTGACTGGACTAGGTTTATCGTGGATTAGCCTGATCAGGGCCGAGTACGGCGCAGCCACGGCAAACCGGATCCGGCATGCCGGGCGTATGCCTGATCAGGGCCGGGTCCGGCGCAGATAAGGCAAACCGGATCCGGCATGCCGGGCGTATGCCTGATCAGGGCCGGGTCCGGCGCAGCTAAGGCAAACCGGATCCGGCATGCCGGGCGTATGCCTTACCCGGGCCGGGTACGGCGCACACTGAGAAAAAAAAGATTAAAAATTATTCTGTTAGAAGGATAATCTGAGTACGAAAAGTAAAGTGGATTGAAAATTATTCTAAGGAAGGATAAATTTTATACCCTGGAAGGATAATTTTTGATCTGTTTTACCTTTCGTACTCAGATTATCCTTCTAACAGAATAAATTTTAATCTTTCTTTTTTTCAGTGCAGCCACGGCAAACCGGATCCGGCATGCCGGGCGTATGTCTGATCCGGGCCGGGTCCGGCGCAGTTAAGGCAAACCGGATCCGGCATGCCGGGCGATGCCTGATCAGGGCCGGGTCCGGCGCAGCTACGGCAAACCGGATCCGGCATGCCGGGCGTATGCCTGATCAGGGCCGGGTCCGGCGCAGCTAAGGCAAACCGGATCCGGCATGCCGGGCGTATGCCTGATCAGGGCCTGATGTGACAACCGGCATGTCAAGCCAAATTTCTGGTCGGGGTAGTGGTTTTCGACAAGGGTACTTGAGGTTAAATGTACGAAAACGTGCGATTTTGACCATATTCACAGCTCCGTACAATGAAAGTAAAAAATGTTTCTTAATTGCACATACAGCATTTGGAAGTGTTGTTTTTGAACTTTATAATACATTCCTTGATTGCTCCAAAACGATTTTATTAAGCTAAATTTCAATACGATAAGTCTATCCTTCAAGTTCACTACGCCACGCGTGCATACAGACGCTCTAGAGCTGTTTACATCTAACCTAAAATCTAGAAGTGTCAGTTTGATATTGTTAATAATTTCACGTCAATTGGGAAGAAAAGCTTAACAGTAAGTACATTTAATTATTGATTACACTCTGTTCCTATATATAATAAATAGAAAAGCCATATCTAGATTGACATAAGGATACAGTAAATCGCAATGTAAAATGCATGACGTAAAGAGTCAGAACTGTCGTATTCATCTGCTTTTTTCATAAAAAATATAAATAATAACATTCGACAATATTATTCTCGAGATATAGTTTGATGAACACGACGTGATAGCTTCTCTGAAATTTTATCACATAAATATCTCTTGAAGAACCCTGGAAAAAAATATTTTCATTTCCTATGTCTATTTTATACAGATAAAATTATTTTTCAGGTAGTTCAAACATGCCGAGCAACGATGGAATATTGTTGGGGATTTTGTTAGTGGCTACGAGTCTGCTTGTTTTAAAGAAGAAACGATCACGAAGATGGTTAAATCGTCGATGGTGGGTTCGACCAATAAATCGTATGCGTTCTGCACAAGGGGACTTTGAGAATTTGTTCCAGGAGATCCGGAGAAACATTTGTGGATCATTTCTGATCTCCTGGAACAAATTCTCAAAGTCCCCTTGTGCAGAACGCATACGATTTATTTTGGTCGAACCCACCATCGGCGATTTAACCATCTTCGTGATCGTTTCTTCTTTAAAACAAGCAGACCCGTAGCCACTAACAAAATCCCCAACAATATTTCATTGTTGCTCGGCATGTTTGAACTACCTGAAAAATAATTTTATCTGTATAATAGGCATAGGAAATGAAAATATTTTTTTCCAGGGTTCTTCAAGAGATATTTATGTGATAAAATTTCAGAGAATGCTATCACGTCATGTTCATCAAACTATACCTCGAGAATAATATTGTCGAATGTTATTATTTATATTTATTATGAAAAAAGCAGATGAATCTGACAGTTCTGACTCTTCACGCCATGCATTTTACATTGCGGTTCACTGTATCCTTATGTCAATCTAGGAATGGCTTTTCTGTTTATTATATATAGGAACTGAGTGTAATCAATAATTAAATGTACTTACTGTTAAGCTTTTCTTCCCAACTGAAATGAAATTATTATCAAACTGTCACTTCTAGATTCTAAGTTACATGTAAATAGAGGGTGGGGACAGCGTCTTCGTTCAGGATTGGTCAAAGCTTACGTCTTACGCCGCGTTTGTGTGATGAACCTTACGTTTTACGTCTTACGTCTTACGTCTTACGGCTTACGGAATTTTCTGTGTGATGGCCTTAACGGAGTGCCGACGATAAACGCATCGTACAGTGTTGCCACATCGCTACTCCTCATCCCAACCTCAATTGAATTTCAATAGTTTTTCGAATCTTTGAAAGCCCATCGTTCTTTAATAAAACCTGAATTTAATATTTGTTTTTGTTACAAAATTTCTAATTTTTTTTCTCTCCATTACTAGTTTTTCAAAAATATTTACAGAAGTTTTCCATAAAAAGGTAAAAATGTGTCATCATTTTTACGGCTTGGGTATAGGAAACGCGTATAAAAGTGTCTTTCAAAAAACATGAATAACAATTAAACTACACCTTTAAAAAATCTGAAAAAATTAAAGGAGGTGCAGAATACCTCAATCTCTATTTGACCAAAATTACAAATAAATTTACAGAAAAGTTATATTAACAAAGATAAAAATATATTATTACAATAATATATTATGTAAAAGATGTTTGCAAAAAGCACTAAAATAACATAATATAATGAGATTATGATACTAGAGCGACAAATGTTATGTTAACAAAGATAAACACATATTATTACAACAGTGTATTATTATCACAATATATTACGCAATACATTATTACAAATGTGTTATACAACAATATGTATTATTTTTCATTAATATTCATCTGCATTTCAGTATTTCATATATATAGGTATATATATGGCAACACATATTCGTATACACAGGAGCGTGCAGCAGATGAGGACTCGAGGATGGGTTACCGCTCACGGTGAAAAGATATACGTCAGAGTATGTCCGTCGGCAAACGCAAGAAATCTGAGTATACCTACAATTTTACCTACCTGACTTCGGTATATAGGTCAAATTTTAGGTATACTCAGATTTCTTGCGTTTGCCGACGGACAATACATCCTACCTGTATCCCCTCCACTGTCATTTTTGGAGAAATACAGGTCGTTAAGTAGTCTAATGACCGGATTAAAGTAATCCAACGGGAGTCTTTAAACAGTCATCCTAGTGCAGATCTGCAATTCGAATTTGCACTTTTGGAAGCCTAGGATGCCTGTTTGATGACTCCAAACACAACGGAATGGGCGTGCGCAGAACGACGCGATCGAAGACTCCGATGACCGTTTGATGACTAAAATTTCGACTCGCGCGCGGGTCTGTTCTATAACATTGACCGTCAGATTGGCTTTAAAAAATATTAGGTGGGTAGTAAAACAGTTTCCGCTTATTTGAAAGCAAAACATTAGACAAAAAATTAAAAATAAATCATTTTATTATTATAAATCTTAGGGGTAGGTACCTACCAAAACAGTGAAGTCTTAGTAAAAACAAAATAAACATAAAATAAACAAATAAACAAAAACTCTAAAGAACCAATGTAAACAATTCTAAATATGTTTAAACAAAAATAAAACTTGAAAGAAATGAACAATAAAGGGAAAATAATCATTCTATTTTTAGTTGTAGGTTGTCAATATCTTTAAATTCTTAAGATAATACTTATGTTGCCTGTAGTAGTTTAAAAATAATTTAAGTTATCTAATATCTTTAAATAATAATTTGCGTTTAATATCAAAGGGTTTATTCAATTTAAAAATAATGGCGTCTTTAGATACTACTGATATATCATCTGCTATAGGCCAAATAAATTTTAATTTTTTATTTCGCATGAATTTTATTTCGAATTCGTGTCCCACGGAAATTATTTGGTCAACAAAATATTTTGATTGGTTATTTATAGTTTTTAAGGACACTACTACATAGTCATCCGCCGGTCAAAGTTATCGGCACAAGTTGAGATTTTATGTTATATTCACATTTTTTTAAAAATATTAAAAAATACACGGCAGATTTGGTTTAAAGTTATTACAGTCACATCACAATAACATAAATCACTTACCTGCGTATTATTGTTGATTAAAACGAGGTAGTTTTTGAGCACCGATAGGAAGTTTACAAGCTTTAAGGTTTTTCGAACGTTATCCTAAAAATAGTCAGAAACGCTTGAAAATGATTGCATTCGGTAGATTGAAGTAAAAAAAAAATTCAGTTAAATTTTCAAGTCTTTTAAGAAGCTCGTTGCAAAGATTTGTGAATAACAAAAGAACATATGTTCTTATGGGTTATAACTGACAAACCGCGATATTTCTGAGAGAAATAGTGAAAAAATTCTGAAATTTTTTGAACAGCAAATTTAATGAATTAAAATCATCTATACCAATTTTTACGTCCATTAAGAAGCCTGCTATTTTGTTATTAATTGTTCTTTATAAATTTAAGCTTTGATAAGTCAATGTGGCAACGTTGCATGACGTCACCACATGTTTTCGACTCCATTTTTGAACTCACAGGTACACACATACTACTGTACGTCAAACGTTGTTGCCACATCGCACGAAGAACATACTTTAGAGTGTTACTGTACTTCAGTGGACTAACTTTTAGCAGGGAAAAAGCCCCTGTACCGCTCGAGAAACCTTAAATTCGTGGCACTTTTTCTGCAGAGCGGTAAAAGTTTCTACCGGCACTGTACTTGAACGTACGTACTGAAGTGCCTTACAGAGCCATCTATGATGCACAGCCCTACTTACCGCATGAAAATCGCGACGGTTGCTATTATCACTACTTCGTAAATTCGGTTAATCCATTCCTGGTCAAAACTACTTTCCGTCGATAAAATTTTGTAAACTCGCACAGCGCTTCGCGTGTAAACAATGGTGGAGGGGGAACCAGAGACAAAGCGACTGCGTTCTACATATTGTTACCTCTTCTCTGCCACGCTGCGCAGTCTGCTCGCTTTGTTGGAACGGCGGCTACAGAGTTTTAAAGAAGGCGTGTTTTCGGGTCGCAAATACAACTCATGGCCATTAATGGGTCTGTAATTATGGTAAATGTTACATCCCCGGTCAAAGTTAGGTCACCTTATGGTACTTTTAAATTTCCAATCATTTTTTTCTTCAGAATTTTTTCCGTATATAGGCAAATTTTAGTGATTAAAAAAAATAGTATACATCGTTTTGGCTTCATAAGAGCACTTTTTAATGTTGCGATATTCTAAGATTGAATTCCATTTGTATACAATGCAGAGTAAGGCGATATAACGAGCGTACTTATAATTTAAAAACAATACGGGATAATAAATATCCTTCGTATAACAGATGTTCGTGTTCCTGCGTAGTAGCGACGCGAAATTTACGCGCGCGATTGCGAGCTCAACACCCGAAAGTGAATCCCGCGAGCTTTTTTGCGAGTCGACCTTGAATTCCCCGCGGATCGGCCGGCGCCTCCCCGTCTAAAGAAACGCGCCGCGCGAAGCTCTGCAGCCCTTCGCATGCCGCGTGAAAATTCCTGAGAGTCTGCGGCCCTGCGGGCTTCTACCTGTCGAATGACGTGGCCTCTACGAAATTCATGCCCCTCGCGCGCGGTGGATGCGCGCAGGAAATTCGAGCGCGTGGGCGTGGGCGTGCTCGCTTCGTGATCTCTCGTATCGCGACGATTGCCGAAACGATTTGACGTTTAAGCCCTCGTCGAGCGCGTTGCCCACACGTCAATTGCGCTTATCAATACAACGCGAGCGAAGCGAAGCGGTGCGACGCGAATTATTTCGTTCCCCTCGTTTGATCGACCTCGGCGCCCTAAAATATGTCGTAAGACTCTCCGCGGTTGCATAAACACGACATTATACCTTAGACTTCTTGGAAAGGCGCCGTATATACGTCGATCGTCGTCGACGCGGCGGACCTCCGAAAGTTTGTTACGAAAGTAATGCTAATTTGATTTCCTGTAATTTACACAATAGACTGTCGGCAGTTTTAAAGCGGTATATAAAAAACACACCTTTGTAAATAATTTCATTGTTTCAGAACTCAAAATGTTACGAGACACGAGTTTCTTTACAGATAACAAATATCGCTTCCCTTCGTGTGCGACTCGATACGTTCGTATCTGCAGTATGTTTTTTCCCTCCGTTTCATTAACACTAGAACTACTGTAATTAATTTAACTAGTGTTTCATTAAGAGTGCAATTAAACTTCGATCATCTCGTAACCAATGAGATTTTTGTCGAAATTGGTAGAATAGTTTTTTGTAGAATATATTTCGATGTACACAAAAAGGTTCTATAGCAGTATGGGCCAAAAATCCATAGATAACGACCCGCTAGAACGATCGTCTTAAAACGCTTGACCGGTGTTAAGTACACGGAGAAAAAAATAGTAGACTTGACTAAATTAGCGGTTATGGGCGAGGGAACACCTGTTTAGTCATTTCAATTAAATAATTCAGTTATCAAGAAATTCGGTGGAGTTTCGCGCCAAATACGTTTGCACGAAGTTCCGAGCCGGGGTATATTTACGGGAATTCTGGAAAATTGTTAGTTCAAATAACCAAATCTACGTTCTCCCGCCTGTAGTCGCCGATTTAGTCAAATATACATTATTTTCTCGGTGTACTTGCTCACCGCGACATCTGAGCTCTTTATCCCGACCAGAAATTTCGATACTTGTCACGCCAGGGCCGAATAAGGCAGCCTGATCTTGAAAGTCAGGTCCTTATCAGGCAACCTTATTCGGCCCTGGTCAAGCATGTAACGCGTTGTCACATCAGGGCCTGATATGTATGGCCAACCCTGGGCCGGATTCGTCAACCAGTTCCAGACCGGGTTTGACAGCCGGCTCAGGACCAGATATGTGCGCCAACTCTGGACCGGATATAAATGCCAACTCTCTACCAAGTCCTTGTAACGATAAAATTTGGCTGCCCCTACTCTAAATTTTCCATGCGATAATTGTTTATTTTTATATATAGACAAAATCGCGTTCAAAAATTGCCTGTGGCGGACGAGTGAGTTCGCCATTTCGACCCGGAGTCGGCCTGTGGACTCGTCAGTAAAGGCCAGTTTAGACGCTCATGTAATTTGCGCCAATTGGCATGTGCAAGCCAAGTTGCACAAGTAAATCGTTGCGTTACAACGAAAGCATGAAGTTTGCGCAAGCCAAAAGGCTTGGCTTGAGTAAAAACTATCCGGATAGATAATTTGCATGAAGTTGGTGCAAATGCACGAGCGTGTAAACGCTACTCCAACTCAGGGCATGACAAGTTGACATACGACGTACTATACGCCTGTTGCGCATCGGTGGTGGCGCCGCCTGGTGAGTAAAAAGTGTCAAACTGGGTAACTGGTATACGCCTGTTGCGCATCGGTGGTAGCGCTGCCTGGTGAGCAAAAAGTGCCATACTGGGGTGTACGACTATACATGTGGCCACACGTACACTCAGGTTTGCTTGTATAAGCGCAAACCGGAAGGCCTGAGTGATTGACAGTGTAACCCATTTGTGCCAATCTTGGCTACTACGCGGCGCTTTCGGCGCACTTTCGAGATACGCAACAGGCGTATGCACGTGCTTCCGAGGTTGGTAAGTTAATTATTTGGTATCTTCTGAATATTTGAATTTTGAATATTATTATTTTATTGGCGCCGGTATTGCGTTTTGATATTTTTCTTTTGATTACACAGGCACACAAAATAAAAAAAGTGCGGAGCCAACAAAGCGACCTACGACCAAAGCAAAAATAGCTATTTTTTGAGAATACTGCACACAAGTTCTGAGTGCTCACGCGTCGCACTGCAAAATTTATACAACGTCCGGTGATGGGAACTGAATCATGTTTCCTTCCTGTGTTTCACTCGAAGGCAAATATAGAACGATGTGAAAAAAGATATATTTTCATGAGTTGAAAAATTTAAAACTTGTACATAAACAAAAGAGAGATTTATCAACAAATTCATTGGCGTAAAACAAAAACATTGCTCCTGAAATTAACGTCCATAAATACAAATTTTGTCGTCACAGTTGCTGAAATCCGCTCAGCGGTTTGCGAGCGAAACGTTAGTCGCGTTGGAACATTACATTTTTCTTGTTAATAACATTTGAAAACAATTTTTCTTGCGACCAAGACTTGAAAGACTTTTTTGACATGAAAGCTATGAACAAATTCACTCAACAACTAAGAAAAACTATTACATAAGCTTAGTAACCAACTTGGAATACGTGAAATTTGCCTGAAAATTCAAGGTCGAATAAAAAAAAACTGGTAAGCAGAAAATTCAAAAAATTTGGATTTCGACTAATCTCGACCGATACTAGAACGCGAAGTAGATCGCTTTGTTGGCTCCGCAAACTTTTTTTATTTTGTGTGCCTGTGTTATTGTTCCGAAAAACGTGTTCAGTCCCGCACCGTTCTCGGAAATTAATTAGCCCATTTGCATCAAAGCGCGGAATATTCCGCGAGCTACAACTGTCTGCTGTCACCGAGCGCGGAATATTGCGCAAGCCCGCACTTCGCGTCTGAAAATTGAACGTATATTTAAATATTTATGGAGCAATGGGGCTGTATTGATGATACCCCATCAGCATTTCTGGTTCGTTTCCTGCAGCATACGGTGCCTGCAAGTACAACCGACCGCGCGCGGTAATAGGGGTGAGTTGTCAATTGACCTTCCGTGATACCTGAGTACGTACGTCCCCTGATTAGACAAGGGATGACGTCGCCCGAGTCGAAATTTTAGTCATCAAACGGTCGTCGGAGTCGTCGATCGCGTCATTCTGACCACCCGCATTCTATTGTGTTTGGGGAGTCGTCAAACAGGCATCCTAGGCTTCCAAAAGTGCAAATTCTGTACTAGGATGACTGTTTGAAGACTCCCGTTGGATTACTTCAATCCGGTCATTAGACCATTTAACGACTCTTATTTCTCCGAAAATGGCAGTGGAGGGGATACAGGTAGGTTACAGGTATATATATATATATAACGCAAGTATTTGAATTTCCCCCACATTTGACTTTAGTAGTGCTTGGAACGGTGCTGTAGTTAGAGTTGGCTTCGGAAGAGTGCGCTGCGTTCTTACGAGCCGTTTCCGCGAAACCTGTATGATTATTTCTCATCACTTCTACACATTATTTACCATTATTTACAAATTCAGTTAATTTCAAGGTTAGACGCTTCGATCTCCCGAATTGACAGTTCCCGGGAAATCAGACGTTTTACACTTTTCGCTCTCGAAACACGGCTCGTAAGAACGCAGCGCACTCTTCTAAAGCCAACTCTAACTACAGCACCGTTCCAAGCACTACTAAAGTCAAATGTGGGAGAAATTCAAATACTTGCGTTATATATCCATGGGACATACTGTATTCTTGATTGAAAAGGACCTTTGTTGGAATAAACAGTTCTTTCTAAGCGAAAAAAAAACAATTACTCAAGCCTATCAAATATTTTCTCGCGCGAAGAAAACCATGGCTTGATCCTGGAAGTATATTATCATGTTTTTAATTGAAAGAAACTTTTTTTGGCACCGGCAATTATTTCTCTCAGTGTGTCCACCACATCTGGTATCATTCAGCCTTACATCATTGTTATCCAACACCAAAAGTGATCTACATACGTCCACACTGCAAAATTGTGTACCGTGTAGAGACTAATAAAAATTACCTCGATGCGTCGTTCATTTCAAACCCACTCAAAGCCTTACAAGATAAGTCTATTACGAGGTATCCCCCGGAGTAATGCGATAAGTATCATCCGACGTCCCCGTCCCTTCGTACGATCCGACACGCTCGGTACGCACGAAGAGATTTTCCCTCCGCGCCGGATAAGTACCTCGTCCGGCACGGCACATAGCTGAACTCTTCATCGACAAGCGCGCGGTGTTCCCTTCGACTCCCCAAAAGTATCGAACCCGGGCGACCCGACCGGAGGAGGGTCTTTTTGCGAAGACGACGCGCACGTGTCGGGGCCCGTATATGGCCCGGGTTGTACGTACGAGGTCTCCAGTCCCCCTGACTGCCTACTATACGCGTTTCGTTTCGATATGCCAGCGCGCTCGGCCGATACACGCGTCCTCCGTTGCGGGAGAATCGTCGCGCTTTCCTCGAAAGCGAAACCAGCGCACATGCGCGCCGGGGGCTATCGTGACGAGGAATTTTAACGACTACTCTTTCCCCTCCCCATTTTCAAGGATATCATGCGCGCGCGCGGGGTCCCGTCGCGTACCTATACAAGAAGAGCGCGCGGAATTATCCAAAGTGGATCGAAATGCGCCCCGCGCGCGCGCTACTCACCTCCCCGACAACCGACGACGCGAGATGCACGCGAAGAGGAGAGAACGCGTTCCTTGTCGTCGTTTTTAACGACGAGGTGCTCGTTTAATTACCGGTGCCGGTTTCAGCGTGGGCCCTTCCTTCGTTTCTCTCGCACTCCGGGGCCCCCCTCCGATCCTGGTCCGCCCACCCGCATCCGCCGAGTTGGCCTACGCAGAAGGCGGCGGTGCGCACACCTTCGCTCGGCCCGCGCGAGAGCCCCGGCGCACGGCCGAGGTTCGTGCACCGGCTCGTCGATCCGCTCTCGTCGCTCCTTCCTGCTTTTGTTTCGCTTTTTACCACATTTTCCCGCACCGGCGCGCTGTCGTCGACTTCCTCGAAACGCTCGACGAATTCGTCGTCACGTTCGGCAGGTCGACCGGCGGCAGCAGCGGTCGCCCTGTGCCTTTCACCGTAGAGCGCGGTTCCAGCGGGAGCATGGATGATCGCGCTGCTCTTCACGACCGAGATCTCTTGGGCAACACGGATCGTACACCGCCGCTGCGCGCGATGACCGTAACGAATGCGTACGTGGTAATAATGAGGCATAGCAGGAGGTAGGTAGATAGGTAGGTGGTAGCGGGTAATGTGGCGAGGCTGCGTTCACCTGTTCGCGTCGCGATCGGGTCACTCCGGAGTCCGGACGAGGCCGTTCGTGTCACGGGGGAAGGAAAGGGCGAAAAGGTGGAGGAGGAACGAGGGAAAACGGGTCGGCTGCAGGAGTCTTAAATATTAGCTTTTTGTTCGCACAGCGCAATTTGTGACTGGTTGGAAATTTTTTTTTGCGCATGTGCGGTTGGAAACCGATTTCAAACTGAATTCTGATTTTGTGTTCTGCGAACGGCGATTTTCAACGATTTATCTGCCACCTGGCGTGAACTTGTTGACTTTATCTTTACATATCGTGTCATAACCTCCATCGACACCACAGAAGAAGGCGAGCGTCTGCGAGCTGTCAGTTCGATTCGCGTGTGATTTTTTGGTTAAGAAGCCGTCAGCGTTTAACGTTAACGCGTGTTATTAATTAAAACATTCGGGGCAAGATCTTTGGAATAAGGACCTACAAGCGGGAAATAAGGATTATCCAGCTTCCTGCATAAAAGGGTAAGTATTAGTAATTAATGTAATGAAATTATTTGCAGGAGGCAGATAGATGAATGAGTTTCTTTATCGTCTCATGTGCTCGTCTTTCATCATGTTGCAGATTAGCTTCATCGATGCAGCCAAAATGAAAGAATTGACTGGAGGATGTACCGTATGTCCGCGATCATTTGAACCATAGGAAAATTGCGAGTTTTGCATGAGCACCCCTTTGGGTCTCCTCGTCCAATAGAATCACCGGAGAAGCGTGAATGCGCATGCGTAGTCATCCGCGAGTGTGACGTCGTCAGCAAGTTCAGATCGGTTATCGAAATAATCGATCTGAACTTGCTGACGACGCCACACTCGCGGATGACTACGCATGCGCATTCACGCTTCTCCGGTGATTCTATTGGACGAGGAGACCCAAAGGGGTGCTCATGCAAAACTCGCAATTTTCCTATGGTTCAAATGATCGCGGACATACGGTACACGAGCTTCAGGAAGGCTAGATATTCCATCGCCTCGGAGGCGAAGCAACATGGAAAGGAGACTGAAGGCATTGGTCAGCGCGACAGCTGGGCTATCGAGTGAGTAACATCCCTGAGTTTAACAGTAGTCAGCGAAAAAAAAATTAATATTTTATGAGGAGTATTATATCGCGAATTTGTATTTCAGATCAGAGAAAGGAGTATAAGAGCACGGGCTACATCGCAGGACCGACCATACAGAGCAATCCAGTTGTCATTGAAGATTTGGCTCCACATCTCCTGAAGACTTTTCGACAACGATATCTACCATTTGAAAGCAGTGTGAAAGTTTTCTCCAGTGCATTGGCCATGCAATTTCTACGATAACGTTCTACACGATATTGTTCCTTTTATATTCTTTTACATATGAGCCGTTGAAAACCAGAATGGTGTAAGTCACATTTCATGTAAGCTGAGATTATTTGACTGCAAAGTTAAGTACAATTTGAAAAATCTGTCTAGATGATATAAAACAGATATGTGTGTACGATTTAAAATATCTGTTTGTATCATCTAGACAGATTTTTCAAATTGTGCTTAACTTTGCACTCAAATAATCTCAGCTTACATGAAATGTGACTTACACCATTCTGGTTTTCAACGGCTCATATCGCGTTTTTCTGTCATCTATATTCTGGCGATATTTATACATACTTTAATCTTTGTCTACTTATATTTTTTACTTACGATGTTCATTTTAGCCGATAACATTATGTTTGTTCTTTTCTGCATCTCTCTCTTTGTGTGTATATTACCTTTTTCTAATCTGGCTGATAAATTAATTGTTCCATAGTAAATAAAAATTGTACTAATAAATTTATCAAAAACAGATGTTAACGTAAAATTTGTCTAACAGAAAAAATTATAACAGAATATTAAGAAAGGTCTGACAAAACGTGTTAAATCACGTGTTACATAGAGTGTTAAATAGCATGTGAAAGTTGATTGATTTTTACATGCAATTTAACATGTAATTTAACATATAATTTGACATAATATTTATCGCGAAATTTAACATACGATTAATCATATAATTTTACACATGACATTTTTCAGTAGGGTATAAATACTTATTTTTTACTCTAACATATTTTATTACTACTATGTAAGTATCTCTATTAAGGTCAAACAGGGACTGTGAATGCGCTCGCAGTCCTGTATCTTTCCTGGAAGGCTAATTGCGGGACGATTCCTAATTAATCACGCATCATCGAAATCACTTTGCTAATCACCGCCAACCGCGTCGGCTATTTAATTCGTTTATAAGGAGAAGTAGCGACGCGTTCCGACTTAAGCATTTAACAACATTTGTGACCGTGTTAAGAAGATATTTTTCTACCTAGAGAGATATGAGTAGTGGCTTGTTTTAATTGAATATATATTGGCTTTACATTCTAGTAACTTACAATTTTAAGTTTGAAAGAATATAATTTTCAACAATAAAAAACTGGGATAAAGTCAAAAACTTAGTGATTGGACAGTCAAGAATTAATAAGCCAGGTACGGTTTTTGATAGTATTTATTTAAGTAAAAACTAGAAATCTTATTTTTTTTTATTTAAATCAGACTGTCCAATAAGTGCAAAGTGTCCAATAACTGGATGGTTTACCCCGTTTACCCTAATCATGCAATTTTACACGTGAAATTTTTCACATAACCTAAACTGTTACTATCATAAAACCGTCAACCGATGCACAGCATAGATCAGTGAAGAAAATGCATAAAGTTGAGGTTAGACACAAACTCAAACAAGGAGCACGCACTGCGCAGACTCCAAACCAAAAATTTGGTGAGAGTCAGCGGATTTTTCTGACGGTTGGAAATCAGGTTCGGACTCCTGATTTTTTCTGTACGAACACCTAACTTTCGATCAGCAGTTTGGGTTTGCTCCTGTGCGAACGCTTTTAACGAACTGCGCATGCGTCGTCCAATTGCCAACGGTTTGTGACTGCTGTGCGAACGAACCTATTATGAGGTTGCATTGAAAGCCGCTGTAGATGGCTCCAACTACTTATGTCGTGCAAAGCGACTTATACTTCTTGTATCATTCTAAATTATGGACATTTGTGCCCATAATCAAGAATTTTCACATATTTCTTTTACATCATAAATGGATTGAGCACGTAAAAAAAGTTGGGACGTGTTTTTTATTTTTATTTCTGACGCGAAATTAAGCCTTAAAAAATTAATAAAGTTTGCGATAAACTCCGCCCACTTGAAACAGCCGGTCGAGCGGCATGCCGTGCCGTGACGTCACTATACTAGATATAGATAGACTAGAAGGCCTGCAGGCGGACCGTTACCATGTACAGTGACGTCACTATACATAGTAACTAGTACCGCCCATAACGCGGCGTTTCACTGGGGAGGCGTGGCCATGCCTACTTTTGCCTCTTTTAAAGTAATGTTTTTGGGGTAGAAGTTTTTTTATCAAGTTTTTACTATTGCTACTGTGTTTTGAATAACTTTAACTATTATGACTGCTGTGTTTCATACATATTAAAATTTTATGCAAATTCCTAATTATGAAAGTGGTCTGTCAAAATTTAAAAAAATTAACTGATAAACTCATTCTTTTTTAATTTTGACTTAGACCACTTTCATAATTATGGGCACATTTCTCATTAAGATTCAGTCATTAGACTGCCATTTTTGGTTAATATAAGTCTATGTCTATAATCTGAGAAAATGGAACGCGACAAGTTGTTTTTTCGATGTGTACTTCTACACTACACTACAAACCGGTCTCTCGATGAAACGTCTTAAAATAATACGGAAAAGTGTCTTATTGACGTAAAATAAGACGGTTAAGTGTATTGATCAGAAATTCAAGACACTTAACCGTCTTATTCCAAGACGTTTGTCTGTCTTTTCTCAAAAAGACATTTATTTTCCGTCTAAAATCATAAGACACATGGTACTGTCTTAAGATAAAGACGCTTAATCGTCTTAAAGTAAGACACTTCTTCAGGTATAAGACATTTAAATGAATAAGTTGCTTAAAATAGTAAGACACTTACACAAGTAATACACTTCAAACGTCTTGTTACCTGTGACGTCAAGCATCATTATTCACATGTAACCTTAGATATACACTACCTCCGAAAAGTTTCCGGTCACCCTCAAAAGGGCTTTGAGTGAATGAAATTTGAGTGGTTGATTATATTGGAAACGAAGCAAGATAGATTAAAAACCTTCAAACAAAATTTCATTTGACTGACAATTAAAGAAACACATCGAGCATGACAGTTCATTTTCACGTTGACTTCTATTCATTGTCAATGTCAACACATCAGCCGAATTTGTATCCTTTATTTCTTTTTATTATTTGTTAATAAAAAAATGTCTACATCAGCCATATATGTCGCGTACCGCTTACAGAAAATTTGTACACTCTTTACTCAAGTAACGCCGGTCCCGAGGAAAAAACCGACGAGCGCACTCTACTGCACATGACGTGTACCGTTCGGTATACGGTTTTCGGCTCGGTTGGAACAGGGTTTAGCGTACTTTACTGGGGCCCCTTTCTCGAACTCGCTCGTATCTTTGCGTGCACGCATCTTAGCGAATAGACCAATCAGGATCAAGTATTCCGTTGTCCGTAACCCCACCACAACGGAATACTTGATCCTGATTGGTCTATTCGCTAAGATGCGTGCACGCAGACAGGGCCGCTTCTAGATGATGAGGCGCCTTCGTGCTCGGCGTCCTTTTCTAGAGAAGGTATGAGGCCTTTTGGCGCCCCATGACTAGTGCGCCTTCATGCGCGCCTTCGTGCGTGGCACAAAATGGCCACTCATTAGACCCTGCACGCAGATACGAGCGAGTTCGAGAAAGGGGCCCCTGTACTGTTAGGTAACGGGACCTTCCCCTCCTTTTTTGACCTCACCTCAACTCACTTTCTGTAAAATTCAACGCGGCCAACAAGCACGTCATTTTCCGGAGGTTGTTTGTTGTGCATGTTTTGCTGTGCAAAAATGTCGAAAAAAAAACAGAAAAAACAGTGTTTTGTGCATTAGGTCAACGACGCAAGTGTGTTAGATTTCTCTCACGAGATAATCAGCTTGACGCTGAAGTTGTGTTGGAAGAGTTTAAGAAATTATGTGCTCGCGATTCAGCATTGTTTGATGATAGCAAACACAGACATTCAAAAAAAACATCAAGCATCGGACATGTGGTATGATGCGGATGATAGCATAATTGATGACCATAGTGAATTGAATATTGTGCTGGTGCAGTCTCCAATACAAGTGATATTGCCAACAACTAACCTAAAAGACAGCACAGGTGGGAAGGTTATTTACACAGAACCCCCCTCCAGTTGACAAGGTGGATGAACTTCTTGAGACTGCAGAAGAAACTGCGATAGTCATCTCGAACGAGTTGAAAAATACGGTAAATAAATTTTTACTTCATGTTGGAATAAATTTTGTTTTCTCAATCACCAATAAAGTGAAAACAATATAATTCTGGATTTTTCATTTAAATAACTAAAAATACCTTTCCCTTAGAGATATACATTCATCATTACTTCAATATTTTTGTTAGTATTAGTGAAATTTTTTGACGCGATGTGTTTATTTCAGAGTGTTTCGATTTGTGAGAGCTGGATTCATTGTGGATTTGAATACATTTCCAACGAATTTCTTTAATATCGAACTTTATAATATTACTCTGATGAGAAAAATTATTACATTCGATGTTTATTGACTCGCCTGTAATGTATTCATATTGACTATGAATAATTTCGCGCTCACATATACGTTTGAAAATTATACATTTGTGTATAATTATTGCAAGACGTTTTTAGAGTCTTATATTCCAATACATCTAACCGTCTTAGTATAAGACGTTTGAAGTGTCTTATTGTAAGACACTTACAGTGTCTTAACGTATTAAGACGGTATTAAACGTCTTAAAAGTGACTTCAAGTTTTAAGACATGTAGGTGTCTTAAAATAAGACGGTTGAGTTAGTAGTGTACTCAGATTTAAAAAGAAGTGCTGCTGTAGCTCATCAATTACTTGTGTAAACTTGTGCTGAATCTGCTCCATCAGAAACAGTATGTAGAGAGACTGGTTTCGTCGCTTCAAAAGTGGAAACTGTGATGTTTACGACAAACAACGGCCAAGTCAAGCAAAGAATTTCGAAGCTAAACAACTGCCCGCGTGGAAATGTTCATTGGGCCCCAATTGGGCTGCCCAATTACTAGTTGGGCGCCAATTGGGCAGCCCAATCAGTGCCCAATTGGGCTTTCGTTGGGCTTGTAACGCTCCGCCCAACCTATGCCCAATTTGGGCCGCCCAATTGGGCCCCAATTGGGCAACCTTATTTATGCCCAATCAACCTGAAATGTTACTTTTAATGAATAATAAGATTAATAATGAATAATAAGATTAATAATAATTAATAAGATTTTATATTTTCTCATAAAATGTACAAAAGTAAAATATAAACGTATTCAACCGGAACAATGATTGATACAAATCATACGCGCGGGTTTCCTTAGTTTTTCATAGTTTCCTTAGTTATTCCATTGCATCTCCTATTTTTCTGCCACGGCTTGTTGATGGAGAAGAAAAACCATTGACTCGTCCCGTGCTCGCATGACGCTGAAAACAAAAAATAGAATATCCACAAAGATATATGTCCTTCATAGGTAATTAAAGTGAGGTTAGAATGGTCAGATAGAAAGTAACTTATCTGATGGCAATTCTTCTGAGATGCTGCCGTCTCCTTTCCTGCTCTTTATGTACAGGCATCCAGAGAAAAGTAGCACTGCATCCGTTCACTATCACGATTCACGAATATTAAAAAAAAATACAAACGATATTAGCAAACTACACGGAGCGTCTGTCACATTCACCACTATTCGCCAGGGCCGTCCCGAAAAAAGGGGACGTTTTCAGCCTCTCTCCAGGGCCGTACTCTTTTCCCGGGACGGCCCTTGCGAATTTCTAAACACAAAAATAGCCGTAGCGCCTAAACTAAAATAGCTAGAAAAAAAAAGTCATAAAGCAAAGATTAGAATGTTATTATCTACAACTTTTATTAAGGTCATTTTGTCGAAAAAAAAAAAAATAATAAAATAATAAAAAAGGCTTTTCACACTAAAAAATCACACTACCCTCGTCGATTTGTTTGCGGCATAGGTAAAAATGGATAAGTGCCTTGGACTAAGTGATTAGGTACCAACTAAACGCTAATACTATATCGTATCACCTGACCCAAATTTCAGTCACTAAAAGTTCGGAATAGATTTCAATTTTATTTATTCTGTAATAGAAATGGCCAATTTATCATTATATGTATCTTACTCCACTCAATTTGAAAAATGCTGTAAATATTATTAAAAACGCAATTATCAAAGAATGAAATATATTATATATTTATTACCAATGTCATCATAATAAAGTTAGTAAAGTTTTTGAGGCGATGCTATCAACATTAAAACATAAAACTTATACAATATTTCTTGCTAGGGTAGTGATTAGGTACCTTAGTTGGGGCCAGATTGGGGTGCCCAACGTAGCCCCAACTAGTACCTTAGTTGGGGCCTGATTCGGCTGCCCAACGTAGCCCCAACTAAACGCTAATACTACATCGTATCACCTGACCCAAATTCCAGTCACTAAAAGTTCGGAATAAGTTCTAAATGTCCAGATTTATTTTTACTTCCGGTACATAAATAAAACAAACAATTGTATCTATTCGATTTATTATATTTTATTCAAATTGGGCCGCCCAATTGGGGCCTAATTGGCGCCCAATTACTGATTGGGCCAACTTGGGCAGATTTCCACACGGGTGCAAGCTCTGTTTGAAGAAAATCCTACTCAAACGCTCTGAGAATTGGCTTAACATCTTGAAGTCGATAAATCTATAATTTCACGACATCAACATGCCCATGCAACATGCTATGGGAAAGATTCAAAAAGAAGGAAAGCGAAGACAATGCTCGGCCTCATGTTGCTTGAGCTGTGAAAGAAACATCGATGGAGCTTGAATGTTAAGTTCTCCCGCATCCAGCGTATTCTCCAGACCTGGCCCCGAGTGATTATCATTTATTTAGATCGATGCAACACGACTCGGAAGATACACACTTCCATAATTACCAAGAAGTCAAAAATTGGGTTGCTGAGTGGATTAGCTCAAAAAGTAGACAATTCTTTCGTCGCGGAATTCAACTTCTGCCAGAAAAGTGGGAAAAAGTTATAGCTTCTGAAGGCAAATACTTCGATGGAGGTATTCACATATTCTATTACATCATGTTTTTGAAATAAGAAAAAAACGACGGCTTTCAATGCAACCCCCTAAAAAATAGTCGTACGAGTCGTTTCGCGATAGTGTACGTACAGAGAGGAATGACTTTTGGTCCATATATTTGCTCTGCGTTGTCGTTAGCGGTATACACATCGTGCGATTGTGCTGCTGGGTGAGATAATTACGCTATTTATTTTTTTAGTGCACTGGATAGAATAATTATATGTTCTATTGCAGTCGTATCATCGAGAGAGATAATTACGCTAATCATCTTTCTCGTGTAGTACACCGGGACGCGTTCTTGGTAGCATAATTATGTTATTCGCATTCGATGATATCTTATCCTCGTCCCTAAAGGGTTATACGGTACCGGTTATGATCACCTTTAAACCTAAACATACAAATCTTATGTAGGTAGTCCCCTGAAATACTTAGAAGGTAGTTGAAATAGGAGCCAACGGCAGGATCCACTGGACCGTAGTGTGCACCATAGTGTTAAAGCCAGTTTTGGATGCTGGAATTGGTTAAAACATCTACTACGCTTCTTCCTACCTCATTACACGGCTAGATGTTTTAGTCTCCTACTGTACGGTTTTTAAACAACTATCGTTATTTATTTGCATAGATAGACTTGTATGATCGTCACGACGTTCATAGATAAACTATTAGGTGTTCAACTTTGCTTCCGCCGTTTTCCTATAGATGGCTTTAGCGGTAAGTAGTGGTCGAAATATATAGATCAGAGACGTCACGCAATACGCTTGGGCATCTGTCAACATAACCCCATAGATACATTAGTCGATTTATGTCTGCATCATAAAGTTATTCTCAATTAAAAATGTCAGTTTACGAGCCAAATTATCGTCATTTGCGGGAGGTTCAAATTTTCTGCTTCAATATGAAGAAATCTGCGGCTGAGGCCCATCGAATGCTCTCAAATACTTATGGTGAGCCGCTATTAGTGAAAGAACGTGTCGTGAGTGGTTTCAACGCTTCAAGAACGGTGATTTTCACGTTGAAGACCGGCATAGCAGTGGAAGAGAGAAGGTTTTTGAAGATGTAGAATTGGAGGTATTACTTGATGAAGACTCGTGTCAAAGTAGAAAGTAGTGGCCAACGGTGGACAATACTTTGAATCATAAATGTATAACCAGTTTTTTACAATAGTCTCGAATTTTGAAAAAAACGGCGAAAGCAAAGTTGTACACCTAATACAATAATGGCCCGAGAAAAAATCGACAGATCTGATTATACATGATCATGTTAAAATTAAGCAGATATAGAAATATCATAAAATTGGAATAATATGAGCATATTAGAATATACGCGATCATATCTGATGAGATGTGACATATATTAATCAGTATAATATGCTCATGTCTGGCACTAATTCGAATGATATCAGATCTAAACAGATATGACTATATTGAATAGGATGGTCTTTTTGATGAAATATATTACAGCAAATCTGGAAAGAATTATTTATTATTTTTACTCCAGTGTATTACATATAATATTACACTCACAGCTGTATCACATGTTGAGTCTTAAACATTACGTAATATAAACATGATGTCGCTTTATTAAAAAGGGCACAAAACATGTTTTTAAATCTTTTTTTATACTTTTCAACATAAATAATCACTTAATTATGAAAGTCTGTTCTCTCATATATATTTGGAGTTTTTGTTTCGACACTTCAGTCGATACTGAGTTATCGCAATTAAGTATAATAATATAATATTGCTTCACGAAGTAATAATGATAAAATAATCATAAGATAAACTATATATGAAAAAAAATGTGCATGGGCACTTTTAGAGTTATATTCACTCAATACTTTAGTCGATAGTAACTTCCTATTAGTAAGTTATACTTTAACGCAAAGTATATTGCAGTAGTAATACTGCTTCATGAAAAAATAATAATGAAAAAAATGATAAACTACATATAAAAAAATGTGCATAAGTAAGTAAGTAAGTACTTTTACTCGTCTTGATCGGTGTCTGGGATTTTGAGGTTTCCTTTTTTGACATCTGCTTTGATCTCTGCGATTTTTTGCCCCATAGCACTCTTCAATGACTGTGCTTTTTTTCGAATTTCTCCTGTTTCTGTAGAGCATACTCTGCCGAATAAAATTTTATACATTGTCAATTTATATTTTACTGGGAAAATTCATTGAAATTAATATTACTGGACAATTAGATTAAATGATAGGCAACTTAAGCGTTGTAAAACTAATTATATAATCGTTGGTAATGGATATATTTTCGCGAAATGTGATATATGTTGAAATATGTCTCTAATAGTTTCTGGCGAAACATATATATACACATACGTGAAATGATCATAAAACGATACTCACCGAGAATTGCATCTCTGCCTCTAACATTCAAGACTTTGGGTTGTTGATTATTTCCTTCTTTACGCCCAGCTCTACCAGTTACAGTACTCTCGACTAAGGTCCTCAATCGAAAAACTCCCTCGAGCAGACGTCGCACAACGTGTGTGCCTTCTGTTGCTGTGCCCCGTACTCCATCATAAACTGATCTCCGACAGTATATTCCTCGGCCAATGTGTATCATCTGCGTAAAAAAATTATTGTCAAATTGAAATTTAATTTATATTCAATAACTTGAATGTACTAAATACAATAAAATACATACTTTTTCGAGTTGATAGCTGCTTCCCTACATTCCGAAATCACAGTCGTTCTCTGAGTCTGAATTCTCTCGCACGACAGGATTTGTTTTATCGGCTTGTTGCCTACCACAATCGTTCTCTGAGTCTGAATTCTCTCGCACGACAGGATTTGTTTTATCGGCTCGTTGCCTACCAGAAATTGATGAGAGTGATCTATTGGACGTCACAGCAGATGATTTTGTTGCACGAGCGGCTGCATTCGGTGATGAAAGTGTCAATTGTCGTTCGAGATTGGCCAGTGGTTCTTTCAGTTCATATTTTATTGGACTACTACTTCGACCACTTTTTTTCAATTTAGAGAGATTCTTCACTGGATATTCTCGTGGTGTATTGATATCATCAGAATTATGCTGCGGAGAGATAACGATAATTGAAAAAAATATAATTCGTTCAGGAAATACAAATTTATTTTTCTACTAAAAAATGATAACTTATATTTAATCATGTTGCGTTAATTATTCATTCGTATTTTATTTTTGTTAATTATAACGTACCTCAGAATCTGATTTCGTAGACTCATCAGTCTGGTTCTCGAAGGTTGACTCTTATCAAACTGCTGTCTTTCTCCATCATTTTATCAGTTCTTTTTTTCATTTCTACTTTCACTGACGAATTTTTAACCGCAGCAGTTTTGCCCTGTTTATTGTCAGGTTGTGACCTTGGAGATTCGATCTCTTCCAACGATGAATCCGTCACACTGTCGTTCTCCAATGTTTTGCTGTTGCTTTTCATCTCATCAAACTTGTTCATTTTAGAACTAAGTTTCGAGACAGCTCTGGTTCCCGTTTATTTTCTTTCAGAGTTATGTTTAATCTGATCAGTATTCTGAAAATCATATATTCTCATTAATACCACCATGAATAAGAAAAAATGAATGTATCCGATGTGAGTTGCGTACGACAAGAAATATTTTTCTTCCACTAACCGATTTTAGGTTATGTTCAACTCATCAAGAGACAGAAAAGACAGAGATGGAATTATAGCACTATAGGGTCGAGACTTGGAGACAATTTCATTAAACATAAACACAAATTTTACCTGGCGTGTTGATTTTCTTCTGTATGTTGCCTTGGTGTTGAACTCTGAAAGAGCTGCAGGAGATTTTTTCAAGCGTTTCTCTGGGAGATTAGAGACATCAGACACAGAACTCAAACGTTTCTTTCTGTCCATGTTTCTCCTCCAATCCTTCAGTAAACAATCCACCTCATCAGACTCCACTAAAAAATAACGAATAGATAATTAATTTTTGAGTGTATTAATTTTATACGACAATATATATACTTCAAAATACACAATATGTACAATACTGTCGATCCCACTCACCTCGTGTTTGAACGACTTTTCCCGATAACTTTTTACCAGCCTTCCAATGGAAAAACACTTTGTCCCCAGCTTTTATTGTTCTCTTGTCGCACAGAACATCGTTTTCCTCCACCGCAACTAAGCTGTCATCCTCGTCACATATAATAATGATGAAAATCATTCGAACCTGTTGCTGTACAACACACGACACAATAGACGCTACCACAATGGACGCTATGCCACATGTGAGCGGTGAGGAACACCAAACGGCCATCTTGGCTACATTTTAGGCGCGAAGCGGTATTGGGCACCGCGCAGGCTTGATGATTCAGTCTGTATTACAGCGACTGTTTTATCAAAAGAGCGTGCACGTGTCGACGATAAATTTCTCGGAGAAATAATTATTTAATTACAGAATAATATTAATTGCAAAAAAATCGAGAATTTATTCCAATTCAACTGTTACGCAACCTACGATTTACATTATAACTTTGGTACGTGATAGCATTATGAATTGGAAGTGTTCAAATGCATTTTTCGAAAAAATTATATATATGACGTCACGATGATAATACTCTAATAGTATTTATTTGTGAATAATTATTTTGAAATAAAACGATCATTCTGGAACCAACGACGTCACAATCAGATGATGAAAGTGAGAGACCTCCAGCTTCGAAAAAATATAAGTTATGGAAGGATGACAGATCGAAGTCGGTATGTAAAATTCAGTAGTAAATTGTATTATAATATATACATATATTCCTTAAATAATTACATATACTACAATTGAAGCACAGTAATTTTATGACTGTCGATATACCCACTGTGTCTAATGTATATTTTACTTATTATATGAAATCATCACAGGTTCTCGCGGGTACGGTCCGCAGATGGCAAAAAAACTCATCGAGATGGGCTACCACCGAACCTATTGAAAATCAAGAAATTGAAAATCAGAATTCTCTCCAATCCATTATGACACCGATTCCAGTTATGTTAATGATGATTCCGATGCTTGGATTAACAATAACGGTGCTGATATATATGATAGATTGGAAGGTAGTGATGATAACTATGACTGCACTTCACATGCTACTCATTCTGATGTTGTAGCTAAGTGTGAAATCGAAGAAAATACCGAAACAATGAGCAATTCTGATTTCCATGAGGATAGTAACAACGAGGGAATGCATGACTGGTTCTCGAAAAATGAACGGCTTCATGACTACACTGAAACAACTGTTGCTGAGAGTGTATACGATTTGCTGAATTTGTACGTTTTCAGCATAAGCAAACGAAATCTTGTTTACAGGAATCATTGCGTATCACTCATAAAATGCTACCCGAGTTTAATAGACTACCCAAGACAGTTTTTAAGTTACTGCAGTATGCTAAGAATGCAGTACCATCATGTGATTCGATAAGACACTTCTACTGTAAACAATGTCTCTACTATAACGGTACTGATTCTTCTATAAAGAACTGCGAATCATGCGAGGCGAGCAAAGAAAAAATTTCATTTTTCTTTGAGCTTGACGTTGGGAGGCAAATTAAAGAGATGTTTGAGACTCGTAATCTTGCAGACAAATTAAAACAGCCCAAAGTACGTGATCCAAATATAATAGAAGATTTAACAGACGGATCAGAGTATATAAGAGTTAATTCGCGGGATGGTAAAGGACAGTACGATCTTACTTTAATATTGAATGTGGACGGGTTGTCCATGGTTAAGAGCTCCCAGAGTCATTGCTGGCCATTGATGTGTACTATTGCAGAGTTACCAGATCATTTGAGAGAATCATTCCTCTTCGTAATTGGTTTGTGGTATGATAGTGAATGCAAACCAAATATGAACACGTTTCTTGAGCCATT
The DNA here is from genome assembly GCA_963678675.1 of Xiphydria camelus. Classification (NCBI taxonomy): domain Eukaryota; kingdom Metazoa; phylum Arthropoda; class Insecta; order Hymenoptera; family Xiphydriidae; genus Xiphydria; species Xiphydria camelus. The sequence goes on from OY783196.1 coordinate 17,195,056, forward strand.
TTGTGACAGATTAAGGAGTTGTTACGAAGACGGTGTGAAGTGGACTCATCCAGTTACGAAAGAAGTCAACATTTCAAGGATTATCGCACCATTAATTATTGCTGATGCTCCAGCGAGAGCACAGGTACAGAACATCATGAATTTCAATGGTCGTTACGGTTGCAACATATGCGAAATTCGCATGAGAAAATACACTCCCGTAGAAAACAAAAGAACAATTCGTATATATGGTTTCGAGGAGTCATGTAAATTACGAACTGGAGTGAGAATGGAGCAACAAGGTTTAAAAGTGCAAAATTCAGATAAAGACCAAATTCGAGGAGTTAAAGGATTATCGAAGTTATCACGATTACCTTTGATCAACCTGGGAACTTGTGTTTTACCAGAGTATATGCATGCTGTGCTGCTCGGTGTTGTTAAACAATTCATAAAAATCTGGATTTACAAGCATGGACCATGGAGTTTAAAAGATTGTATCGATGAAATTAATAATTTTTAAAAAAATGTTCGGCCTCTTGATTCGTTCGGTAGAATGCCACGAAACATAACTGATATTCATTTCTACAAAGCTTCAGAATTTTACAATTGGCTGATTCTTTATTCTGCACCAGCATTGATTAAACATTTACCGAAGAAATACTTTCAACATTGGCTTTTGCTTGTCATTGCTATATTTACCATGCTTGAAGACAAAATTCGCATCAAACCAGATCTTCAACAGGCAGAAGCTCTGCTCAAATTATTCGTAGAACAAGTCGAAGAACTGTACGGTGATCGAGAACTTACATACAACGTTCATCAACTGTTACATTTGGGATTGTGTGTACGGCGATGGGGTCCACCGTGGGCTACTTCCGCGTTTATGTTCGAAAACTACAATGGATTTCTGGCTAATTATACTCATGGTAACAAACACATTGGCCAAGAACTTATGAACAACTTAACTATTGGTCGAGGTGTGCAAGTGATGAAAAGCCTTGCATTCAAACCCGACATTGCCGGAAGACCTTTAGAGAAAAATACTTTCAAAATATTAGGGAAAGCGATCAAGATTGCTTTAACCGATTCTGATTGCCAGTTGTTGCTATCCGAGAATTTGAAATTGGACAATCTGAACGTTTTTTCGCGCGTACAAATTAACGGAGAGACTTATACATCAACATCGTACAAAAGTATAAAAACAAATAACTATACAGTAGAGATGACAGATGATACAACTTTTTATGCGTCTATTATATTTTATGTTGAATTGGAAGATGATTTAGGATTCATAGTGCAATGCTTTTCAGTTCAACATACAAAGATGCTTAGCCATGATTGTACTAGAGCACTGGTGCAGCATATCATACCCGTAATTAAGGTTAACGATTTTAGATTTGTGAAATTATCAGACATTAAACACATTACTCTTCTAATTGAGGTGGGTGAATATGTATGCAAACGACCAAATAGATTCCATAAAAATATGTAAATCCGTGAAATTCACATTAATGTATATATTTTTCAGACATTTCATGATGATTATTGTGATAAGTCCTGCAACTATTCAAAAAATTGCTAATGTAAAATAAATATTTCAAATAAAATCAATATAAGTCTGCTTGAACATTATTTTTGTGGTTTCGTTCTGATATGCCTATGTCTCGCCATATATGTCGAAAAATTACTCTGATACGCTCAAATCTGAATACGTATAACGACAATTTTCTCTGATATGAGCAGATCTTGTTACAGATATGCTCGGATCTGGCCACATAAGCTGACAATTTTTTCTGATATGATCAGGTCTAGCTGCAGATATGCTCATATCTAATCTCATATGGTGACAGACATGGCCATGTCTAATTAAATTTGATCATATCCGTTTACAGACCTGATCATGTTTGATCATATATAATCAGGCATGTCGATTTTTTCTCGGGTGATTGCTCTAAAGTCTACGTTTATTTTTCCGCATGAGTTTAGAAAAATAATCGTTCTTCAAAAAATTGTTAAATTTACATCATAATGTGATTCAAATTAATCGCTGTATTTATTGTAGCAACATATTTACGAAGAAATGTGTATACCTATACTGAAAAAATGTTTAGTATTTTATTTGTATTATTAGTTTGAAATCATTTAATGACACAAATATGCTTGATTAATGATGACTCATAAAGCGCACAACCTTGATGCATCTGATGAGCTAATCTATATGTTCATATAAAAGAATATGTCCTGACTGATTCATCAATGCCGAGTCAAAACCGCTGAGCTACACTGAGAAAAATAATTTAATTAAAATGACAAAACGCATCTAGTCGAACGTGTTTAGTTTTTCTAACCAAAATACTGGTCAATTGAACCAAATATTTAGTCATTATAACCAGATTTTTAGTCGTTCCAACCAAACGCTTAGTTATTCTAACCAAAAAGTGGTCAGTCAGACCAAACGGTTTGGTCATCGCCTCCAAAATTTTTGTTAAATTGACCAAGTTTTTTTTCTCAGTGTAATTACACGGGGGAGTAAGTTTCTTTTGTGACGTAAGCACCCACTAAGAAAGGATTTTACGAAATTCTTCCCCTGAGGTGGTAAAATACGGGGTGTAAGCTTGTATGAAAATCCATCATTGTTCAAGTTTAATCCATGAAAGTTGGCATTTCGCCTTTCGATTAGAAATTCAGAATTCTTGGAAATGTATCCCTTAAGAGGCCGACACGCCCCGTCTGAAAATGCAAAGCTATATTTTCAACATGGTGCATAAGAACCTTTCGTATTTTCGCCACCACACTTAAAAAACATAAATCTAGGGCCCTATAGAAAAAATAAATAAATTTCTTTGTTTTAATCAATCGGCAAAATCAGACATTTATTATTTTCTTTTTTTTTTCTATAGGGCTCTAGATTTATGTTTTTTAAGTGTGGTGGCGAAAATGCAAAAGGTTCTTATGCACCATGTTGCAAATATAGCTTTACATTTCTAGACGGGGTGTGTCGGCCTCTTAAGGGGGTAAAATGGAGGAAGTAAGATTTATTTTAAGATCCACGGGGGCGAAATCGCGAGCGGAAAGCTAGTACTACCTAAAGTTACTGTACAATATACATATGTATACGTACACTTGTCTATCCGGGCGGGGCATTATGAAAACACTATAAGCGACACGGTATAAGAGAATTGGCTAATTGTAAGACTGTCGCGGTTGCCACGATCGTTGCTTCTATCTTATTTGCTCTAGCTGAGAAGAAGCATCCGTTCTCTCTCCACTACCTACCTGTCATAAAATCTTCGTCGTCGAGTCGGTTGCGAGCGATATACGCACGTACATTTGACTGGTTCCAGCTCGAGCAAAAAAAAAAATACAGCTTCCGCAGCGCAAACAACGAGATCATTTGCATTTTTACAACGTCGTATAACGATTCCCACACGCGGCTGCTTCGGTTTCGCGCGCGGCTCCACTTTATAAGCGCCCGCGAGAGCGGGGCGGAAGTGATACGCGCGCGAGGAGCGAGAGATCTTCCCAACGCGCGGCCTTTCAGCTCGTACGGCCGTGTACGTATAGGAGCATTACGCTCAATTTACAATTGAATATCCCCTCGACGCGCGGTCGACAATCTCGCACGTCCGCGTTCGTGCTACGCACGCCCACGCCCACGCCTCGGCCCGACGCGACGAAACTCTTGTAACGAGCACGTACGATTTATTTTCGAGGCGTATACCCGCGCAGTCTTACTTATTATACGGCTGTATAGTATCTTCGCGCGTGTGTATGGGCCTCCTGAACGGGACTCTCGGGGCCTCTTTCGGCGTGTACTCCGTATATGTAGGCGCATCGCATTTGCCTTGCGTTTGACTCGACGAGGTACGATAAGGGAAGGAGAGCTTGTGGTAGATTCCCTCTGTGTACCAGCCGTGGCCCCGCGTGGCTCGCACACGCGAAGCCACCAGCGCGTCACGTCGTGTACCTACGCGCGTGAGAGATCGAGCGAAAGACTGCGCACACTCTCGCCGAGGCCGGTCGTCCGACTACTAGCCAGTCAGCCAGCCAGTCAACCAGTCACCAGGCAGTCACTCGACCGGCCAGGCCAGCCAGCCAATCAGCCACCGCGCACTGAAACGTAGCGGGCTCTCTCGTCTCGCTTGGACTCCCTCTTGCTGCAGCAGCGGCGTAGTCCGACTCGGTTCGCGTACTGAGTAACGTCTATCGTGCTCTCCGCTTCCTCCAGGGTCGACAATCAAACAAGATTCCACGTCCTAGCTGCAGGGAAGAGAGAGCCGGACGGTCGTCCTCCCCGCGAAGTATCCGAACGTTTCTTCATCGCGTCCCGAAACGTCTCGAGCGTATGAAAAACACGGTGGCAAGATGTGACCGGTGCGGCGTCTCCTCCCTCGCGTTTCAGCCTCGTCGGGGGTTCATTTCCCGGCGCAATTAGTTCGCGCGTAGGCATACTACACGGTTACGAGAAAAAGAAGAGAAGACCGCATCGAACACAGGTGCGCCGGTTGCGTGGTGCGGGGCGAAAGTTATTTGAAACGCGACTGCGTCTCGCGCGAACCCTTTTACACGAGTGAGGAGCTATGAAGTGAGCGTGCCGAGGGAGAGAGAGCAACTTCGCCACTGGATTAAAAGCGCGGCGGTACCTACTCTGCACGCGATAACCATGGCGCCTCCGGACAGGCACAGGTCACCTCGGCCTGGATCCGGGCTTAGCCTCTCTGTGCTCGGTGAGTACTCGGCGGGAATATATATATATATACCACGGCTATCGCGCCTGCTGTAACTAGGTGAGACGCTCGATACCGTTCCGAGAAGGAAACGGTGAGAGAACGAGGCGTTTCGCGCTCCGCGGAGATTGCCGTGCGATTTTACCGCGTACAGGCGCTCCAGAAAAGATGTAATCTCGCGGCTGTGTGTGTTGACATCTCTTATCGCTGATCCGCGCTGCGATTACGAGATCCCGCCCCGTGGGGAATTGGCGGATGGAAACTCCTTTACGGAGAGGGGAAGACTATCGCGCTCGCGAGCGAGATTATCGCAACCGCGCCTCCGACAGCGTACAGCGACGGTCGGATGACAGATTGCGACTGGTATGGGTGCGCCTTGGAAATCGCACGTGCGTGACGAGAGCGTCCGCGATGTTTATTTTGAAAATGCATACGCACACGGTCGCGCGAGCGAGCGCAACGGGCAGTCGGCCACCTGTTGCAGCCAATTAAATGGCGCAATCGACGCGCGGCTACTTTGCTTTTCGGAGCGTAACGAAGCGGTCGCTCTCGTTCATTGTGTCTGGCGACCCTCTTTAATCTGCAGTTCTTTTCTGGCCTCCTTAAAAGCGGCTCTCTGCTTTCGCTTACCGCCCGGAACGAGGCGCGATGTTTGTCCGCGCGCCGAGCAGAGCCCCGTATCACGCGCACGTAGGTATATGTGCGATGCTGTGTATCTCAAGTAGCACAAGATGGAGATTCTTAAAAAGTTTCCTGTGAATGTAACACAAGATGTGTAGGTACCTAATGTCTGTCCGGAAGGTAACTTACATTTCGGATACTTTTAAGATATCCGAAAAATAAGTTATCTTCCGGACAGCCATTTTGGTATTACATTCAAACAATTTTTTAAAAATTGTCATTTTGTGCTAAGGGGCTGTTTACATATTACGTCACACTTTGAAGAGGGAGGGGGCGGGGGGAGGGGGTCTCGAAAATGTAACAAAATGTGACATGAGGAAGGGGGGCTTGTATTTTTGACATCACAAGTTTTAGATAAATCGATAGAATATTGCTAAAAAAATGACACACGCAAAAAACAGCAAGTTTTACAGTTTCATCTAGTATTGTATATAGGGCACATTTCTGCTTACAAATTTGTAACTTGTACAAATACTAGTTTAATCAGATATAATATCTGTTTTCACAGGAATTTATATCGGTTCCCCAGGAAACACATTTAATTACTGTGTAATTCTGGTAGTTTTCTGGGTGGAGTCGTAGTTTATGCTATAGTCAAATTGTAATTCGTGTAGTTTCTTTTTCTTCGTGTATTTTTCGTGCGAAAAAATTCTTTTATAAACCGCCGCCGAATGATACGCCACTTGCCGAGCTCACCCTGTTCAGCAGCTGATGTTGCTACCAGGCACTCGATCTACCGGCTGCACAAAGATATTTTGAAATAAATACAGATCAACAAATTAGTATATTATTGATATTTAATATCTCATTGTTCCTTCCCCCATGTGATCATTGGGAACTGAAAGTAGATTATGTGGAATAGTTCATGCAAATGAAATATTAAAAGGTGTTAAAAAAAAGTATAGATAGCTATACGTATTCTTGTAACGTTACAGAAGGGGATAGAAAAGGTTTCAATTTGTGATAAGGTTTAACAAAGGAGGAGGGTGCCAAAAATTCGATTTTTAAGCAATTTTTTATCGCAGATTCGAAAAATGTGGGCAAAATTATTTATCCCGTTTTTTAATTTTTCATTTTCGGCCTTATCTGAGCTGGAAAACGACATTTTGAAATGCAGTACGTCATCGTACTGTGAGACTACCTCTCTCGCACTCGCAACTTAGCATAAGTGCGTCGCTCTGGCGTCTCGATGACGTCACGATGTTGTTGGGAGAAACGCATTTATAACTTATTTTGTTAGCGAATAATCAAGAGACATAGTAGTTTTTCTTTTCGGTTACTTTTTTTTCGTGTGATATTGAATATGTATGCAGATCAAAAATTGAATTTAAAAATATGAATATTTTTTTATTTAAAAACCGAATTGTGTGACGTAATATGTGAACGGCTCCTCATTGAGATAAAAGCAAGGCCGCGGGGGGGAAAACGGGAAACGATGTTATCCAGAAGCGTTTCGCGCGGTGCTTCTATACTCACGTCTAGCGGCGATTTCGAAACGCGGAAGAAAAACTTGGCGCGCGTCAAAAGTACGGAGTATCGCGATAGACAGCCGTCTATTAACGGGCATGCGGAGATAAACGACTAATTTAGATAGCGCGGCGCGTGAGTTACCGATTGAATTAAATGACCGCGATTAAGAGCCGATCCGTGGCGCGGTCGTTAGGGGAACGCTCTTCTTTTAAATTATAGTCTCGATTAGCGATATCGATTCTTTTTCCTCGCGTTTCTCTCGACCGCATTTTTAATGCGGGATCGGCGAGGCGTATCATCGGTCGATAATGGACCGTATTGATATTTATTTTTGCGTGGAAAAATGAAGTTGAGTTATACACATTTCAAAGGTTATGAAACGTATGAAAATTAAATTACGAGCAACGATTTTTGGAGCAATGATCCTTTAAGAACGTTTAATCGACTCATTTCTGTCGTCAGTTTTATTTAGTCTTTGAATTATTTTATTCCCAGCACGCGCGAACAAACGTATAGATATGAAACGTGAGCATTTATCCCAATTTTTAAATGCCAGAGAACTTCCTCCGATTCTTAAAACGCTGCAGTCTGCCGCGATTCTGGAATCACTGCAAAACCCATTGCGTCGACTCATCGATGGCAATAAATTCATTCCGCGTCCGCTTTCTACTCGGGGTTACCGATGATTCCGCGCGCGCGCGACTTCCTCCGTACAGCGTCAACCACTGCGCCGCGGTTCCGACTCTGACAGACTGGAACGGAGCCCGCCGCACAATGGGCGGAAACGCCGAAATTCTGGCCAAAAGTCGAAAACGTATATTAATCGAGGTGAAATTGAGTACTCAGGGGTTTTTGGGGTCGCTGATTACAAATCCGAAGTCAAAATTTCGAAAAACAATATGGCGGATCCAATATGGCGGAAAGGTTCCTCAAAAATTGATCGAATCTGGGTGAGATTGAGTACTTGGGGGTTTTTAGTGTCGCTGATTATGAATCCGAAGTCAAAATTTCGAAAAACAATATGGCGGATCCAATATGGCGGAAAGGTTCCTCAAAAATTGATCGAATCTGGGTGAGATGGAGTACTCGGGGATTTTTGGGGTCTCTGATTACTAATCCGAGGCCAGAATTGCAAAATTCGTAGGTGGCGCCACAGTACGGCGCATGCACGGATCAAATCTCGACGTAAAATAGAGTAATTGCCCTGAATTCGGGTACCCGGGGGTTTTCGGGGTCGCACTATGGTTTGTAGGAAGGTATTTTTCGGCCAAAAGTCTAAACAAGATTTTAATAAATATTGAAGCTTAACTGTTTTTTGTGGAGCATATTAACGCTAAAAAAACATTTGATGTCTTTTACAGGTAACTTTAAACTTATAAACACGAATTTGTTGAAACGTATTTACTAAATTGAACAAAACAACGTATTAATTTTCCATATCTAATTCTAGTAAGTCCAAATGATCGGGTATTACTTCTTCTAACATAATTTCTTCATCGTAACCTTCCTCTGTGTGTTCCTCATTTTGTAATGTCTGCGGATGTATTTCTAAAAGCATTGCTATAACTTCAGATGGAAGATGTAGTTTCTGTTGCTTATTAATTCTTGTCTGTAAATTTAACGTGGAAATTATGGGATCTGAGGTATCCATAGCTCTATGGAAAACATCTTGCAGATTACTTCGTCGACTGGTTTTCCTAGCGTGGAACTGTAAAATTTATATTGTTAAATAATCTGAACTTTTACTTAGTTTATTTGTTAGTTGATTATTATCTGTGTTTCAAGGTACATTACCTCTGTTCCATGGTACAAGACCATCTTGTACCTTGGAACAATTTGTAGCTAATAAAAATTACGCTGGAAAACACCTTGGTATCAATATTTGGAAAATTTCCTTTACATCTTATGTACCTGAATAGATATCTCATCGATCCAGCAGGGAATGCCGTTTAAATATTTTCCCAATCATCAGTTAAATCAAAATATTCAATAATCGTTCCGAGGTACAACACTCTCCCCTACTCAATTTCACCGAGATTCGATTAATTTTTGAGGAACCTTTCCGCCATATTGGATCCGCCATATTGTTTTTCGAAATTTTGACTTTGGATTCGTAATCAGCGACCCCAAAAACCCCCGAGTACCCGAATTCAGATCAATCCGTTAACTTTTCGACTTTTGGCCAGATTTTCAGCGTTATCACCGTTTGTCGGAAAGTGGAAAAAACTAATTTTTTCAAAAGATCGCAGATATTCGCAAGAAAAGATCATTGCATGGTATTCACAGATAAAGAGGGAATGTACTCATAATAACAGTTTCCCGGCCAAACTCGGCCAAATTTTTAAAAGTCTACTTAAATCTTAAAATCTACTTTCAGATATACAGATAAACTTCAATTATGTTGAAAGTAATTTAAGAAATAAGTAATAACATTGCAGCTTTCTGCTTATGTTTATTACAAGTACATACCTTAAGGCTGATATCCCTGTTACCTGCATGTAAAAATTATAAAAAAGACAACAACGCCAGACCTGCAAAGTTTGTGTACGCTCGGCAAACTCCTCGAGCTAACTGACCACCGACCAAAAGTACAACTTTTCATGACGTGTATAAACAAATGTAGCGTGCAAATAAACTTCTAAAATGAAGATTCGTGAGCTATGGATTGTTTACTTGTAATGTACACACATTAAAATATGTTTACGTAAAGTTGAAAAAAATACTTTTGGCCAGATTTTCGGCGTTTCCGCCCATTGTGCGCCGTCCCACAATGGGCGGAAACGCCGAAAATCTGGCCAAGTCTTTTTTTCAACTTTACGTAAACATATTTTAATGTGTGTACATTACAAGTAAACAATCCATAGCTCACGAATCTTCATTTTAGAAGTTTATTTGCACGCTACATTTGTTTATACACGTCATGAAAAGTTGTACTTTTGGTCGGTGGTCAGTTAGCTCGAGGAGTTCGCCGAGCGTACACAAACTTTGCAGGTCTGGCGTTGTTGTCTTTTTTATAATTTTTACATGCAGGTAACAGGGATATCAGCCTTAAGGTATGTACTTGTAATAAACATAAGCAGAAAGCTGCAATGTTATTACTTATTTCTTAAATTACTTTCAACATAATTGAAGTTTATCTGTATATCTGAAAGTAGATTTTAAGATTTAAGTAGACTTTTAAAAATTTGGCCGAGTTTGGCCGGGAAACTGTTATTATGAGTACATTCCCTCTTTATCTGTGAATACCATGCAATGATCTTTTCTTGCGAATATCTGCGATCTTTTGAAAAAATTAGTTTTTTCCACTTTCCGACAAACGGTGATAACGCTGAAAATCTGGATAAAAGTCGAAAAGTTAACGGATTGATCTGAATTCGGGTACTCGGGGGTTTTTGGGGTCGCTGATTACGAATCCAAAGTCAAAATTTCGAAAAACAATATGGCGGATCCAATATGGCGGAAAGGTTCCTCAAAAATTAATCGAATCTCGGTGAAATTGAGTAGGGGAGAGTGTTGTACCTCGGAACGATTATTGAATATTTTGGTTTAACTGATGATTGGGAAAATATTTAAACGGCATTCCCTGCTGGATCGATGAGATATCTATTCAGGTACATAAGATGTAAAGGAAATTTTCCAAATATTGATACCAAGGTGTTTTCCAGCGTAATTTTTATTAGCTACAAATTGTTCCAAGGTACAAGATGGTCTTGTACCATGGAACAGAGGTAATGTACCTTGAAACACAGATAATAATCAACTAACAAATAAACTAAGTAAAAGTTCAGATTATTTAACAATATAAATTTTACAGTTCCACGCTAGGAAAACCAGTCGACGAAGTAATCTGCAAGATGTTTTCCATAGAGCTATGGATACCTCAGATCCCATAATTTCCACGTTAAATTTACAGACAAGAATTAATAAGCAACAGAAACTACATCTTCCATCTGAAGTTATAGCAATGCTTTTAGAAATACATCCGCAGACATTACAAAATGAGGAACACACAGAGTAAGGTTACGATGAAGAAATTATGTTAGAAGAAGTAATACCCGATCATTTGGACTTACTAGAATTAGATATGGAAAATTAATACGTTGTTTTGTTCAATTTAGTAAATACGTTTCAACAAATTCGTGTTTATAAGTTTAAAGTTACCTGTAAAAGACATCAAATGTTTTTTAGCGTTAATATGCTCCACAAAAAACAGTTAAGCTTCAATATTTATTAAAACCTTGTTTAGACTTTTGGCCGAAAAATACCTTCCTACAAACCATAGTGCGACCCCGAAAACCCCCGGGTACCCGAATTCAGGGCAATTACTCTATTTTACGTCGAGATTTGATCCGTGCATGCGCCGTACTGTGGCGCCACCTACGAATTTTGCAATTCTGGCCTCGGATTAGTAATCAGAGACCCCAAAAATCCCCGAGTACTCCATCTCACCCAGATTCGATCAATTTTTGAGGAACCTTTCCGCCATATTGGATCCGCCATATTGTTTTTCGAAATTTTGACTTCGGATTTGTAATCAGCGACCCCAAAAACCCCTGAGTACTCAATTTCACCTCGATTAATATACGTTTTCGACTTTTGGCCAGAATTTCGGCGTTTCCGCCCATTGTGCGTCCCCGGCAGACACGGGCGCCGTGTATTTAATTCGCGCACGGTGGATATTGGCAAAGAATGAGTCAACCGCCGAGCGATGAGTCGTTGCCAAACGGGGCATAACGCGCGAGTCGCAAGAGGAGGCGCACGAATCCACGCATTCGCGAATAATGAAGCGCCGAGCCCGCGAGCGTTATTTCTCCCCATGCGACGATAATTCTCAGCCTCTGCTCCTCGGTGAGCTGTTAACCGGCGCGCTTCTCGGAATGGACAGACGCTGCTGGACTGGTAGGACTGGTCGATCGCGGCGCTCGATCCTGCGCGCCTCCTCCTGCGCCACCTATTCGCTTCTGCTCGTTCGCCCTATTCCGAAATAATGCCGTTCGTGTGTAGGTACCTGTGCAGGCGAAGCCACGAGAAGCGAACAGTGGCGGGTGAAGTCGAACGCATTGCGCTGCGCGGGAGCGGGCAGATCAAGTGGCGCTGACGACTCTGCGCCCACAAGTTAGCATGATGCCGTTTGAAAAAGACAAAATTTTAATCAAAATAAATTATTCATATAGCCAAAATGATAATTAAAATTGAACAATTAAAACGTTAAAAACTATCAAAAACTATTTGCGCTAGAATACCGGTAGAAGAGGGGGTAAAAAATGCAAATGGCGGTCACTGGGCGCAACGATGACGCCACCTAGCGACGACTTCAATAACGGTGACAGCATTACCAAAGGGAAAATAGGTCTAGTGTCAGGGGGGTGGTCCGGATTAAGGATGTATCACCTATATATCGAATCCTAACAGAACTTTATGAAATTTGCACAGGCAGTGTATATGATTAAAACAAGTTAACCTGCAAAATTTGAAGTCGATTGTCTGTCTGTAAAAAGTTATGCAGCAATGAAATTTCACTAATTTTACACGGGTTCATATGGAGAAACATTAAATCGACGGATATTAAACTGTGAATTAACACGAAATAATTAAGAAAAATTCTTGAAATTTGTCTGGTTTACTAAGAGGTTAGGGGTTAATGTTCATGCCAAATTTCATGAACTTCGCCTATCCCATTTTCGAGTTATTCCATACAAATTTCAATTTTGATAGAAAGGCACGTTAAACGTGGCAACAACGCTTGCATGTAGTGCAGTGCAGGAGGTGCTATTCAAGAAACCCCGAGAAAAAATTCTTATAACAGGGGCGTAAGAATACCTAGCCGAGGGTGAATTTAAGGTTATGGACACATCGGAGTCGCAGGTTACGTCGTATTCATCATTTTCGATGTTTTCTTCTCTTTCATTGTGCACCACTGGCGGGTCTTCCAGTTTTCTTTTCTTCTTCGATCTTTGTGTGTCTTCGAATAGACCAATCAGGATCAAGTATTCCATTGTGGTGGGGGTCCTGATTGGTCTATTCGCTAAGACGCGTATACGTAACTTTGCGAGTGACTCGAGAAAGGGGGCCCATGGCTGGCAACTGTGAGGCACGTAAATACAAACTTAGCGTTGTTGCCACATTTCGCGCATTCATTGGGCGTAGCTTATCAATTTGATTAAAAAGTTATTGCTTATCACTTTCTCTTTTTAATTATATAAATAAATGTTAAATACATAGTGCTTCATTCTTACTATGACGCGAAGAGCCTAGTATGAATATACTATTTCTAAATTTTTATTTTTTATAGCTGCATCTATTTGTACAGTTAGATATAAAAGTTTTTCTCAAGAAATGAAATATTGTCAAATTAGCTTAAATACATTTTTAAAATAGTAAGAAAAGCATTCGACAGATATAATGACATTCATTATATCATTTAAGACGCTTTTGTCATGTTTTCACGCAAATCAAATCGAAATCGTCATATTCTGATTCAACAAACTTCTGGCTCAGACTATATAGGTGATACATTCTTAATGGTACACACTCGCTACTCGCACGTTGGCGAAATCCTTTTTGGAAGCCCCGAAGGAACAAAGAGTGGAGGTGCGTCGGATGGAAATGTCCTTCTCCCACGGTCTTTCCGTGCGCGGGTCAGCAATCCGGCACTTTTACGGGACCATTGAAGCGCTGTTTCAGCGCTGCTGATTAATCTTCTCTCGCAAATTGTAGGGAAATGAATTCTGTGTATTTCCGCTCTTTGACGCCGAATATTATTATTATTGTTGCACTGTAAATAACTTTTGCGAGTTATAGGTATGTATAAATTAAATGATATCGATTGACGGTTCTCTTTGTGGATGGAAATCTGTCTCAATATTGAGATATACCAGGTGTTTTCGAGGGTAGAACACATAGCGGATATGCGAGTACGACGAGTGAGAGCGCCGATTGAACGCATAAGAGCCTTTCTGTCGCACATTCTCTGCCCTTCTCGAATCTGTCTAGTTCGAGTGTGCGACGGAAAAACCATTAAGGTATGTGACCACCGCGTCTGTATTTGCAGATCGGCGTGACTGTTTGGCAATTTCAGATATATACGAAGGCAGAGTGAAAAGTCCGATACTTTTCTAGCAGATGGTGGTGCGCCCCAAAGTCTGTAAAGTAGCCACCTGCTGCGGCGATGACCTCTTCGTTTGATAAGAATTTCTTTCCAACCAGCCATTTTTTCAAGCCCGGAAAAAAGAAAGAAGTCGCAGGGAGCCAAATCCGGTGAATAAGGTGGATGCGGCAGTAATTCAAACTTCAAATCGACCAATTTCGCTGTTGTAACGGCAGACGAATGGGCAGGTGCATTGTCGTGGTGGAACAGAACTTTTTTTTTCGTTAAATGGGGGGCGTATACTCATCTTCGCGATCGCATCACCATCTACTAGAAAAGTATCGGACTTTTCACTCTGCCCTCGTATGATTGCATGGAAAGCCTGTGTTCACGTTGGGCAGATATTCTGTCCCTGTGTTTACATGCACAATACAAAAATGGTGTCAATTTTGAACAGCTTTTCACCGATAAGGACCTATATACCTATACCACATCTGGTGTCATTCAGTCTTATGCCATTGTTATTTGTCACCAAAAGTGGTCTATGTAGGTGCATACCGCAGAATTTTTTAGTGTGTACACACATATCTGAAACTGCCAAACGACTGTGCCAATTGGCAAATACCGAGGCAGTGGGGACACGAATTACAGACTTAGCAGTGTGTCCCTTATTCCCCTTTATTTGCCTATTTAAGCTTCCCCCATTTCACCCTAAAACTCGCGATTTTCCTCTTTTTCCGCTATATCTCGATATTTTTCCTCTAAAACCACTTATCATTCAATTTCTAAGTTGAATTTGCCTTCTCATCGTTTACGATTAAGTACGTCAAATGGGTCAATTTTTTTTGCTAAGATAATATAGCTCTTACTCTCTCTTCATGTACCTAGATCAATATTTCGTTTCAAGTATAATAACTTAGTTAAATTAATGTTTCTATTAAGAAACTCGATTTGAATAATGGTTTCTTTTCCTTAAATAAAATTGTCATGCTCAGATTTAAGTTACAGATATAAATTTTTCAGTTACAAAAAAATCATTTATTCACTTAATAAATATTAGTTATTCATTATATATCTTAAAAATTATTATTTTTTAAAACCATTACCCGTTTCTATTTTCTGGAAGAACTTCTTGAATCAAAATTACCCCCTTTTTTGCCCAAATTTCCCCCATTTCCCCTAAAATAAAATAAATAGGGTCTGCGAAGCCTGGGATTAATCGGCGTTCTCACTCGCACTCACTCGTCTCCTACAGGGCCGTAATTTGGTTGTAATGATTAGAAACTGTTTGACGAAAACATGCCGTAGTAAAGTCTAGCAAATTATCTAATTCAAGTAACTTGATCTGCGTTCCCCCGCCCATAACCGCTAAGTTAGTCAAATCTACCACATTTTTTTCTCAGCATATACAGACTGTTCCCCGCTATACCGTATGTCCGCGATCATTTGAACCATAGAAAAATTGCGAGTTTTGCATGAGCACCCCTTTGGGTCTCCTCGTCCAATAGAATCACCGGAGAAGCGTGAATGCGCATGCGTAGTCATCC
This sequence comes from Xiphydria camelus, assembly GCA_963678675.1. NCBI lineage: Eukaryota > Metazoa > Arthropoda > Insecta > Hymenoptera > Xiphydriidae > Xiphydria > Xiphydria camelus. The sequence goes on from OY783196.1 coordinate 17,210,547, forward strand.
GCGAGTGTGGCGTCATCAGCAAGTTCAGATCGGTTATCGAAATAATCGATCTGAACTTGCTGACGTCGCCACACTCGCGGATGACTACGCATGCGCATTCACGCTTCTCCGGTGATTCTATTGGACGAGGAGACCCAAAGGGGTGCTCATGCAAAACTCGCAATTTTCCTATGGTTCAAATGATCGCGGACATACGGTACACGCCAGCGTAGCACATTGCATATCGGTTGGCGCTATCGGATCCAAGATGGTTCCCTAAAATTCGGTGACAATACCGATAGCCCAGATACGAACCAAATAGTCCGGACACGAACCAAATAGACGTTTCAGTCCGAAAAACATCGGTCATCTCAATAGTGGTGAATGTGACAGACGCTCTGACAGATAGCTTGATAATCGTTTGGATTTTTTTTTCGAATAATCAAGATAGTGAACGGAAGCAGTGCCATTTTTCTCTGGTTGCTTGTGCACAAAGAGCAGGAAAGGAGACATCAGTATCTCAGAAGAAGTGCCATCAGATAAGTTACTTCCTAACTGGCCGTCTTAACCTCATTTTGATCACTTATAAAGAACAAATATCTTTGTGGTTATTCTATTTTTTGTTTTCAGCACCATGCGAGAACGGGACGGATTGATGGAAATTTGATTTTTCTTCGCTGTCAAAAATCAACCTAGGTAGAAAAGAATTCTCTAGAATTGCGGTAAAATGCCACGGTAGGAATATCAGGTTCTACCGACATGACATGCTTCGACAAGGTCTGTATCAACTTTAGCGGTATATTGGGGGCACTGCACTAATCCTGTGGCACATTTTCCTATCTGGGAAAGCATATTATTATGGTAGTACAGTTGTACAGCGTTCCGATAATATACCGTCTTCCTGTACTGACAGTATACATGCAGTTTACCTCCAATATGCTGGAATTAAAAATCTCTAGAACTCTGCGGTACAATGCCATGGTAGGAATATCAGGTTCTACTCAGGTATTTATTTTAATATGGAGACTTCTACGGCCTTATTCAGCATTTATCTGTCTAATCGGCATCAGTGATTCCTCATTGACCGTCGTTACACCGGAGACGAAGAAGAGATGAAATAGAAGTGAGGTACATGTACACTTCACGTTTGACAGGTCGGTGTATAAATTGGAACTTGTGATAATATGAAAGGGGGAATATATCGATAAAGAAAAGATAATAAAACAATTACTTCATTATTGTAATCCAATTCTATCGTATCTCCTATTTTTCTACCACGGCTTTCCCAGATAGAAAAATGTACCACAGGATTAGTGCAGTGCCCCCAATATACCGCTAAAGTTGATACAGACCTTGTCGAAGCATGTCATGTCGGTAGAACCTGATATTCCTACCGTGGCATTTTACCGCAATTCTAGAGAATTCTTTTCTACCTAGGTTGATTTTTGACAGCGAAGAAAAATCAAATTTCCATCAATCCGTCCCGTTCTCGCATGGTGCTGAAAACAAAAAATAGAATAACCACAAAGATATTTGTTCTTTATACGTGATCAAAATGAGGTTAAGACGGCCAGTTAGGAAGTAATTTATCTGATGGCATTTCTTCTGAGATACTGATGTCTCCTTTCCTGCTCTTTGTGCACAAGCAACCAGAGAAAAATGGCACTGCTTCCGTTCACTATCTTGATTATTCGAAAAAAAATCCAAACGATTATCAAGCTATCTGTTAGAGCGTCTGTCACATTCACCGCTATTGAGATGACCGATGTTTTTCGGACTGAAACGTCTATTTGGTTCGTGTCCGGACTATTTGGTTCGTATCTGGGCTATCGGTATTGTCACCGAATTTTAGGGAACCATCTTGGATCCGATAGCGCCAACCGATATGCAATGTGCTACGCTGGCGTGTCAGAAAACACCTGGTAGTTTTTAATTTATGTGAAACAATCGGTCTTCACGGTGCCCAGAATAGTGCCGTATAGTATCTACCGTGGGAACCAAATGGAATCCCTCTCTCTCTGCTCGCCTCGAAGAACTGGGGGAATGAGCAACGTCGCGGGACGCCGGGGCCGGAAAGAGAGACCACGCGTAGAACGGGGTTGAAAGAAGCCGCGAGAGAGCTTTTGCCGGGACCGCGAGAAAGGAAAATCCATACTCGCGCGTGCGCGCGCGCGGCGTACATCGTGTCTCTCTCGCTCTCTCCCGTCGCGTTTGTGTACCGTGCGATCATACGTACCTACAAGTGAGCAGGGGCCTCGGGTATGCGCGCACGCATACCCCCACGCCCTGCGTTGGGCCACACAGGTGCGCACCGAGTTTCGCAACGGTGCGCGCGAGCCGTAATTGAGCCACGAGCCATCGTGGATATTACCAAATCAATATCCCGCTCCGTTCTCTATGCGTGTACGAAGAGCCGAGATATCGAGATACCGAAGGGAGGGGAGAGAATAATATACCGAGGAGAGCTGGAACAGTAGCCGAAGTACAATGTTTACAGACGAAGAGTAAGAGGGCGGGGGGGGGGGGGGGTAGCCGCTCTTCTCATCGCGCTGTGTCTTCGCGATCTAATGAGGCTGGTGGTCCATTAGGCGGTCCACCGATATTCCAGCCGATCGTCGGCGCTACGAGAGGTTCCCCCGAGATTTATGAAGCGGCGACGATTGACGTGCCGCAGCGTAGTGCCGCCGCAGGAAGAATTCGAGCGGAGGAAACGGCGTCGCCGCTGGAGCTTTCCGTGTACACACTTATACCTGGCCGCGTAGAAAGTCCTCCGCACGAGATCTCCCGCGGAGAGTTGCAACGCCTGTATTGCGCTGCTGCGACGGCGCTCGCGCGGTGATAAGTGGAATCGGATGGATTTATGTCGCCGTGCGCGCGTCTCCTCCCGTCTCCGACTGATACGCGCCGACGCCGGGACGCTTATCCCGAATCTTATCGTTGCGCAGTTTATCTCGAGCGCGGGTAAAAACCACCGTGCCGTCCGCGGTGTTCTTTTTATAGTCTAAGATCCGAACTAGAGACGTTCTTCACCGATCTGCTTACCGGATGAAAAGTATTTTTTATCAAACATAATACGTCAATGAACATATCGCGTATGGGTAGGCTAATAAAATATGCTCAAGACTACCCTTAAAACTATATAAACAGGTGAGCTGATATGAGCAATTTGCACCGATCTGCTTACCAATTAAACTATATATGAAAATAAAGATAATTTTATTGCAAACACGATGGTATAACCCTACCTGCAAAAAATCGGTCATGAGTCACGGTTGTAAGGCTTTGAAATTTATCGGAGCTAGCCAAGATGCGCGTACTACAGGGAAATTTGCTATAGGACGCAACGTAGGAAGTGGGCGCGACGCGACGGTTAGATGAGAGAGAGTGCGTACATGCTGCTTCCTCGTACGATTGACAAAGATAACACTACTAAAATGCCGAGAAAAAGCGACTACAATGGAGTAGGTACTGGCAGTAAACTTTTAATTACTTTAAATTAAATATAAAATATTAAAATGTGAAAGATTTTTCAAATATTTTCAACTAAATATATGGATGGGGAAATATTAATATTTCTATCACACAGAATAATAATATGTTAGTAATAATTATTCGATAAATTTTATCTATTCTATAAAAATACCACAGCAAACAAACAGAAAAATTACATTTTTTAGAGAGCGATAAAAAATCATTAACAAATTGACGGTGTAAAAAAACTCTATTATAAAACAATGAATACAATAACAATCTTTACAAAGATTATAACAATATTACAACAAATACAATATTATAGCCTTCCAAAAACTTGTATGTTGCTGGAATAAGAGTGCCCAGATTTTATATAACAGTAACCTAAACAACGCAAAGACTCCAAGAAGAATTTTTCTTAACAATTTATCATTTCAACTTATGAAATCTCGCTCAGAGGAAAAGTCTAGAATTTCGTCTTTACCTTCAGATATTTTTAATGCGTTACAAACCCACCCCATGAGCCATCGCCTCGACTGTCTGTTTATCACATGTTCGGAAAAAAACTTTCACTCGAAAACCCGGTAAGAACGTTTTTCCCCTTTTTCTGTACTTTCGAGAAAGAGCCATAAAGTAATAAATTGTCCCTTCTCCAGACAGGCAAAAATAAAAATGCAAAGTTAGTTGAATCTTGAACGAAAATAATTTTACCAGGGATCCAACAGTAATTGATTGAAAAAAATAACGATTGAAAAAGATACTACATTACATTTATGTCATAATGGGGAGCACGTATTTTTCCGCAAACTGAGGGATGTAAACAGCGAGTCGCTCGCAGTCGCTTTTTCTCGGCATTTTAGTAGTGCTATCTTTGTCAATCGTACGAGGAAGCAGCATGTACGCACTCTCTCTCATCTAACCGTCGCGTCGCGCCCATTTCCTACGTTGCGTCCTGTAGCAAATTTCCCTGTAGTACGCGCACCTTGGCTAGCTCCGATAAATTTCAAAGCCTTACAACCCTGATTCATGACCGATTTTTTGCAGGTAGGGTTATACCATCGTGTTTGCAATAAAATTATCTTTATTTTCATATATAGTTTAATTGGTAAGCAGATCGGTGCAAATTGCTCATATCAGCTCACCTGTTTATATAGTTTTAAGGATAGTCTTGAGCATATTTTATTAGCCTACCCATACGCGATATGTTCATTGACGTATTATGTTTGATAAAAAATACTTTTCATCCGGTAAGCAGATCGGTGAAGAACGTCTCTAGTTCGGATCTTAGACTATTAACTCTTCCGGGCCGTGCCGTAGGTACACTTAGTTGCGTGCGGCGTCGCGCGGGCGCTCGCGGCTACGTCGGGACCGGAGTCCCCGCGGAACGTTTGTCGATAGAAAATTGACGGTGCAATCAGCGCGGCAGCCAGCTTCGCGGAGGTGATGTGATTACCCGTTACTCTGTTTCTTCGAATTGCGTATGGTACGCCGATGGAGCGTGTATCAGCCGGGTATTTACACCCGTGATACGAGTGTGGGTGTACCCGCGTGGATCAAAGGTACGACTCTCTGGTGTTCCGACGCTCTCGCACACCTGTACTTGCAAAAAAATATGCTCTTCCAAATTAGCGCCGTAAAGTGGAACGGGGCTACTCGTCGCGTTCGCACTGGCTCTCGCTTCAATTACGATTATCTCGTTATTTATGAATGAAATCTCGGCCCAGGCTGGCATGATACTTCTGTGGAGATTGCGGCGCGATTTGTGAAAACATTTCATGCCGACGAGAGAGTGTAACTCGAGTTACAAAGATCTTTTTCGACTTACGGTTCATAAGTACAGGACTCCCATTCAGTCAGATGTTCAAAAATGATTCCTTATTTTTTTAAAATGACCAAATAATTACCAATCTTTCCTCATTCGAGCATTATAAAGGACCCGACTGACAAAATTCATCGGCTCTATGTAGGGGCAACATCGGCCTTCCGAGGTGGCAATATAGGCCGACCGAGCTGCAGCCTGCATAGTGCCTATATAGGAAGTGTAACGCTCGTCTATAAAGTGGCTATATAGGCCATGCAATGTAGAGCCTATGTAGGTCACACTATTTACAGACTATATAAGCCATGCAATGTACAGCCTGTACAGGCCGTACGCTTTGCAGACTATATGGGCCACACGATTTACAGACTATGTAGGCCATGCAATGTACAGCCTATATAAGCCTTACCATTTGCAGACTATATAGGCCACGTGATATTCAGGCTATATAGGGTATTTAGTTTGCGAACGATATAGGCCTCACGATATTCAGGCTACATATAGGCCAGCAAGCTAGAGTCTGTATAGGCCTACGTAGCAAGAGTACAACACTCGCAATGGAGGCTATTCACGCCGTGTGATGTACCACCTACATAAGCCAATTGAGTGATTCAGAGATTATACAGACCAAGAGTAATTCACGGACTATATCACAGGCCAAACATTGCCGAAACAATTAAAGTCAAATGGTAAGAATAATTAAGATAAAATCAATCAAATGCATAGAACATCAATTTTTATTGCACAGAGAAATATCGAATTTCCATATAGAGAACAGCATAATTATATTAAAATTCATGAATCACTTATTATGATTAATTAATAACTGAACCGAAAAAAAACATGTTGAATGCCTTCCTTCGATTGCTTCGAGGAGCATGAGTCCTCCTTGCTCCTTTGTCCTGGGCCTGCGTTGGAAAGCCCCGTTGCCTTGACGTCACTGTGGGGGAAACTGCCCGCTTCAACCTGGCATCGTGGATCGCCCTTGCTTGGCGCGTCCACTCCTAATAGTCCAGTAAAATTTCCGTTTAAATCGAAAATTGTGACGTAATGGTGAAAACTTGATAATAAATCAATATCATCGCATAAATCTCCCTCAAGTTAAGTGTTAACTCTCAAGTCGAGGGAAATTTTCATAGGAGAAATGATAATTTCATGGATTAGTATTGTTAATTTTTAGAAATATTACTATAGAATTAACGCGCGCGCGATCTTATAAAAAATTATATTTCTCGTTTTCGAGATTTAGGTTAGGTTTCCAATATTCAATCAACTATAATATCCATTAGAAAGTATAAAAAATTCAATCAAATGAGGAACAATCATTTCTTCATAAAAAGTTAAAGTACTTCAATAAAACGCGTACTAAAATGATTATAAAATGTTAAATTACGTACGATTTTTATGTAATACTAAACAGAGTCCCCTTCTTCTTCCAACACTGCAGCATTCCGTACTTGTTCCCACTTTTTCAGAGCACGCTTTTTACATCGATGCTTTTGAACACGTTCTCGGATCAATGTCCGTTTCCGATCCATAGTAAACTTTAGAGTTCAGTGCCGAAGCCCACGAGAGTACTGGGTGCAAGAATTGTCCCCTCGATCTTATATTATAGTATATATGACCGACGCGACATCTTTTGTATATATATTTTGTGGTGAATGCCCTTCTATATAGGCTGGCCGTCACAGAACTGACATCGCTCACATGTAGTGTGGCCTATATAGGTCGACAATCGCAAAACCAACATCGTTCGTATAAAGAATAACCTATAAAAGCCGGATATTGTGGAACCAATATCTTCCCTACATAGGATGTGGCCTATATAGGCTGACCGTCACAGGCCTAACATCGCCTACATGTAGTGTGGCCTATATAGGTTGACAATCGCAACACTGACATCGCCCCTATACAGGATAACCTATAAAAGCCGGATATTGTGAAACCAATACCGCCCCTACATAGGATGTGGCCTAGATAGGCTGACCGTCACAGGCCTAACATCGCTTGCATGTAGTGTGGCCCATATAGGTTGACAATCGCAACACCGACATCGCCCCTATACAGGATAACCTATAAAAGCCGGATATTGTGAAACCAATACCGCCCCTACATAGGATATGGCCTATATAGGCTGACCGTCACAGGCCTAACATCGCTCGCATGTAGTGTGGCCCATATAGGTTGACAATCGCAACACTGACATCGCCCCTATACAGGATAACCTATAAAAGCCGGATATTGTGAAACCAATACCGCCCCTACATAGGATATGGCCTATATAGGCTGACCGTCACAGGCCTAACATCGCTCGCATGTAGTGTGGCCTATATAGGTTGACAATCGCAACACCGACATCGCCCCTATACAGGATAACCTATAAAAGCCGAATATTGTGAAACCAATACCGCCCCTACATAGGATGTGGCCTATATAGGCTGACCGTCACAGGCCTAACATCGCCTACAAGTAGTGTGGCCTATATAGGTTGACAATCGCAACACCGACATCGCCCCTATACAGGATAACCTATAAAAGCCGGATATTGTGAAACCAATACCGCCCCTACATAGGATATGGCCTATATAGGCTGACCGTCACAGGCCTAACATCGCTCGCATGTAGTGTGGCCCATATAGGTTGACAATCGCAAAACCAACATTGCCCCTATAAAGGATAACCTATAACAGCCGGATATTGTAAAATCAATATCGCTCCTATGTAGGATTTGGCCTTCATAGGATGACTTTCGCAAAACTAAGATTGCCCTTATATAGAATGGCCTATGTAGGCCAGATATTGCCAAACCAATATCGCCCCTACGTAGGAAGTGACCTTTATAGGCTGTCCGTCATAGGACCAATATCGCTTGTATGTAGGTGACGTATATGTAGGTTGACCGTTCCCAAACCAACATTGCCCTCATAATGGAAAACCTACATAGGCTGGCCGGTACAAAACCAATATCGTGCCTACATAGAATCTTTATTGGCCGAGAAATCTTGTCACTCGGGAATGCTTTATCTCAAACACAACTAATAGAATTACTGTAATAAAAATATTTTTAGGGGGGAATGGCTAGAAAGTCTCAGCCAGAAATGTATTGCTGTTAAAACTAAAGATTTTTTTCAGTGTACACTGACAATGAGAAAAAGGTATGGTAGATTCGACTAAATTAACAGTCACGGGCGGGGGGACGCAAATCAAGTTACTTGAACTAATAATTTGCTAGACCAAACTACAGCTTGTTTTCGTCAAACAATTTCAAATCATTACAACCAAATTATTTAATTCAAGTAACTAAATCGGCGACCGCCAATTTAGTCAAATCTACTATTTTTTTTCACTGTGTACTCGTAAGGGTAGCTGGGTAGGGTGGCTGTGCGCTAATTGCGCATCCTGGGACCCTGAATTTTCCAATCTCCGTAAAGTAAGTGTCCCAGTTCCTAACCAGTTTAGCCCAATTCCTAACCACTTATATATAATATACGTATATATTTAGATCTATCATTAAAAGTATAACATTGATGTGCCTTCGATTAACATAAATATTTATCTAAATAATAAAGGATGATAAAGATATCCAGGTGAACAGTCTACGATAAGTTAATAAAGAGATATCTGAGGTTTTAGTTAGGAATCGGGACATGATTAGCAATTGGAACATTCATCTTACATCGAATGTTACGCACGATATTGGAATGTTAAATTTCACTGTGCGCGGAAAGCCATTTGTCGTACACAGAGAAAAAGAATTAATTGGATCTACTAAAAATGACTTGCAGGGTCGCACACAAGTAGGTTATTATTTATTTACTTTAATTTGATCTTTTTCATATTAATTTAATATTTCTTCCTTGCGATCACATAGATACTATTCTACACGTTTGTAAGGAAAATATATCAAATTAATGTATTAAACAATTTTACCGATATAAATAAATAATTACTTGCGGCACCGCAATTAATTTTCAGTAGATCCAACTATTCCTTTTTTTCTGTGTACGGGAAATTTCTTCTGCGAGATTCTCACGCGAACGGAAACCTTGGAGTATCTTCGATACTCGCAACAGACGCACAGCCGCTCCTACGAGTAAACTATTGACTTTACACTGTTATAATTCTGTGGCTTGGATGAAAAAGGGCCTAAGGACGATTTTCTCAAAGATGAATTTTAGGGTTTATCTTACTAATTTCGACCAGATCTTTTTAATGAAAAAGGTCCCAAGTCTCTACCTTGTATATACATTTCTTTCATTTATTGTACAAAGCGTCTTACTTAATGACATTTTAAAAAATCAACTAATCAAATTTTTCTCGGGTCTTAATTTTTGCACTTAGGCCCTTTTTCATCCAAGCCACAGAATTAGAATATACTCATACATTCATATTCCTGTGTACAAAGTGATACGCCCTATACGTTGCAGCAAACGAGTTCCTTGGTTATCTTCAGCTAGGTGCAAACGGAGTCGCTAATGCCACGCCTATGGGAGCGAGCCACAAAATCCATTTACTTTCAAATATAAAGCGTATCACCCTGTACGTACTTACAGGGCTCCCACCCCAGGTAGCAGTGGCACGTCAAACTCACGTCAATATTTCGTCACTCGATTCGTCGAAATAACGTGATTAGTTCGGTTATAATGTCGTCATAAATGACGTGATTATGTCTCGTTAAAGAGACGTCATACTTCGACGTCAATATGTCGTCACTATAGTCACGTTTTATTTACGTTCGTTTTTATTGATTCGGGTCGTCATATTGACGTTAAAAGTTACGTGATAATGCCATCCTAAAGACGTCACACTTTAAAATCTTATTCTCAGTGAAAAGCTTTGCAATATTATTTAAACTCAAGGAAATTTTAAAGAAGAGTGTAAAAAATGTAAGTAAAGCTCTAGTCGCAATATTGTTAAACAGTGAAATATGATCATTAGAATTACAATAATAGGCATTGAAAAATATTAATACACAATTGCATATTCGAGAAATAACATCTACATATATTTGAGAATATACATATATATGTACGTAATACATATTGTATGTTAAAACTTCTAACGTACGGTATGTGTATAACTTCTAACGTACGTGTTATGTATTTCGGTACTATTGAAGGATATTATACATTAATTATTCCTAAGTATAAATCGAGTGTATTAAAGGCAACGAAACCCAACAATCTTTATCATTCTTTTGAGTAATAGGTAGAACTAGACATTTAGCAGTAATAACGTTGATAGGCCATGTTTCATAATCATTTGAAATTCCTGTGATGACATAAATATCTAATTCTTTAGAATCTATTGGATTACAATATAATGATGTATGAAATGAAAATCGTTTCCCGACTATCGTAAAAGAATTGTTGTGATCCATCAAAATATTATGAATTTGCACAACTGATCTAGATTCTTTTATAAGGCAATACGAATCAGCTTTAGAATATGCATGGACAGAAATCTGGAAATTCTGCAAGCGTAGTTGTTTAAATTGTTTACTGTTTCTGAAAATAATATTTGTAGGAAGAGGGCCACAGTTATATTCAAATTTAGGAATTATTGGTCCTTTTAATTTGATATTTTCATTAATAAATGCACTTTCAATTTCACTTATACGGCGGCAAATTTGCTGTAGTGGTCTATTAGGTGACTTCACTAAGCGTTTAATTTGTCCTAAAAAGTTTTCGAAAACAAACGCTGAGAAATTATCCAAAGGTCCATACATTTCTGCATCATCGCTGAGGTGAGATAACATATGAATATTATGAATTAAAAATTGTTTGCCATACAATTTTTCACAATGCTTAACAAATACGTTTAAAACATTGCCAGCAGTCCTGCAGCCGAATGTGGAAATGTGTTTGTATGAAATCAGAATAGTAATAGCAGAATGAAAGAGCAAGAAATGTTCATATATCGAGGGATCTACGATATTTCTTAATACAATCGGACCTAGGTATAATACAAAAGTTCTAAATTCTGTTGCTTTCCAGCGTGGCAATTCTTCCAAGCTGCGGGGTTTGCGGTTAAACTCTACAGGAATGTAAAATCGCGATGACAATAAGCGTTCTGATAATAGATGAACTGATCTACTGCCTAGGCGGACTTGTAAAGAACCAGAAATCCAAGTATTTAATAACTTTTTAGCAACACCTAAACATACATTATGCATATAATCTATGGGGAAATTTGACACTAATCCTATTGTTGGAATTTTCGATAAAGGTGAAACGCCTAAGTGGTGGTCGCTATCTATTTGTAGAGAGAATGAAGTATCAGTTCTCTTAGGCGCATGAATACCTTGCAATGTAACTCTTCCATCGACATACTCGCCAGATTCTGTACATTTTTCACAAGAAGAGTATCCGCCATGAGATTTTATACATTTTAAGTATGCCCTAGCTGGAGCATCGCAAACGAAGCTATGTAAAGTGACAATATATTTTTTGTTATCAAGTTTAATGCCATTTTCCAATAAATGACTAAGATCATTTACAAAATTTTCTAAAAACTCGGTTAGTGGCTTTGGTTTGCCGTTGCCACAAAAAATTCCAACAACAAAAGGTTGACATTTTATTTTTTTTATTAACCCCAAAATAGGCCACAACTGCGTTTTCGAACTTGCAAATAAGGGCAAACCATCAACATTGAAACTTATTTCTATTACATTACTAGAAATATCCTTCAGATATGGGGAAATTACTTTTTTAATTCCATTCAATAAACCCAAGTGGCAGTATTCCCCGTTTTCTAGTTTCTTAGTGTCTATATTTAATTTAGTTACTAATAAACTTCGTGAATCAAGCGGTAAATCTGGATGATAGGGCGAAAGAATGTGTAATAGATCATTAACTGTCGAGCGAGGTACATTCCTAGTTATTGCCCAAAGTCTCAGCTTCTGAGAGAGATCAGGTGTTTCAATCGTACTGCTACTATCGGAAAGCATTTCAAAAGTATCATTGTTATAGACTAATTCTGATGTGGTAGCACTGTCATTCAAAAATACGCGATTCATGTGGGTACTATTTTGAAGTAGCGGTGAAACATTGCTATCACAATCGCTTCTATATACATTTTCGCTTTTATGATTATGTGCAATAGACTCCTTCGTTACTTGAATTCTATTACTTTCCTGTTTTATTTCATGTAATGCATTTTCGACAGCTTTTGCAATTTTTCTATTCCGCTGACGTTTCCCTGTAGTTGCATTTGTCGTCTTTCTGCTCATTGTTTAAGGATTCTGTTTCTTCAATTCTTGAATTTTGTACCGTTGAGGTGCGTGTTTAAGCCAAATTTTGATACTGTCGTTGATTTCTTGTTCTGAACAATCAGTTGAGTTTATTGCACCTGGAATTAAACAATTTCAAACAAGTTTGTTAAACATATTGCCACTCAAAATACAAGAGTAATCTGTTCCACCACTCTGATGTGTAATGGGAATTTGTAGCGGCACGCAGCATAACTCATTCTTCAAAGTATGTCAGAATACTTACGAACGACGGCAGTCTTCAACTTTAGTTGTGAAAAAACTTTCTTATCTGCACGCTTGCCAAAGAAACTATATTCTTTTGCGAGATTGTCTGTTATGCATCGACGTAATATATTATTTACTTTGGATGATGTGTTTTTACCGCCCAATTGTGATAGGTATGTAGACTGAAACAAAACGTTATTCCTTTTTTGTATAGGCTTATTTATGTCTGGAAATATGTTGTGATGTGACTTTTGAAATTGAGTTAAAGTGATAAATTGAATTCTTGAATTGCGGTATACGTATATGTATGCTATTCATATGATTTACGAAGTATGATAATAAAAAGAAGTAATCAAATATAGAGAAGCTTGAATCAAATTATATGTCAATATGTTTATAAGTAAAGAGACAATTCTTACGAAGCCAATCAAATTTTCTTTTTCTTCTAAATAACGTTCGAATCCATCTAGATCATCAGTAGTATTAATCGGTAAATTTGATGGTAAATGTGCTGCTTGACATTGGTTTAACGTGGCAGTTGTTGACTGCTTTTCAATCCATCGAAGTATTTGGGTATTTTGTTCTTTTATAATAAAAATTTCTCGTAATAACTTCCGTTGAAACACTACAATAAATTAATCAAAGTATTGGTAAAAATATATAGACATACGTCTGTTAATTTTCCTACATAACATCTGTATATTAGGTTGGCGGAAACGTTTTGTCGTATTGCAATATGTGCAGGCAATTTTACCCGCACATATTGAAATATTGGATTTCAAATATAATTACCATAGGCTTACCGATATTATTAACATTATTTGCTGCTAGGTCATCTAAATCATTATTCAAAGTACCGGTAGATTGCGATACTTTTGAAAGATGAGAGATCGTTGAATGAGATGGTTGAACTGAATAATCATCATCATTTCTTGTATTAATAGAATGTGGATCGGAATTAACTAAAAAATATTCAGATCATACATTTCTAATTCATACAAAGATATGATACAAAACTGTTAAATAGCTTATTTCATGTAATAAGATTGCTCGTAATTGTTGGATCATGTCCATAAAATGATACAAATCAAGTTTTAAATTTCCTATAATTATTTAATGAAGGCTCAATTTGAAAATCTTCTTAAATTTATCGAAATGCCAGCGCGAAAAATATAATCAGCCATGTTCATTAATAATTCTTCAGGTGTACGTACCATCCTCTCCCAGTTTCAATCTTTTGCACTCAGAACCAGACTTTTTATAGATTTCTACCTTCGGTGGTCTAGGAAGAAGACTGATATTTTCTTCGTCACTCGAATCAGACAAAATTTTGCGGGTAGCAGAGACTTTTCTCTTCCACGATTGCTTTTTTTTTGGTGTTTCAATACCTGACTGTATATCTGAGGTTACTTCGGCTTGTTTTATTTTATACGAAGCTTTTTCAAAATCATCTGTATAGAAATATAATGATTATAGTTTTTTAATATCGAATTGAAGAATCTGATGAAATAAAAAAAAATGTTATCGAACGATATCTCGTGCATTCGTTCAGCGCTCAACCATATCACAAAGAAAAGATAATGAGGAGCTCCAAAAATTCGGCTTTACGTTGTTATCCCCCTTTTGTTAAGAAGGAATAAGCATATGTGTGTACTTACCGCACTCAAAAAAACGACGGCAAATACCATACACTGTCCAGGTCTCCTCATCTGGATTTTCCCCACGTTTTAATAATTTATTGTATTCATTTTGCGTCTTGCATGGTGGCCACAAGACTTCTTTTTTTCGTGGCGTTAACCAGCGGCTATTTACTACAGCTATGCCGCCTGCACATTCCTCGGAAGCAGAAAACTCGACGCCTACATATGTCATTATACGCGACGTCTTATACAGTCACTCTTTTTTCGCTCGCTCTCACTTTTATTTTCCTGTCACTTTGCTGCTTTAAGAAATCGTATATGCACTGCACTGAAAATGCCACGAATGTTCGAATATCGTTTGAACTGTACGGGACTACCGACGTGACTGAACCGAAATTTTCAAACTCAAAGAAATAAACCGTTTCTGCCGTGGTGACGGTACGTTAGTATAGGGAAAGACCCACCTCGGTCTACGGCATTTGGTCAGCACATGGAACTCATTAAACGCGGATACCAAGGAAAGTGGCAGGTAACACGGGTACCCGCAATGCCGTGATTTTCTATTCCGTTGGAGTTCTTGTAAAAAGTATCCCGCAGAGGTATCAAGGGAAAATCCCGTTTATTTCCGTTATTTGTAATTTTATGAAAATATATTTCAAATAAAATTTGTTTGGTATTGAAAGATACATATGGTAGATGCAACAGATTTTCAATGACACGCATTATTTACGAGATATGAAGGTTACTTTCATCTTTTTAAGTGGAATTCGGTATTTTAATTCCTACAAAAGTAGTAGAGCTCGTCAAGATGAACAAAAAAAGGTAAAAGGTGAAATGTCCATTCGCTGAACCGTTTGTGAGATATTTCCGCTCAAAGTACAAGAGTAAATTTCGCTGGGCGCTGGAAACTTAGTCGCACGCAGCGCAATTTACTCTTGTACTTTGAACGAAAATATCTCACAAACTTTTCAACTGATGGGTATTTCATCTTATACATTTCTTACAGTTACACACCTGATTATGCGTAGGGAAATAATAAATTATGTGACTGTTTCGTCAACAAATTACGTGAAAAAAACGTCATTTCAATGACGTCATAATATGATCTTCAAATAACACGTGATTAAAACGTCGAATTTAAGGCATATGACGTCGTCGACGAACAATCACCTTCAAGCGACGTGAATATGACGTGTCACTGCTACCTGGGACTTGGTTATTTTTTTCAATCAAGTCATTATAAAGTCATTTTTATTTTTCCAAGTCAATTGAGAGAGAAGTCATTATTTTTAATGTTTTGTCCCTTGATCCGTTAAATAATTTCATAATACTTTCCCGCCGCTGAAACGCTGCAACAATTCGTATAAGCTTTCGGTGTTGTGGTGATCATGCTATCAGTTCCCGGATTCTATAACTCGTTCTGACGCATTGCAAGCAGTCGGTATTTTTGCGCATGTTTCTTGTATTATAAGACAATATTTGTTAACGTATTTATTTGTTAAAGAGTGATTTGATTTGTTATCTTCCAAACCTCAATTGAACCGTTCACTGCAACAGCTTAAGTCGAGTTAAGCTTTTGTTGTAGATTTATTAATTTCCACTTCCAGCATTATATCAACTACATGAGGTATAAGTTACAGGGTTTCCGGTTCATTCTGAAAAGCTTGTAACTTATACCGCATATAGTTGATATGACGCTGGACGTTGAAATCGATAAATCTATAATAAAAACTTAACTCGACTTAACTGTTTATTGCAGCGAACGGCTCAATTTCGGTGTGTTGTTACAAAAATGAAATTATTTCGTTTACGCATCTTAATTGTTTTCTCAAAACTTTATCGAATTTATTGCAAAAACCATTAGATCGCTTTTTCCTATTCGAATAGGAATATGTTATGTTAAGCTATGTTAGCAGTCCAAGTATTGCTAACAGAGTATGCTTGATGCAGCAATATGGCATCTGATTACTTAATATACTACAAAGGTTATCCTAAGCAGATTGACGTATTCTTACCCCAACTGTATGATTATACGTAATATAGGTATATAGGTATAGTTAGCTGGACTATGGGTTAAGTACGATTAGTAAAAAACGTATGTTTACACCAACTGTAAACTTATGTGTAGTGTGACTGAACGGTATGGCTGGGTGGATTATACTGGATGTCTCGCACAGAACCACACAGTTGCAGGGACCTCTTCGGCCGGGCTTGGTCGGTATTCGAGCAACTTTTACCGGTAGAAGTCGAGTCGGTATAGGTAGTCAGAGTTGGTGTCAATTCGGGAGATCGAAGCGTCTAACTTCGAAATCGTGGATTTGTGAGGATTTGTGAATTGACACCAACTCTAACTACCGACTCGACTTCTACCGGTAAAAGTGGCTCGAATACCGACCAAACCCGGCCGAAGAGGTCCCTACAACTGTGCGGTTCTGCCCGAGACATACGGAATATCGGTAGAAGTCGAGAAGAAATTAAATATTTATTTAAATATTTTTGCCGAGATATCTCAGTGTTGCATTGTATAAAAAAAGGCCGGTTTTAGCTAAGACCACTTGAAGAGTCGGTGGCGCAATTGGTAGAATGCGAAAGCATTCCCAGTCTCAAGGCATCTCATCTAAAAAACGCAGGCTCGAATCCCGGCGTGGGCCCCGCGACATTGCACTTTCTCGTCGCGGGATCACCCGAGCCCCACACACCTCCGGGTTCTAGCCAGACCTGGGGATGGTGCGTAAATGCATTTCCCCTTCTATAAAAAAAAAAATCGAATCCCGGTAGGGTTTGAAAAAAAAACCGACACTAGTAGGCGGGTTGGCAGGCGGCAGCATAGGCGTGCGCGCCCCCTTTTTGCAAAATCCTACTTGCAATTTAGCAATACGGTATAGCTAACACAGCTATACTGCTTGTCTAGATGAACCAGAATTTCCGCACAATTTAGCAATACGGTATAGCCCACACAGCTATACTGCTTGTCTAGATGAACCAGAATTTTCGTGCAATTTAGCGATACGGTACAGCTTACGTAGGCATACTGCACGTCTGAATCAATCAGAATAAATAACTGGCTCAACAGTACAGCGCAGCTTGACACAAACATCACGATATTGTTACTTTAAACATATTAGCTTAGCCATATTCGTCTGGCTGTCTTAAGAAAACTTCTGGCTGTGTGGCCACGGTGGCTAGAAACTGGTTGGTTCAGCCAGAATTATTGCTCAATTCCCTGAAAATTTTTTTCAGTGTAGGAAACCCGACTTATAGTCCGGGAGCCCACCGCAAAAATTTGGGTCGATCGCTTTTATGACAAATTTTTACTCGAAACAGTTGGCAATGTACCGCACAATACTAATTGCTTTTCAGCCAAAGTCGTACCCCCTGCTTTATATCTTATAACAAATTGTTAACAAATGAAATTGTGCAAGGTACTTCACTCATTGCTTTTATGAAAATTTTCAGTTTCACTAGATAGGGGGCAATAAAATGGACCTTCCAATATCCGGCTGCCACCTCTCATCCCCTGCTTTAAGGGTGGCTGCCGATCAATATGACAATATTGATTAACTAACCTACACCTATCACTTTTATGGACGTATGACATATCGTTGGAAAGCTCATCAAATTTCCTTCAAAATAATACCCGGCTGCTGCACCTTCGCCCCTGTGGAGGTGAGGCTGCCGAGGTTTTAACTCGCTGCGCGCGAGTCCATTCGAAAACGCAGTTTGAAATGCGCCCTCTAGACAAGGACTGAGCGATGTGTTCCCATTTGTTCTCCAAATGTTATTATTCTCCTGAATCTCACATTGTTACAATGGCAGAGTAGGTAAGAATTTGTGTTGTTCATATATTTTTCGACATTCACTGAGTGTAGTAGTCAAAATGTATGATCTTATTATGGAGTCGAGTTTCAAGTCTGTTTTTAATCTTTTATGGAGTGTAAGGAAAGCGTAATTAGAATTTTCGAAAAGTTGTACTATCGAGTCGCATCTGTGTAATCATTTACGTAAATATGGATATCATAGATTGATCTGTAATTATCATAAGTAAATGATCCTACAATATTTAGTTGTAGGATAGATATCATCTTTAACTGATTAGACATATTTATACTTACTTTGCCGTATGATTCTTAAGTGAGGGGTTACTTCAGCAAAGCTTTCGTGGAGGTGAAGAAATAAAGGTTTTTCGTAGTTTACTAATGTATTTATTTATATGTTACGCGCGAAATCATTGAGAAGAAGTATTAATTACAACGTTTATCAGTTTCAGTAGGATTTGACTCAACAGAAGGGAGTACTTGTTGTGATGTATCTGGAATAGTTGATGCAGATGAAGATGCTAGGGAACCTGGGATCAAGTTTTCAGCGGGCAACGGAGTCTTCGATGCGGAAATGTTTTCGATTCGTTGTTGCGAGGTTGGCTTGGTTGATATCAACGTAGGTGAAGATACCAGTGGTTGTTGACTCGTATCTTCAATTGACTTTAAAGACTTCGGTGTACAAGAATCATTATTACCTTTTTGCGGGATCGGCTTGGTTGGCGTTGATGCGACAATAGTTTTCTGTAACAATATGAATAAGGACACTCCATTTTTATACGTTTCCAGAAACGGTTAATATTCATTCCAGTTCGACTACTGAATTTACAAAATTATGAGTCCTTAGATAGAAGTGTATTTTTCTATAATTGAGAAAACTCGGCTCGAAAAGCACGGTTTTTCGAGGCGTGAGATTTATTATTAAATAGCTATAAAAAATTATTGTATTTATATTGAAAAAGTGATACCTTCATAAATTGAGAAGCTGTGTAAATATGAATGCTTAATAGAATTCACAAAGTTGGTAAAACTTTGAAATGTTCTAAAATCTGTGATTTTTAGAAAAACAAAAAAATAGTTTTATTTATGAAAAACAGATAAACCTTGTAAAATAAAAAGTTTCTAATAATTTAGGATACATAAAATTTGGAGATTTTAAAATTTAGACAAATGGCGAAATTTGCATATTTGAGATATTCTACTTTTCGAAAATTTCCAAAATTTTTCTAGTTCCAACAACGCAGAAAATTTAGAAAATTAAAGAAATTGCGAAAACTGTAAATTAGTTAACAATTTGGAAAACATCGAAAGTTATAACATTTGCGAAGCTAAGAAAAATAGACGAATTTGCAAAAAATACAGAAAAACGTTGACTCGAATATTTTGAAGATTTGAAACATTTTCGAAACCGAAAAGATTTTGAAACTTGAAATATTTTTGAAACCGTACAAAAATTACAGAATTTGTAATTATCTATGAATTTCGAATGTTACTAAAGTTCATTAAAGTGAAACTCACCAAAGTGTAATTTTTGTAATATAAAAAATAACGGAAACATGTATTTCAGGTTAATAATCATTCTTCTCGAAAGCCTGTAATATACAACAATTGCAATTTTCAAAATTTTAACGTTGTAACACTCCGCGATTAACAATATGTTATATCTTTACGGTCACTCGGAGCCAACTAATAGTTTGTTTACTCCGAGTGACAGTAAAAATTGCAATTTTTTTTAGTTTTGGGAGGGAGGAACTTTCCCCGAGTTCCATCCCTCCCGTGAATCCGCCCCTGATACCAAAATAAATGTCATAAATACCGTATCAAATTCCGACATTTTGAAGACTCATCGATGTTGTTTTCTGGAATGTCATGAGTTTCACAAAGTTGCAAGGGTAAATTTGCCACCACGTCATTCTCCTGTGTTGTTACGTCAGATGGCGTGCATGGACGTTGCTTTAAAAATTGGAGGTTAATGAGCATCGAAAATTATTATAACGCTGAAATTGAGAAACTGATGGAAACTCACGTTTTTCTCGCGACAAAAATCTTCGAATTCTTCTCGGTATTTTGGGTTCAAAGTTATCACTTTCTTTAAACAATTGGAATGGTATCCAACGTCTGATTGTTTTGACAATGACAAGTTGCCGTACTGGAACTTTTTCCGATTGCGGAATTGAATTATTTTTATCAGTTTGTTATAATTTTCGTCGCTACATCCATTGACATTGCCGTCTTCTCCACATAAAAAACACTTGACCATCGTCGCATTAAGTAATGAGAAACCACGACAAAATCGAAAAATTGGCACGTAAGCACACGAGGCAGTGACAATTGTGAAAAAATATATATGGTATGTATCAGTCGTACGCACACGTAAACGACAGACGCACGACATTCTGTCCTTGTCTAGAGCGCGCATTTCAAACTGCGTTTTCGAATGGACTCGCGCAGCGAGTTAAAACCTCGGCAGCCTCACCTCCACAGGGGCGAAGGTGCAGCAGCCGGGTATTATTTTGAAGGAAATTTGATGAGCTTTCCAACGATATGTCATACGTCCATAAAAGCGATAGGTGTAGGTTAGTTAATCAATATTGTCATATTGGACATCGGCAGCCACCCTTAAAGCAGGGGATGAGAGGTGGCAGCCGGGTATTGGAAGGTCCATTTTATTGCCCCCTATCTAGTGAAATTGAAAATTTTCATAACAGCAATGAGTGAAGTACCTTGCACAATTTCATTTGTTAACAATTTGTTATAAGATATAAAGCAGGGGGTACGACTTTGGCTGAAAAGCAATTAGTATTGTGCGGTACATTGCCAACTGTTTCGAGTAAAAATTTGTCATAAAAGCGATCGACCCAAATTTTTGCGGTGGGCTCCCGCACTATTACCGCGGTGTATAATTCGGAGCACCTGGTACAGGCACACCACAGCCTTTCCTTTTTGCCGAGTAAAGTAGCGAGTGGGACACCTTGTACATGTATTTACAATTTGTGGAAGTTGCGAATCATCTATATGGCTGTATAATTCATACACCCCCCCATCTAATATAACGTTCGTTATTACTGTAGAATATCCCCACGTACCGACAGTGTACGCGCGTAACAATAAATTGGAGAGGCGCGGGTATAACTCGTACACTTATAGCGTATACAGGAGTATGGGTATAAGCATTCGCGTACGCGTATAAAGCTGGGTCTTCACTGCGCGAAACTGTTTCGCGAAACTAGTCTCGCCTCGTGTATACTTTGTACTCACCCCGAAACTTGCTTCGCGAGTATGTTTCGAAGTGAGCCAAACGTCAGTCGGTTTTTGATCGCGCATCAAAGAGCTTCGCCTTCCGAGTGCCGCCAGTGTGAACGTGCACCGTGTTTCGCCGGCACCAGTGTCTCGCGCAAACTGGCGGCTCACCTTATTTTCGCCTGGAACCCGAAACGTTTCGTCCCGACATTCGCCGAACATTTTCGCGAAACATTTTCGCGAAACAATTTCGCGAAAGAGTTTCGCGCAGTGAAGACCCGGCTTAAGGCGATGTAGCGAGGACGAACGGTGGAAGACTATATACGTATATATCGAAGTTATATCGCCAGTCTCTCTACCAATTTAAATACAAGAACTTCGTACAGGTGAGCCCCTCTCGGTAGGGTACTTTCTCTCACTCCTCGAGCCCCAAATAACGATTATTACGCGTGACTCGCGTACCGAAATGATCGCCAGGGCTGTTCTCCTTCTCTCCGTCTCTCTCTTTCCTCTTACCTTTACATAAGTCTCCCCCTCTTTATCTTTCTCTCTCTTTCTCTACATGTTACGCGAGATCTTGTCTGCCACGATGGTCGTGTCCCTCTCGCGTTCTTCGCGAGGAGGAAAGGTTCCTCGTGAACGCGTCTCGTAAAAGTTAGACCCCCCCCCCCCTCTCTCTTACATTTATATATATTTCGCCGCTCCCACGACTCCCGCCTATCTGCGCGCGGAGATCGACCGCTTCGTGAGAGGATCGATCGTGCCTGCTTCTTTTTTGACGGTCGTTCTTTCTCTCGCCACTTATATAAATAGATATAGATATACAGGATGTATTTTTCACCACTGTACGCCCCGTTTATTTCCGTTATTCGGAATTTTACGAAAAAGTCGTTCGGAGAGAAGCTGTTCGGTGTCGAGAGGGATGTGTGATGCGTGCGATAGGGTTTTGACAGCACGCGCTGTTTACGAGATACGAAGGTTATCGTTAGTATTTTAAATGGAACTTGATATCCTTCTCGGCAGAAAATAATTTTTGTCCGAAAGATTTTTTCATAAAATGGTAAGTAACGGAAATAAACGCGATATATATGTATGCGGTGGTGAAAAATACACCTTGTTTATTAGATTTCTGAATACGTATACTCGTACTACAAAGTGATATACCTTATTCGCTCCGTGTGTACGAACACCATTATACTTCAGTGAACATGTATGGCAGTATGTGTGCAAAGCTAATGTACCTGAAGTTTCGAACGTTCATATTAACGAAAATTTTCGACTTTAAGAGACCATGGCCAATGTTGAGTTTATTGATTAATTTATTTCCGATAGTCGCCCTGTTCGCAAAAATGTCTTTATAAAGAACTTTAGGCACATGAAAAAGTCCTAGATGAAGTTCCGATCCAAAAAACAGAAAACGCTGCGGATATGCATGTGTATAATCACACACGCTCACTAAAGTACAACTGTGTTCGTACGCACGGAGCGAATCCCACTCAGACGTCCCTGATTCACGGCACAATTATGTCAAGCTAAGGCTGCTTTAAGTTTTCTTAATGTTTACGTCAAATTAACAGAAATCATTTGTTACAAGTGTAAATTGCAAATGATACTTCAAATGTAGATCATGGCGTGATCTAAATTTGACGTTATAAATAAATTTACGTAAAATTTAACTTGCCGAATCACAGTAGTAAGTAAAATTTACTTATTATTTTCGAAACATAATTTCATCATTTAATTACATAAATAACAGTGCCAAGGGAGGACTCATAAAAAACACACGTTTGCTGCACGCCGTGATCTAGGTTTGCTACAAAATTTACATCATAATATGTCTGGCTGGGATATTTCGTAGTAAATGGACTCTGCGGTTGCCTTCTGTCAGGCGCAGCTTAGAGCTTGTAATACCGCGCCTGCGAGAGGCAACCACGAGAACCAATTACCGCGAAGTATAAAGCATCGCTTTCTACGTGTACCTCCGTTTGTCTTTTCAAAAAATGCGAATAAAAGGAGCACCTCACAAAGGGGAGCATCGAGGGGCAAGAAAGAATTACCTTGCACTCGCGATTTAAATTCGGGTCGGCGCGCGACCACGTTTCAATTTACGAGACGAAGCCCCTTCAAGAAAGCGGGACACACCGCGGAGAGACTCCAGGCGGAAATGAGTGACGGCGACAACGACGACGACGACGGGACCGTGGCAGAGACAGGTGGATCGAACCGATGCGAAGCGAGGCGAAGCGTATCATTACTTCTCGGGGACAATATATCGCCGGTTTAACCTGATTTCTGTTCTTTCGACTTCCACTTCTGACAACGAGGAAGTGGATTTACCGCGGAGAGTTTACTTTCGTACGTTTTATCTTAGTCCGCTTCCTGGGAGAGGTGCGCGACAACTTTGACGATGGCGAGTTGGTTCGATTGGCATTGAGAAAAAAAAACGGTATATTCAATTAAATCGATGTTTGCGGGTGGGGGAATGAGGAATTAATTGCTCCAACTAATAAATTTGGTTATAACGATTAACAACAGCTATATGAAGGGAACAGCCTGTAGTCCATTCAAGCCAATTATTAGTCCAAGTACATTGCAGTCCTAAATTTGCATTTCTCCACCCGTAACCGCCGATTTAGTCAAATCTATATTTTTTTCTCAGTATGTAATCGCGTATTGGTCCGTAACTACGCTTTCACAGTTGGAAATATTGTATTGGAAACGGTCCACCCTTTTATGTAAGTTAAGATCAACTGATTCTTTGTGTTAATTTTAACACACTGAGAAAAAAATTTGCTTCCTTGAAAAAAAAGTTTTTTGGATAGTCCTGAGAGCACGTTTATTCGTTTCGAATAAATACCGATTTGATCCAAATAACATTGAATTAAATGAATAATATTCATATTCGTCCAACCGATATTTTAATCAACTAGACTTAGATTCAAGCGTAGATATACTCTTAGGACTAATCAAAAACATTTTTATTTCGATCAAGCCAATTTTTTTCTCAGTGTGGAAAGAATGTTGAACTAACACGAAGAATTTATTTTAACAGACAATAATGGGTGGGCCGTTTTGAACGCAAAATTTCCGACTGTGTATACTAAAAAGCTTTTATGATAAACTTTATGTCATTTTTATACAGTTCTTGTCATACAAGTTTTTCCATTAAAATTACCATACATGATTCAAAACAATTAAATTTACTATACATTTGATTTAAATTAACCAAAAAACTACTTTAAATGTACCAAAAATGAAGCATCTTTCCAGCAAAAACTGTAAAATTCAAAAGTCTTCGAAAATAGCAAATCATTCATAGCGATTCTTCACATTACTGCGTCTGACTTGTAATTTTACAATACTTTTGTATAGAATGTACAATTAGTTGTCATATCGTACGATCAAGTGTAAAACGGGCTTTTTTCATTTGTTTCTCCGTTTGATTAGCGCAGAGTTATGTCTTGTTTCAATACAGACGTACGAGGTATCGGCGTGAGTAAAGTGGCAATAAAAGAACGATTTATGAGAGCTTACGCGTGGATTCGTAAATTTTCTACCCTGATTCATCTCCTGAAAGAGCGTGATGACGTCTACGATGAAATGGATCGGTGATGGAAGCAAGTTAGCAGAGCCAAGAGGAGCACGATCCAGAGCAAACGAAACTCGTTATACGTAACTAGTTATTATGCAGAGAAAAAAGCGGTAGCACTCGGGTTCGTAGCGTGTTATTCGTTATCGACGCGAGTGAGTTTTTTAATAACGACAAAAAAACTCCGAGAGAAACTGCAGTCGAGCACTACACTTGTGAAGTTGAGGAAATCATATGTAATATATATAATATATATCTTTTTGACGCATAATAATAATATTCGTCTTAGCAACAACAGTCGTTGCCACTGTCGTTAAAAAAATTGCACAACATTTTAGTCGCTAGGTCGACGGTGAATTTTTTTCGAGTGCCGTAAATGATTTCGCAAATTTTCGACCTCGATCTCTCGTCTAAAAGAGCGAACTGACCTCAGTAACAAAGGCGATTGGTCATGCAAGTGCACGGAGCGCGTTAGAAGAGGCTCGGGTCCAGAAGATTCAAGATTTACTATATATATTACAAGTCGTGTTACAGAGTGGAGCAAGGCTAGGCGGTCTTATAGTTGCATCAATTTCAATCACGATTTCCTTGTTACTTAAATTAACTTTTAAACTATATTGCAACATATTTTTCTCGTAAATTGAAATGTACTCCTTAGGTAACTACTTAGCCAATTTTTATAGGCCAAATGTTCGATGATATATAATTAACTCCGTTGGAAGTAGAAAATTGCGTAACGTTTCGAGTGTCCATGACCTTCCACAGTGGAAACGATCGAGGTCGGAAGCGCATCGAGCGTAACGGTAGAAGGTCAAGACTCGCTGCGCATGATTAGTTATCACATATGCAATTTTGCCTAACATCTCGATAATTATGAGACTTCGATTTATATTAGTACAGAATTTTTTATTAAAGATTGTGATAATTTTTAAACAAGTATTTAATCAAATATGAGTTTCTTAATTACGTCAAAAACTAACAAATCGCTCCCGATTAAAATTATAAGCGCTTCGGCAATTATAATAGCATTTTTCTCGACAAAAAAATCGAAACAAGGAAATCGACAATAAAATTAAATCAGAGGGTTAAGAAATGTCATCAAAGGAGATAACACTGAATTCCTTGACTTTCGATTTCTGTTCCACCCCCTTGAAAACCTACCAAATCCACGATAAATCGATCGATCGACATCCTAAGCGCTCGGAGTAAGTCGGAAGACGGCCGATCCGGAGGAAACGAGACTCGCCGTATACGCACTGAGTTACCATATACACATAGAAGCGAGGTCGACGCGAGTACGTTGACCCAGCTGCGACTAGCCGAGGCGGTATTGCACCTGCCCGACTCGGCTTGGCGAGATAAGGTCGGGCGACCCGAATCGTCTTTTTTTTTCTCTGTGGGTTCACCCCGCGTAGATCTCTCGCGGTGTCGCGTCGCGTGCATCTATGTACATCGATATACGCTTACCTCGACCGGAGAAGGTTACCCCGTACCGGGGATAACATCTTCGTCCGCATTAAGCAATGTCGACTCCGTCGGGCGATGAAGACGCTACGGCTGCGGAATGACAGATCCTTCTGCCTCCTCGAGATAGCAATTATCTAAGTAATATAGTTACATTCTTGAGTCGACCTCGTGTCCCATATATTTATGAACCTTGAGTGAACGAAATTAGACACGTACCAGCGTACAGTGAATAAGGCAGGGAGTTCGTTATCTATGTAGGTATCCTTCCACTCCCGGTGAGTACCCGGTATTCGTGCGGACTCTGTACGCGAGAGGAGGCATAGGTACACCTGCAGATAAGACAATAAACGGGGCCGTTTTCCCGTTCAGTCGCGGACGTTCGCCTCGATTGCGATTATCTCTCGTACCGTTTGCTGGTGTTGATATTCGACTTGTCGAATCGAGATGTAGACTTCGAAGGGGCATTGTAGCAATCTGTTCGTAAAGTTCACGCGTAAGGAGATATGGAGGCAGTTGAAGTGCTTGCGCGTCATTGCGCGAGTGGAATAGCTCCGCTCTGTCTTGCGGATAAATATATGTACAGGGTATTTCGGGAGGGAAGGCTGCGCTGTGGACCACTACTCTCACGCCTGGATGATCCGAGAGAAACGTATTGTGAACTACTGGGGTGAAGTAGTAAGAAACAGTTACTTTTTTCACTTGTTCACCTGAGTCATCCGGAAAATTGTTCATAACGCTGTTGATTATGTTCAGTGTCTACCAAAATTGATGGTACTTACATGTGTTTCTTCATGCATCATTATCAAAGAGAACGCTCAATGCTCTTCTCATTGTTAAAAGTACTATGAAAATATACAATAAGAGGGTTAATCTTGTACTAATTGTAAAAATGTTTATCGGGATGACAAATACCTTCTGCAATAAATAGCAGGAAATTTGGAAGCTGAGAGGAACAGAAAATATGACGATGCTGAGAAGGAAAAGAGAGACAAGGAGAGAAAGAAAGTTGAAGAAGAAAATAAAAAAAGGATTTAGAAGGAAAGAAAAATAATTACGATGGATGAAGAAAGACTGAAATATATTAGGTGTGCAACTTTGCTCCCGCCGTTTTCCTATATGTCGCTTACGAATAAAACGGCGGAAGCAAAATTGTTCACCTAATGCATGAAAATGCGATTAAAAATAAAGACTTGAAAGAAGGGGCATTAGCGCAGACTATGCTGGAAAGTATGAATACAGTATAGAAAGAAGTAGGTACTAAAAGATATGTGTGAAATGGAAAATATCGCAAAATCTGTTGAAAAAAAATCCCATTTGATTTCAGAATGTTTTTTTAAACCAAGAATGTATTATAGTTATACATCATGCTTTTATTTAAATAATGTTTGCCATTTCATTATGTGTTCATGATATTAAGAAGTTTATCAAAATAATGTGATTTAATGATGTTGATGATAATAAGAATAATGTAGCAATGAAGATATTGGCACAATGCTCCTAAAAATATTTACTTTAGCTCTCTACCCGTGGGCATTTTTTATCACTTTTCGATTACTTTTCCATCACTTTTCATGGTGAATATCACTTTTCTCACTCATTTAGAACCGTAGAGACCATTACCAGTTCTGGGACTAGAGCTGCAGAGTTTTCGAAACTATGCAATTTTAGATGAAAACGTTTTTTTTCCGTCCGGCCAATTGGCCAAGAGCCATGTTAAGTTGGGATAATTGGGGATAAATATACGTATAGGGTATTTCGAGAAGGAGGGCTGCGCTGTGGATCACACTACACTCTCGACTGGATGGTCCGAGAGAAACGTGTTTCGGATTAGAGCTGCAGAGTTTTCGAAACTATACAATTTTAGATTGAAACATTTTTTCTCCTACCGGCTAATTAGACATGAACTATGATAAATTGGGACAATTTATTGACGCCCGGCTATCACGATTCGCAGTGACGACTAAGGGTCAATTTAATGTTCCAAAGTGCGACGCTCTCTCCGCGATGCTGATCGCAACATTCGTTTTAACTTTAGTTACCTACATATACTTATTCGTCGTGTAGTATTTTGAAATATTGACGGACGTTAAATCACCGAACGCAAAATAAAGTATATCCATTACCCGTATCGATATATCAGAGAAGTACATAAGTACCCAACCCGTACGGCTGTCCAGATATTCATGACCGACCCGACTACATATATCTATGTACACGAGTATCCAGATAGCGCATAGAGACGTTCGCCCATATGTATATTCGCACGCGGCGCACCAGACGCACGAGCATCTCCACGGCGCGTCTCTTGACCTCACTTTCTCGGGTCAATCGTTTAAGTATGCGGCGCCTTCTCGAGTCGATTGCTCGCCGGTCCGCCCGTCCATTATCGATCGAAACGGACGTGCCTGTATCTCGAACGACGGCCGGTCCGGTCCCCGTCTTCTGGGCAATATCGCCCCCCGTTGCTCCCCGGAATCTCGAGTCTCGTCACGCCTGCGAATCGGCGAGGAAAAGTCACCCGCCGCTACCTTTTTTCCGGTTTACCGTACCAGTGTGCTCGAAGTAAGATCGAACGATGTTTCCTTGCAGACCTGGCGCAGATTCGAGCGTTGGTGGAGTCGACCGGGATGGGAGGATCGACTTGTCCCTCCTGCGAGATGCCCTTCGACAAAGGGAAGAAGCGACGCCTCATCGACGCCTGCGGACACGAGCGCTGCTACTCCTGCCTCTTTCGCAGCGAGGCCTGCCCGCTATGCCTCTACGAGACCGGAAACGGTGACTACAACGAGGACGACCGTCTCGAGGGCGATCCCTTTCGTGGAGGAAACGCTTACGGCTACGGCTACGGCTCCTCCTCGGGACCGATGTCCGTCCTGTCGTCGGTGGACGATTGGATCGAGGAGTCTTCCGCCGTCAATTCTCTCTGCGGAAGCCCGAGACCTGCGCGGATCAAGGCATCGGCGCCGAGGGCGAAAAATCCTCCGCCTCCGCCGGTACGCAGCTCACAAGTAAGTCTGGGAGGATCTGCTGTGATGTTTCGCTTCTCGCGTGGACAAGATCAGGTGACAAAAAGGACTCACATTGTAGAGAGATATAGGGACCTCTGCGTTAGAGAGGGTTTAGTAGGATGCACGGGTAGCTTTCGCATGCAGTACAACAGATCATAAAGAACATGTGCAGCGTGAGGCGAATAGCAGAATGTGCACGGTCTCCCACATTTTCTGCATTTTATTATTTCGAGTAAGAAACTCTGCAATTCGGACTCGTTCAACGCCTACGCTGCGCTGATAGAGAGAGGTTCGGGAGTAAGTCGAAACCAGAGCAGACGCGGTGTGGTAGTCGATGACCACTCGAATCGCGCGGCTCCAGGATCCTCGGCCCGTCAGCCAGTCTGTATGTATAGCGGTCAAGTAGCACCGCGCTTTGTCCGCACGTCGGTCACTCGACCATCTCCGCGTTAAGTTTAGCGCGAGTCGGCCTTCACTGTGAACATCAAGAGATGCGAGCATTTGCACGCCTACCTATAGATAGTTTATAGAGTCCGATCTTTCTCTTCGTTCGCAGCAGAGAGATGCACTCGATAACAGGCAGGTCGCCCAGCCAGCGAAGGGTGTGAAAGGAAAGCCACCGGTACTACCAGACTCCACGACGTCCCAAGCCAGGCAGAGGTCCGTCATGGCGCAAAGTAAGTCTTTTCTCGTTGTTACGTAAAACAACTGTATCTCTCGCCTCTTATCTCGTTTGACTTACTCTCCTCCTTCCACCTTGTCAGGCTGTCCAACGCCTCCGAACCAGCGAAGGAGGTTCTTCCTCAACCCGAAAGTCCTAAGGAGTCCTTTCGTGCCTCAGAGGGTGTCGAGGAGACAGGCCGCGACCCCCGAACAAAGTGGAAACGACAATCCCTCCGCATTGTCAGGTATGGTATTCATCTTGAAACGCTCTGCTTTCGCTCTGTCTCTCTCCTACATATGTGCCCATTGTATTATCCCTGTAATGAAAATTGCGCGGTGTACGGAGCAAACGGAAGATACCACTGTGCAAAGTCTTCGTTGGTGGTCGGCGTTTGTAACTAAACAGAGCTATTGTACACTCGCGTCCGCACAGCATGGATGACATCGTCGTGGGAGGGAAAGTCACGATGGCCAGGGCTCGTTCTCGGAAAGATCAAGTCTCTGTGGAGCAGCAGTCAAGGAGACACTAGTGACGGATTGAATCAGCTTATCGGCTCCACGGACAAAGTCACAGGCAGGACAAATTATGCAGAGACGAGTGATGGTTTTTCGTTGAGGGGTGGTTTTGAGTTTGCTTCTTTTGATTGCCCGAATACTCAACTTCCCTTTCCATATCCGCTAGCTAGTTGTACCATTTTACAGCTAATTCGTTCGCCCTTGCAGCGTGTCCCGATTCAGGAATGGCTCTTTGAATTTTGATCGAATGGAAAGCATGAAACACACTTTCCTAACGTGTACGACATTGTACAATGATAATGTTGTGCGTATTAACTGGCTGATTAAATGCCGTAAGCGATTTTGCCACCTCTTTATTGTAGGAGTGTTGATCCCGCATTTTGGAAAGTGGAATGACATGTTTTATAAACTTGTTTGCTGATTAACGACAATTAATTTTGGTCTTCAAAGGGATCTCCGAAACCGTTTCTGCGATTGGAATTTTAATTATCATCGAGATAAGAACCGCATCCGTCATTGTTTATCTTTCGTGTTCACAGATGACGAGGGAGGAAACGTCAAGCCACTGCTATCCAAAGCGAGGAAATCATCGCAGTCGGATCTGTATATGCGACTAGGACTACTTCTGGGCGGGGGTCACTCGCGTGGCAATGGAAGCACTGATATGGCGGGTCTCGCGGGCATTTCCAGTGGCGCCGCTTCCGGTCCCGGCGTGTGTCCTAGACCGCAGATACGGCTGAACGACGGTCAGGGCCATGATAGTTCGGCGGCTTCCTTCAGCAGTCTGACCAGCTTTGAAACGCAAACGTTAGCCTCGACCAACACGAGTCCGGTCTCCACCCTCACCGGAACTTCCAGCGAGGCGGAAGCGGCTGCCGCCCTGCGATTACCCATCAAGCTTCCCAAGGGAAAGACCAAGGGAAAGGGCAAAACGAGGGACTGCGACAGTGCCGGGAGTTTGGCGTCCATCTCTACTTCCGTATCCGGTTCGACGTCCATGTCGATGTCCATGTCGGTGTCCGTATCCGGACTCTCGAACGGTAGTTGCAGTCCTCTCACGCCCAGAAGACATTCCGTGACGACGACACAGCCGGGTCAAGTGGAAGAGCTCGGACAGTTCAAGAACAGAAGGTCCTGCGCGAGGAGGTCGGCTAGAGCGGCGAACGTGAAAGGATCCGTTGATCCAAAATGTAAGGAGAGGAAATACGAAATGCTTTCCAAGTGGCGTACGATAGTACGATATGATATAATTTTGATCTTTCCAGTGCGATTTGCTCAACATCCTACGGCACAATTGACTTTGAAGCCGTTGTTCTTCGAAGTCCCTCTCCTGGAGGCTGATCCTTTGTTCACCGGTCGTCAGTGGTTGCTGCACGAGTTGGAGACCGTGATAAATGGCTCCAGTCCTGGTGTACTGATTTCGGGATCGCCCGGTACGGGAAAAACGGCTCTTATTTTGCAGTTGGTCGAGCACAGTTGCTTTGGTAGAAGAAGGAAACAGAGCCACCGGGCGACGGAGACGTGCGAAGGAAACGAAGAGAGGGAAGCGATTATTGGTGCTAATAGCTTGCAAGCGAGCCTTCGGATTACGAATGATAAAGTGAGCACACAGCATCGTGATGGACTGCGAATATTTCGGATGCAAAAACGAAAGCCTTGACACCGAGTTAGATATTAATCGGTTGAAATTATGTTCGCAGATTCGTGAATTGGCGTCTCACGTTGTGGCCTACCACTTTTGTCAGGCGGACAATAACAGTACCTGCCTGGTCCCCGACCTTATTCATTCATTGGCTGCTCAATTGTGTCAAGCCCCCCAGTTGACCTCCTACAGGGAATATCTATTGTCGGAACCTCACCTTCAGGGGTCTCTCTCCCAGAGAGAATGTACCGTGGATCCAGATCTCGCATTGTCGAGAGGAATCATTGAACCCCTCTCGAGTTTAAAGAAATCCGGCAGATTACCCGACGTTAACATGGTAATTACTTCATAAATGCTCGCACTTGCAAACCCGGAATAATTTCTCTTTGAGAATAGATTTCCTGACTTCCCGACATCTTAATTCCTAGGTAATCCTCATCGATGCCGTCTGCGAAGCTGAATATCACAGGCCCGACAGAGGCGACACCATAGCATCTTTCCTCACGAGGCACGCTTCAAACTTTCCAAGTTGGCTGAAAATCGTCTGCACAGTCAGGACGCAGCTGCAGGAATGCGCTAAACAATTTCCCTACACAAAGATTACCCTGGACAGAAGCTCTACCGATACCGCCGGCAATAACATTACCAAGGATTTGGCCGACTACATCGGCTTCAGGCTGGCCCAAAGTCCAGCGATACAGGCGAATGTAACGGCGTCGATAAATGGAAAGGCGGAATCATCGTGCGGAGCGAATCAAACGAGATTCGCCTCCCATCTCCTCGCTCTCGCAAGGGGCAGCTTTCTCTTTGCGAAACTGACGCTTGATCTTATCGAGAGTGGACATCTAGTCGCTAAATCTGCAAGCTATAAGGTAGGAGGTGCAGACTCTTCGCGATGCTGCAGGTCGAGTGAGACGAATTTCGGACTAAAAGTTCAAGACTCTAATGCGATGCCTACTTTTAATTTTGCAGGTTTTACCGGTCTCTCTCGCGCAAATCTTTCAGCTGCACTTTAACCTGAGGTTTCCCACCGCAACGTCTTTCGATAAGGTGCAACCCCTCCTGGGAATCTGTCTGGCTGCTCTGTATCCGTTGACGTTGCCGGAGATCTTTTACTCCGTCAACTCTCTGAACACGGAACAATTCATTTCTTGGGAGGACTTTTTACAGAGATTCAAGGTAGATATAGTTACAATTGAGAACACGATAATATACATTTTAAGCCTTGCCCTACGAGATTTTAATCGATTGTCACATTCGTTTCGCGCTGCCGACACTCAGGATATGTAAGTGAAGCCTTTATTGGAGTACCGTTTTAATACTTCGCGCCATTCATATACGCGTGTTTCCTCGTTCCACTTTACTCATCTCCATCTTAATGTACCTGTTGACGCCGAAATTAAGAACATTACAATTTGTTGCCGCAGATGCTCTCTGGCTTTCTCGTAAAGCGGTTGGACAATACCTACATGTTCTTCCACCCGTCGTTCAGGGAATGGTTAATGAGACGGGACGAAGGCGAGTCGACGAAATTTCTCTGTGACCTGCGGCTGGGCCACGCGGCAATTGCGTTCCGTTTGTCCCGGCTACAAGCACCGTTGGACGGGGACAAGGTCCTGGAACTCGGTCATCACGTTCTGAAGGCACACGTTTACCGAGGAGTCGCTCCGAGCTGGCCCTCTCGCGATTTACAGGTTTGAATTACTGTATTCTCTTTTTTTTTATGTACCACCGCACCGCTTTTCTCATCATTTACACACTGGCACTACACGCTCGCGCTCACCTGGCGTTACCGTTACAACGAGACGATGAGCAATCACATTTCATCCTGTTCGTCCTAGGCTGTCTGGTTGGCGTCATCCACAGAATGTGTCTCCTCGGCCCTTTGCACGCTGCGAAATATCTACAGTCCAAACGTGAAGGTCTCGAGGCTGCTCCTGCTGGCAGGAGCTTCTCCGGATCACATCACGGAATACTTGGGACACGCGCCGGTTCTCTGTATGTACGCACACGAAGGTTCCGTCGAGATGGTCTCCCTTCTCCTGGAATTCGGCGCCGACGTAGAACTGACCAACAGTCAGGGCTGCACCGCTTTGTCGTTATCGGCCGCTCGGGGACACTGCGACGTCGTCAGAAGGTAAATAATATTGCATTATCGTATCTCTATGCACCTGCCTGTTACCCTGTAATCGTGCGTTACCCTTCGCCAAACATAACATTTGAGGAAGAATGTTTTGAATACAAGGTGCGTATTTTTTCTTTCAGGCTAGTCGCCGCTGGGGCATCCCTGGGACACGCCGACATGGCCGGCCAGTGCCCTCTGGTACACGCCGCTAGGCTGGGAAGATTATCCGTAGTCGGATATCTGCTGGCGTGTGATTGGCCCCTCCCTGCGAGTACTGGCGGCAGAACCGACGGAGGATCCTCTGAGGTGGGCAGAGAGGAGGCGGCTCAGCAAGCCGTTGTCGCCGCCGCGGCTCAGGGTCACGAATCCATCGTCGAGTACCTTCTGGATATGGCGGAAGTGATTGTGGATCGGCCGGATACTCTCATAGGAGAAACGGCACTGACCATCGCCGCAGCCAACGGTTCCACTGCCACCGTTTCGGCTTTATTGGCTCGCGGAGCTAGTCCAACTGCGAGCAACGCCAAAGGACTGTCGCCCTTGATGCTTGCTGCTAAAGAGGGCCACTGGGGAACCGCTGAAAGACTTCTTCAAGGTCCGTACTCGTGTCCTTCGTCGTTCGTCTAGTATGGTATCCATTGCAGTTGTATACCTTCGAGATCTATTTGTCTAAACAGGATCGTTGTCGAGCAGCACCGATCGAGTTTTGGACGAGGTCACGCCACTCTTGGAGCAGCGCGATCTTGTGGGCCGTACGGCTTTAACGGTGGCTGCTTCTGAGGGCCACACAAATTTGATAGAACTGTTCCTGGAAAAGGGCTCCGCACTTGAAGCTAGCGATAAGGAAGGCCTTACTGCTTTAGGTTGGGCTTGCGTCAGAGGTAGATTGCCCGCGGTTCAGTGCCTTTTGGATCAAGGAGCGAACGTTAATACGAACGATAATACCGGCAGAACGCCCCTGGACTTGGCCGCTTTCCAAGTAAGTTCAACAAATGGTAGTATTATGAAAGCGTGCGCGACATGACGAAGGGTTTCGAATGTCAACCATTCGTTGCCTTCCAGGGTAATCCGAAACTCGTGCAACTGTTGCTGGAGAGAGGAGCTGCAGTGGAGCACGTTGACCTGCACGGAATGCGTCCGCTCGATCGAGCAATTGGTTGTCGTAACGTGCCGGTCGTACAATGCTTCCTGCGACGTGGCGCCAAGCTGGGACCCGCCACTTGGGCGATGGCAGCGGGTAAACCCGATGTCCTGCTGATTCTCTTGAACAAACTATTGGAAGATGGAAACGTTCTGTATCGGAAAGGCAGACTGAAAGAGGCTTCGCATAGATACGCTTACGCTCTTCGAAAATTCCCCGATCCCCCGGAACAGGTTCAGGATCACCAGCCACAGGAGCAAAGCAGTTTGCTTTTACACTTGCCGACTTTCGCTCAACTCCGGCTTAACTTTCTGCTGAACTTGAGCCGATGCAAACGCAAGATGAACGTGAGTTCATTTTCTTACCTTCTATATTTCGTATCATTTTCTACTTTTTATGCAATTATTTAAAAATACTCTTTTTTTCTTTGCCTTTGCTAGTATTATCATAAATATCACGCAACGTTATGAATAATAATTCGGTTTCATTTACTCCGTTTTGCAGGAGTGCGAAGAAGCAATCGAACTCGCCGACGAGGCACTTAAAATTCGACCGGTTTCCTACGAAGCATTTTACGCGAGAGCCAAAGCTCGAGCCGATGCGGGACAATTGGACGAAGCTCACGCGGATGTCCAAGAGGCTCTCAAGATCGCACCGCCACACAATCGTCAAGATAGGAGAGTGCTTTGCGCTTTGAGAGACGAAATAGTGTCTCGACAGGAGGGGACCGGGATAGGAACTAGTTCCGTCTACGCAGACAGCGCCTCGAGGTCTTCTCGTCTCCGTGCTTCGGTCGATACTCTTACGGAGCTTTAATTTCCATGCCGTACCTACACATGCAGATGCACACTATGAGACTTAGAATTAGGAAACCGACTCGTTTAATCGTCTGTGAACGAGGAGTCGCGATACTCGTATACGAATCGCAAAAGAACGGCGCACCCCGTTACATTCGTGCCGATTTCTTTTTTTTTAAATGCATTTACTACAGAACGCGCCAATGCGCGGCTTTGAGAAATATAATTCCCAACGCGGCTAACGCCGTATAGATGTAAAGGAGTTTGAACGTACTAGCATTCGGCACATTACATGTATTGTAGCTTTAATTTGAAAATTCCCCATGTGGCATTTCGCTCGTATGACAGAAAGGATTTTATAGCGGTGAGAGCGCGCAGAGGAAGCGCGTTCCGCAGTGCAATCTCACTGTGCGAGTTTTATATTCACGCGAAAAGTAGGCTTTATTCGTATTTTCGAATTCGATTGCCGAATCGAATGCAGTTTAATATATATATATATATATGTACACTATACCTATATAGATTGGCTTTATCGCATCATTGTAATTTTGAAAAATTATTTAATATTTAATCCAGTATTTTCATTGCATAACCATATTTAGTCATGGAGAATCTAGCAGAACGCGAGCGACGAAGCTGACCGCGATGCGATGTCGCGAACCCTGCCACTCGCGCGGAGCTCCGCGAGACCGAATGAACAAAGAACGGAGACGCTGCGCACTTATCTTGCCAAGAAGCACGCCCTTATCGATCCGAACCCGGGAGACTACAGCAATCTCGAAAGAGTTGTTAGTATATCGACGAACGACGATGAAACGCATCCTATCGATAGAATTATCTCTATCAATAACCAAAATGTAATCATGAAACACGAAATGTTATCGAGATTCGCCTTGGTGAACGATGATGTCAAATAAACGAACGTTTTATTGAGAATACATAAATTAGCCTCGATCAAAGATCACTGTTACCCGAAAAAGGACTGTAATCACATTAGTAGAATCTACATCCCGTTATCTACTCGTTCGCGCTTCCTGCGATATGTAAGGACTATTTCGGGACGATTACGTCAGGACTGCGTCAAAATCAGCCTTGGCGAGGAAGAAATCAGCTACGTGCAGGATTGGATCGAAGATTCGACAGACGAACCAATTTATCTCCGTTTCCATCAGCGAGAAAGTTCTCGCTGATAAAGGATCGATCGCCCGGTAATATCTTCATCGTAGGATATTTATCACGCGAAGCAATTCCTTCCACACCGTCGTCATAGATCGTCTGGTCTATGCAATTGCCGAAAATTGATGGTTAAGTACACTTTATTTAAATACACATCTTAAGTAAAGTACTTTTTATACGATTTTACAAAGTGATAAACATAAAAATATGGTACATACATGTATAGGTACGTCGTAAGGCGACTCGCCGTGAAAGGTACGTCGGCAAAATCCTACGTATTTATCGATTTCGTTCTTCGGAACTTGTAAAAAAATTACGTTTTCTCTTTAAATACGCGTTTGTTTAAATATTCATGAGTGCCGCCAAGCTCTCGCGCAGATCATATTATTTTAACTGGCGATATTTCCCGATAATTGCAGAGTGCACGATATCGAAGCGCATCGTTGGGTGTGTCGAACGAGTGGCGGTGTATCCGTTGCGTCCGCTCTCGTCTACCATAGCTATCCGCTCGCGCCTAACTGTCCGAGTCGAATAAGAACGAAGACGTGCGCAGGGAACGGTTTGGAAAGTCATACAGCGGGAAGCATATCGGTACCCGTAAATACTTAGAAGAGAGAGGAATAACGTGAGAATGAAACGAAGCGTCTCCGTGCATACTGCATGGACGGGACAGCACGGTGCGAAATGACTGCCCGTGTTGCTCGGCTACTGAGCCTTGTAGGTGTCCTTATTTTGGTATCCCTGCACGTATCCCGATTTATCCGGGAGATCCTTTCGACCAGCGATACCTTTACCCTTCCCGGCTTCGTCGAAGCGTTGCTTGTGGGAACCCGTGTACTTGGTGACATCTGTCAGCCTGTCCACGGCCGAAGCTGCCTTGCCAGGCTGTCGAAAAACGTAATGGAAGATTGACATTAATAAATGCGGCATTAATGATGAATTTGGCATTAACCGCGGCCTGCGTAACTTTCTCTTCCAGGATCGCTTATAGCGTTTGGTAGTGACTAGAAGAGATAAATTTAATCTTTTCACGCCCTTGGCCACATATGTGGACGTTTAGTTTTCCACAATTATAGCCACCGTCAATAATAAATAGAACAAAAACCCGACAACAACTTACTCACTACAGAATCCCCCAATCACAGAAGCAAAAATTCCCATTAATATAAAATAATTAAATCGCAAAAGAAAGAAAACATTGTCATCTTTTTCTCGCCACAAAAAAATCGTCCCTGAAGAGGTTAAAACGGACGAGTGGGTGAGAGAGTGAACGTACCCCGGTCGCACCACCGGTGAAACCAGGCGCCCCGCAATTGGCCATCTTGGTCTTCACCTCCTCGAGGTCGACCTTTTTGCTCTTCGCAAGCTCCTCGAGGAATGTTTTGTACTGCTCGATGCCCAGTTTCATGGACCTGCGGGATATTACGTACTTTTCGTATACATATGTATGTGGTGATTGTTGTATGGTAATGTCAAATTAATAAAGAATTGAGACCATGAAATGCTAAGCCTAATCGGGCTTTCAAATTTATTCGAAAGTAAGAGTGCATTTCTTGAATAGATTTGGGTGGTATACCCCCTTAAAAGGAGAAAATACGTTAGACTACAGAAAAGGCTCTCTAGATATCAACAATTAACACTCCGTAAAGCTGGGTCTTCACTGCGCGAAACTGTTTCGCGAAACTAGTCTCGCCTCGTGTATACTTTGTACTCACCCCGAAACTTGCTTCGCGAGTATGTTTCGAAGTGAGCCAAAAGCCGGGTCTTCACTGCGCGAAACTCTTTCGCGAAAATGTTTCGCAAAAATGTTCGGCGAGTGTCGGGACGAAACGTTTCGGGTTCCAGGCGAAAATAAGGTGAGCCGCCAGTTTGCGCGAGACACTGGTGCCGGCGAAACACACGGTGCACGTTCACACTGGCGGCACTCGGAAGGCGAAGCTCTTTGATGTGCGATCAAAAACCGACTGACGTTTAGCTGGGTCTTCACTGCGCAAAACTGTTTCGCGAAACTAGTCTCGCCTCGTGTATACTTTGTACTCACCCCGAAACTTGCTTCGCGAGTATGTTTCGAAGTGAGCCAAACGTCAGTCGGTTTTTGATCGCGCATCAAAGAGCTTCGCCTTCCGAGTGCCGCCAGTGTGAACGTGCACCGTGTGTTTCGCCGGCACCAGTGTCTCGCGCAAACTGGCGGCTCACCTTATTTTCGCCTGGAACCCGAAACGTTTCGTCCCGACACTCGCCGAACATTTTCGCGAAACATTTTCGCGAAACAGTTTCGCGAAAGAGTTGCGCGCAGTGAAGACCCGGTTTTTGGCTCACTTCGAAACATACTCGCGAAGCAAGTTTCGGGGTGAGTACAAAGTATACACGAGGCGAGACTAGTTTCGCGAAACCGTCTCGCGAAACAGTTTCGCAAAGTGAAAAGACCCAGCTTTTGGCTCACTTCGAAACATACTCGCGAAGCAAGTTTCGGGGTGAGTACAAAGTATACACGAGGCGAGACTAGTTTCGCGCAGTGAAGACCCGACTTAATGTACATAATTAAAGTGAAGATTTAATAACGATAAACTTTCAATTGATGCGACGAAATACTTTTTCGTGTCAACACACGTATACAAGCACTTTCAAGTTGTTCTGGATTTTGGTTTGAGAGCGGCGAGCACTACATTTTTTAAAGAAATATTGGAACTTTTCTTCCGAATAGCTTACCCTATTGAAAAAATCCCATAGATTCCCATAGACAATTTCTATGGGAATCTGATGTGCTTTTGACACAGCAATTTCCGATATCCAATAGAAAAGTTTGAGAAGGACGAATAGGAATTCATTATGTTCTATATGTATCTGAAATAATAAATAAGGATTTATCGAATTTTATATGAATCTGCAAAAATAAGTCGAATCCTATAAAGAAAATAAAGACCTGTACACACGCTGTTCCATTCGTAATTAATTACTAATAGAACGTTATAAGGTTTTATTTATTTTTACAGATACACGTAGAATTCAATATATTTCTATTCATCCCTCAAATTTTTATTAGTGGGTATCCGGAATTGCTGTGTCTGAAGCACATCAAATTCCTGTGGGGATTCTATGGGGTTTTTATAAGTTTTCTATGAGAATCTATGATATTTTTTCAATAGGATACATAAGCAGAGGTACTATTTCAGATAATAAATGACAGCGGATTTTTAATTCGTTGATTCAACGTGTTTCTTGTGACTGTGTCTGTTTCGCGATTCCATTGCGCTTGGACGACAGGATGTTGTGCACGCTTTAATGTGAGAAAAATATTTTCCTCGAAGGATGGTCTCATCATCGTATGGAGGAGGCACCGTGATGTGAATAATTAATAAAGACCCCAGCTATATCGCTCAACCTTCACCAGGTTACCTCAATTGGGTCTATATGCCTTAATTATCCATCGTGACCCACTCACAATCAGTAGGGGCACGACGTTACGAACGTAGTAGAAAACAACAAAATCTAAGGTAAGAGTGTCCTAATTCCAGACCACTTATATATTTAGTTCTATTAATAAAAGTATAACATCGATGTGCCTTCAATTAACAGAGAGAAATACTTATCTAAATAATAAGGGATAATAAAGGTATCCATGTGAATAATCTACGATATGTTAATAAAGAGATGTTTGAGGATTTGGCTAGGAGTTGGGGCATGGTTGGAAATTGGGACATTCACCTTACACTATATATTTCATACAGTGACAAACATTTTTGAACTAAAATAGGTTCATTCAAAAATGCTGTACGAAGAATAGCAAGCACTAGGCAGCTTTCATCGCCGCATATTTCGATGGGTCAACACTCTCGGTAAAACCTTCTCCAAGCAAGACCAATCCTTCGAATTTCATCGAGATTCGAAATATTTAGAACACGGTTTATACGCTTTAACACACTCCGTCAACTCACTTGTGCTTCTTGAAGTAGATACCGGTGTCCGTCGTGGTGATCTTCTTCCCGTCGATCACCTTGGCCTGCTTCATCCACTTGTCGCTCTGACTGAGGGTGATGAGCTTGCCGTCGCTCTTGGGGTCGCCAAACTTGGAGAAGGCCTTGAAACTGGCCGCGAAAACCGCGGCGCCGGGTGCCGGACTTCCGGGTGTCGTGTTCCCGCTGCCATCTTCGATCTTCAGATTCGCCAAGTCACTCGCCGGAGAACTTCCGGTCTCGCTGGGCGTGCCGTTTTCGGCGACCGCGTCGCCCTTCTCGGCCGACATTCTTCGAGCTGGAAACGAATTGTGCGTTCAGTCGAGTGCACCGTGCAATGTGGCTCGCTGCACTCAGGCGCGAACGTCGTAACATCTACTCGCAGAGCTACTCGAGTATCAACGAATGTGTGACGACGGTAATGCGTCGAAGTACCTGAATAAGCACTCTAAAAAATCCTTATGGTTAGACGGCAATAAGTTTATGGTTGGCTATTTCTTGCTATGATCAAAAGAAAATATCCCTATTTTTACTATTCTGTTGGTTGTTTCTCAAATCAAAGATAGTTGGATTAGAAATAGAATTATAGTTAGCAAAATATTGTCAATATGTAGACAATGCCTTCTATTATTGATACAATAGGTGAATGGTTATTTTAAAAAGACCGACGTATTTCTAATTAAAGAAGTAAATACCGAGGTAAATACATCAGTATGATATTGCAAGTTAGTCATTTACGATCGCTAGCGATCGTTACGACTGTCTCGTATCTGTAACACACTTGCGTGCATAGAAATCGGCCCACTGTAAACTTTTGATTTTAACTATATATTTTTTAGAAACTATTCATCAGATCAAAAAAAGAAATGTGCTGTTTCAAAGACAATTTAATATGCTTTAATATGAGTTTAAATTTGTCAACAATGCTTATCGTTTATATGCGTAGCAACCGGTAAACCAATTAAACTTGTTCATGTGGTGGTTATAACGAGAATAACAAACTCGTGAAAGATTGAAATTGTTGCCTTTGCAATTAAAATTTGAACATTATTCGTTTTTCATAATTTGATTAGTTTTCAAGCGTATTAGTTTCATGCATACTACACCGCAAAAAGCCGCCCAAGTTATTGCTTTAATCGAAAATGGACTTAGCCAGTGAGCTGTTGCTCGACAAAAAGGATATGACACACGCAGCGGTACGAAGAGTGTGCCAACGTTATCAAGAGACTGGATCCTTTCATAGACGACCTGGAAAAGGCAGAAAGCAATTTACAACGGGTCGTGATGCCCGCTTTATTGTGTCAACAACATTAAGAAATGCCGCCTTAATACGGTTCAAGTGCAACAACAGCTCCGTGAAGTACGGAGAGTAGCTATTATAGTCAGTAGATAGTAAGACGAAGACTGCAGGAAAGTAACCTGATCCCTAAAACACCTGCGACTGGTCTAAAACTTACCCCAGCTCATCGTCAAGCACGCCTGCGTTTTGCACGGGATCATCTGAATTGGACATTGGAACAATGGGGGTCTGTTCTGTTCTCAGATGATACCAGAATATGCTTCTATGGTAGCGACTGAAGAAGAAAAATGTACCAAAGACCGAAAGAGCGATTTACAGAATGCTGTATGGAAGAGCGGAGTATTATGGAGGTGGTTCCTGCATGATCTGGGGTGCAATTTCTATGGAAGCACGAACCGACCCTGTTTTCATCCGTAGGGGCGACCGTGGTCACGGGAGAACATGTTTAACGGGTGCTAGGTACATCGAGGAGAGTTTAGCAATTCATGTGGTACCTTACGTCGACTACATTATAGAGACGAATTTATTTTTATGCATGACAATGCGAGGCCGCACACCAAAAGAATCGTGCAAGATTACATTACAGAAGTCGAATTTCGGGTTATGGAGTGGTCAGCATGCAGTCCCGACCTAAATCCGATTGAACATTTATAGAATGAGCTAAAACGAAGAATTCGCACTGGACTTCGTGCCCCAACCTCGATCCCAGAGCTTACTATTGCAGTAGAGAAGAAGAGTGGCATAATATCCCATAAGAAACAATAGCGAACTTGATTAGATTTATGCCTAATCATGTAAGAGATGTTATTAGGGTAAGGGGGGTCATACCCATTATTAAAAATTAAGACTTAAGTTGTTGATTGTCAATAACCCTTTTTCCTTTAGTAAAAAAAAAGTTAATGTGCTTCACATGCATTAATTTCACTATGTTAAACCTAAGATGCCGAAATAAATTGTAATAAATTTAAACTTATATTAAAGCATATTAAATTGTCTTTCAAACAGCACATTTCTTTTTTTGATCTGATGAATAGTTTCTAAAATAAATATAGTTAAAGTCAAAAGTTTACAGTGGGCCGATTTCTATGCACGCAAGTGTAGATTCTTGATGTTTTTACGCGTCGATCGCATCGAGAAAATTATTGGAGAAACATTTGGCGGGTACATTAATAAAAGCTAAAAGGAAAACGTAAAAATTAACTTCATAGATATAATTTTCGCCCATCCTTCGAATGTTTGCTTGATGAGAATAGTATTTTCCTCATTCATGCCCATTTCGAGGCCTTTTCTAGCCTATTTTTAGACCGTAAGATGGCGTTTTTCCCGCGTGACACCGACCAGAAGTCCGCATGATGTTAAAAGATTGCTTAGTCCGAAGTGGGTCCTTTTCCAAACTGATAAACGCATCGTGAAATGAGCCGTGTATACTTCTGTTTGTTTTTTTTTTAGAAATAGGCATTCGTGAGAAAAAATAGTATATGTCATTCGGCTGAAATCCTCGGATTTTTAAGACCTAATTAAACACAGTCTGAAAAAACTTCGAATTTCCGCCTAATGACATAATATACTATTTTTTACGTAAATCGAGGATTCTCGAATTGCACAACGTATTTCATTGCTTCGCCTTTTCGAGAAAACCATCATTGTCCGTAAATTAAACGAAGAAATAATCGCAAGCCTCCTTCTAGAAACATACAACAAAC
This sequence comes from Xiphydria camelus, assembly GCA_963678675.1. Taxonomy (NCBI): domain Eukaryota; kingdom Metazoa; phylum Arthropoda; class Insecta; order Hymenoptera; family Xiphydriidae; genus Xiphydria; species Xiphydria camelus. Next base: position 17,255,068 of record OY783196.1, read on the forward strand.
TCGTCTTGTATCTGAGAATATTTACGCGTCAATACTATATAAATACTATAATCATTGAGCTATATAGTGGAGTGCCGAGAATATACATACGATATATAGAATATCAGTTATTAGAACTATTCGGCGAAGCGAGGGAGTTTGGATAGTCGATATTTTCGCAGGGAAACTAATATAGAAGCCACCGGAATAAATTAGTTTACAGAAAACCAAATTTTAAAACTTCGTCAAATAAAGAGTCTCCCATGAGTGAATAAACAGCATATATCCTAATCCTCATTCGGCCCTTATTTTAACTGTAGGTACACTTAAAGGTCAAAGCACATCTAGGCGAAGCGAAGCGACGCGCCGTGAAGCGCGGCTGTGCAACGCACACTTGGGCGAAGCGAAGCGCGGCGAAGCGAAGCGCGGCAAAGAGAAGCGCGGCGAATTCTATCCCCTTCTCTACCAGGTATAAACAGCTATACCTGAAAATATCCATATATGGATACCCGGGTAGAGAAGGGAGGGAAGGGAAGCGCCGTGAAATGTCTGTCATTTTCGCCTTTTTCGCCTTTTTTATTCATTTTCGCCCTTTTCAAACTGATGAACGCAACGTGAAATGAGCCGTGTACATGTTTTGTTTTGAGAAATGAGCATTCGTGAGGAAAAATAGTATATGTCATTCGGCGGAAATCCTCGGATTTTTAAGACTGTGTTTATATAGATCGTAGCCTCCTCCCCAAACCATGCCTCGTGTTACTACCTAATTAAACACAGTCTGAAAAAATCTCGAATTTCCGCCTTATGATATAAGATACTATTTCGTGTGAGAAAATTCATTTCGTTGACGAGATCTATCTTGGAAAGGATTTTCGAATCGTTAACGGAAGTGATCGACGAAACTTTACATCCGTTAACGAATTACATTCCGTCCACGATAAACATTTCTCGCGGCGCTTCGCTTCGCGGCGCTTCGTTTCGCCGCGCTTCGCTTCGCCGCGCTTCGCTCAAGTGTGCGTTACCTCGTAAGAATCAATGGAAATATAAAAGGTAGCTTCGCTGCGCTTCCAGTCGCACAAGTGTGCTTATCCTAGGTCGCGGCGCTTCGCTTCGCTTCGCTCAAGTGTGCGTTACCTCGTAAGAATCAATGGAAATATAAAAGGTAGCTTCGCTTCGCGGCGCGTCGCTTCGCTGCGCTTCCAGTCGCACAAGTGTGCTTATCCTAGGTCGCGGCGCTTCGCTTCGCTCAAGTGTGCGTTACCTCATAAGAATCAATGGAAATATAAAAGGTAGCTTCGCTTCGCGGCGCGTCGCTTCGCTTCGCCTAGATGTGCTTTGACCTTTAGACCTTCGGGTCAAATATGACCCAATCAGAAATAGAAAATAAATGTTTATACTGAATATTAAGAACATTTATTCAGTTCCTTAAATGTATTGTTAAACTGTTAAGTAATTCTTAATATCGCATAATCACAATTCATCGATATTGAATACTATGGGTCACTATAGACCAAAAGACCGTATGAGGGTTAAGCTTTTCAATCTCACGTACAATTTTTAAATAATTTTACGTCGATTATCCAGCTTCGAATAATGCATGTATTATTTTACCGATGAGTAACGTATTGATCAATGCGTATTCCCGACGATAAATTGAATTCGCCGTCCATCATTCGATAACGACCGAGAATAATGTTTCACACACGATATTCGCCTCGTCATCCGACGCTATCCATATACCTATATAAACTGACGGCACATACTTCCCCATTCATCGATGCACCCTCTGCTTTCACCCTTCTAGTGCCGGGCGAAAAAGAGGTGCTTATGCGAAGATAACCGGCCGAATTTTACGATTTTACTAGGATTTGGAAAAAGGCTCATAAAAACCAAACGAAAAGCAATATTTACATAATTCAAAAAGCAGTGTATTAAGGACAAAATAGAGAATAAAACAGTGACGCTAATTTTTCTATATTCATTGAAAATTACATAAATAACAAAGGTATAAGTGCTAGAAGGTGCGGGCCGATATATCGGCTCTGGCACTTTTCGCCAGTACAGCGAGAGGGCCGATATATCGGCCTCCGGCACTAAAAGGGTTAATTAAACCGCGTCCCGGTATGCATACGTCTATCTCAAATATAGCGACGTACGAACACGTCGGTGCACACATGCGATATTACTACTCGCGCGTGGAAATACATAAAGGCGCGCGCTGCCGTACGTCAAAGTGATAGTGCGGCGGCATGAAAGCCAGACGAAGGCTAGAGGCGACAACGTTATTTCATACCTATAAATAGAGGTTACGCCAATTGTGTATTAACGTAGTTAGCTCGGTTAAAACACGATTCACCGAGCGTGCGTCGCCGCCGCGGGACGAAAGTCGATGAGTTCTCCCTCGACGAGTAGAGGCAGCGTAAACGGCTCCTCTCTCCGTTAAATGGCCACGAGCGTCCGCGCGCGCCAATGGGGAACGCGCCGCTTCCGCCCGAAGATAAAACCGAAAGGGGGCGAGATTCTCGCCGCGATGACCTTCCTTTTCCACGCGTCAGTTCGTTCACTTCGCCGGGGAATATAGGGCCGGTAACGCGCGCGATATCGCTCTTCCGGGGAAGGGCAACGCGTTAATACGGAGTCCGAAAATGTGGGACGTCACACGCGCGCGACGTAACGAGGCCAAAACCCGAGCGTCGGACGTACTCCGGGAAGAGTCTGCGATGCAGGGCGCATGTGTTCTATCGATCTCGCGGTCCGGGGTACGCGCGCTCCCTCGTTTCGATGGAACGACGCCTGGCCGAATTCGTGCCTTACGCCTTCTACGCGTCGCAGTGGGCGTGTATAATGTACACCGTGTACACACCGGCGGTTGATTGCGGCGCGTATATGTATATAGGTAACACTTGCAAGGCGGAATTAAAAATCGAGACGGAACATCGATGCCTCTTAATTACATGCAGTGAATTTGATGTCATCTCCCCGTTGATAATAGGTAATAGTTATGTAAATGTGTTTAATTGCTTAGAATTTAAAAGAGAAGAAAAATAAAACTATAATAATCGATCACATTTAATAATACATTTAGCGATACAAATGACTCGGTGAGACCTTTTGATAACTAACCTGCCATATTTTCAATTACGATACATTCGGGCGTATCTCTTATCTCCTTCGACTTCTCTAAATCGCTGTCAATTGCACAGTCGCGATCTGTTTACCGCGTCGATACCGATAAAATCGATCGGGATTCTCTTTCAGCTCTCGCGTCATCGCCTCAAATGCACTTTGAAGCTCTTCCTCCTTTCTATCTTTTTTACTTTCTTGCAATTTGCCGCGATGAAGTATGTATATCTCCCGCTCTCCTCTTTACAGTCGAGCGTTTAAAGCATCGTATGACAGATATACGAGCGACGGTAACACTATTCGCGCGGATCATCGCGGATAAGAATTACGAGACGAGATGATTGCCATTATGCAACGCGTCGCTGGAGGCGCCCCGCGACGCACTTGCGAAAAGTCGACGGAGAGAAGGAATATTCCGCTTCTTCACCTTATCACGTCGCTCTCCTCTCTGTACTAGCTGCCCTCGCCCCCTGCCTCCCGAGCGCACCGTCCTCCGGATCGAAAGCTTTGTACCAGCGCACCGCGAATGTCCTCACGCCTCGCGACGTCGCATTGACGAAAGCAGAAAAGTCGGCTAGCTTTGTTTACGGAATTCCTTCCGGGAAGCGGCTGAGAATGAAACTGAGCCTCCACCGCCACCGCCACCGCGACCGCCGCCTCCGCCCCCACCATCGGCTCCCGACCTCAACCGTCTACCACTACCTCGTTTGCTCTCGCCCCCCCCCCCCCCCCCCACCTTCGACCCGTACGCACGACGGCGGCACGTCGTTCTTCCGCCTCCGAATGGGGAGCCTCGCGCGAAATTTAGCGTAGAAACGGCTTGGTGTAAGTATGTGCCTCCACTGAGGGCCGGTTTATCAATGTCCAGTTAAATGTGTCAGATAACTATCTAACAGTTATTCTTATCTGACAGTTATCCGAATAGTAGCGTATTTCAATACTGTTTTATCTGTCAGTTATGAACACTGTCTTGAAGCATTCCGATTGGTTTAATTTCCGCTAAAGAACGCGGGCTATTCAAAGCTCCCTCAAATTAAAACTCATGCATTAGAAATCCTCGTCGTTGGCATATTTCTTTCTTTATGCGTATATTCCTGTAGAAGGAAGGTTACTCGAGGAATGAGATAGGATAGGTAGGGAGAAGAAGGGATGCTGCGACGTTCTCATGGCCCGAGAATAGCGAGAGGCTCATCTTACGGTCCCTTCGCGGAAAACTCTCGCCAGCGCAGGACGAAATGTTCTTCCCGTGGTAAAACTTTGTACGTTCTTCTTTCGTATTGTACGAATTCAACAATTTCTTCATCGTCGCTAATTTCCAAAAAATCTCCAATATTATCTCAAATATTATCCATTTTAGACTGTACACAAACACGAACCAGAGAGAATTCTAACCTATAAATTGCGATAACTGCCAGTTTATTCAGTATCTGCCACCAGTACCTTCCAGTTAAATTTACTTCCAGTTATCTTAATTTAAGTTCTTAGTAAACGTTAGTTGTATATTGATAAACAGTTTAGCTACCACTTTAATTTTATTCACCAGTTAAGACATTTAACTGGACATTGATAAACCGGCCCTGAGAGTCTTCCGTTCTTTCGTTCGGAGGATGCGTGGCAGTCATGCTTTATTAGCGAGATTCTTAAGATTTACAACTTTAATCGCGAATACAAATTTGAGGGCGAAGGATCGATCGAGGCGTCGGGGAAAGGTGTCTCTACATTAAAGCGAGGAGTTTCCGTATGCTCGCGATGTACTTTTATGTACAAGTACAGTATTATATGTACATCTGAATTGTAGTCACGAATCTCGAACGCACGGGTCCATCACTATTACGGCGAACCAAGGACGTCGCGCCGTATACATATTAAGCCGGGTCTTCACTGCGCGAAACTCTTTCGCGAAACTGTTTCGCGAAAATGTTCGGCGAGTGTCGGGACGAAAAGTTTCGGGTTCCAGGCGAGAATAAGGTGAGCCGCCAGTTTGCGCGAGACACTGGTGCCGGCGAAACACACGGTGCACGTTCACACTGGCGGCACTCGGAAGGCGAAGCTCTTTGATGCGCGATCAAAAACCGACTGACGTTTGGCTCACTTCGAAACATACTCGCGAAGCAAGTTTCGGGGTGAGTACAAAGTATACACGAGGCGAGACTAGTTTCGCGAAACCGTTTCGCGAAACAGTTTCGCGCAGTGAAGACCCAGCTTTATGTATGAGCTTTATCGCGTTTCGCGCCCTTTTGAACGATGCGGTCTATGCACATTGTCCATGCGGTTGTTTGGCTGGTGGACTAGGTTCTGTTAGATCGGGTTGGGTTAGAATGTAGGGGAAGTGTGAGTCGGCGAGATTTATAGGGGCACGTGTATATGCAAGCGTGTTACTCACTTAACAATATATGTATGTATGTATCTATTCGCATGTGCACACTAATTAGTTTAAATGCGAGATTTGCTCGGCGAATTGTTCGACTATGGTTTTCTCCAAAGATGAATAACGGAGTCAAGCTGGTTTTTGACATAATTTTAGTATTTCGATGGCCCGCAATGCTGCATAGCATGCCAAGCAGCACACTTTAGTCGAAATAATGTCACTCACTAATGGTTTCATTCTTTTTTGTCAAAATGACGTCACTTGTTAATGACGTTATTTTTTAGTAAAATTATCACTTATGAAAGACGTTTGATTTCGTTTTGACAAAAAAATGACGTCATTTAGTGAGATACATTATTTTGATTAAAGTATGTTGCTTGGGATCGCGCAAATGCTATATTATTTTCTCATTAACATTATTTCTTAAGTATGTGTGAAATACATAGATAGTCAATTAAGTCTACCTATATTAAAAGTAACGTAATTTAATTTACATGTGCAGAGTGCATCATAAAGGACTTTAAATGACCTCTTCGGTTAACGAGGATGAATGGTAATATGTAACAATGTCGTTATGAACTGACAGACGAGTGCTTATAGACTAAGCTTATAGGAAAGTTCTTCATGAAAATAGTATGACATACGTAGAGTAGGGGAGACCGGGGTACATTTGGACACTTTTTGGAATTCTGTGAGTCTTTTTCTGCATAAAAAAAATAATTTTTTTCTTGTACATAGGTAAACTTTATACATTTTTTAACTATGTAAATTTATCTGAAATTCTTGTACAGTTTTTTTGCATCAATTTTCATATTTTTTTTCTGGGGGGTTTTTGTCCAATTGTGCCCCGGCATGGGGTAGTTTTAGACAGCACCGGGGCACATCTGAACGCAAGCGAAAATACCATAAAAATTTTCTTAAAGTATTTATTCATGTTTTTAAGGCACTTTAAAGTTAAATGCAGTAAAAAATGGTTAAGACCAAATTAACAAATGAAGTAGGTAGGTAAAGAAATAAGAGTAAAGTAACATATTTGAGTTGAAAAAGCTATTCTACTTGATATCCATCAAACTGCACATTGAATTTAAAACAAGCAGTCAATCTGGAAGTTTCCCCCACCTGACAGGGCTTTGGCAATTTTTCAACATTTGCACGGTCAACTGTAGATTTGTCATCTACCTGTGGATAGACAAAACCAAGGTTTCCTTTTTTTCGGAGAAACTTCATTTCATATGTCGTATTATCTTCTAGATTTAAAACTTCTCCGATGTAGTAGGTACCTCATGGTTTTCTTTGTTGGAAACTTAACCAGCAAAAAATCACCGACAGATATTTTGTCATCATCAAGTAGTGATAATCATGTTCCTCACTTTCTTGCATGCTGATATCCGAATCCGAAAAACTCTTCTCAGGAACAAAATTAGTATCACTGTCAGTTTTTCGTTTGTAACGTCGCACCATTTTCTGTAATAAATTACGTATGGTGAATATAATGCAGCACAAGCAATATGCAAAACTATCTTATGGGGTACAATTGGACAGTCCAAATGTGCCCCAGACGAAATGTCCAAATGTACCCCGGATGTTCAGTTTGTGTGTTTAAGGCAATTATGAAAACAATAAGGCAGTTACTTAGAGGATAGAAACAGATGATGCTTCTAAAATGATTGTACTGTTGAAGTATAATTAACAAAACCATGCAATATCAACTACTTAGTCTGTATTCCAACTTTTAATAACAGTAAAAAATCTTACTTAGATGAGCAGAAACGTACACAGAGTGATTATTTTCTTTTTGTCACTCAGTGTTAAATACTCGGTTTCATGGGCGTCCTCGACGCATGTGAAATCATCTTTCACACACCAATTCGTGAAAAGTTGCGCAGTGCGTGAAATAACCTCCGCAGTGTGTGAAATCGTCAACCTCGTATTTGACACTTAGTGACAAAAAATAGAATTCGTTAGAAAATAACTATTATAAGTAAAATAACGGCCACTTTATACCGGCATTTATTTAATACTATGTCAAGAAGTCTAGAACTTTAATGGCAGCCTCCGGAATTAGATCTAGAGCGCCAAATTTGAAACGTCCAAAAGTGCCCCATGTCCAAATATGCCCCGGCCTCCCCTATGAAACATTTGTTTACACATATACAGTATGTCTCATTGGTAACGCAAGTATTTGAATTTTCCTGACATTTGACTTCGGTAGTGCTTGGAATGGTGCTGTAGTTAGAGTTGGCTTCAGAAGAGTGCGCTGCGTTCTTACGAGCCGTGTTTCGAAACCTGTATGATTATTTCTCATCACTTCTACACATTATTTACCATTATTTTTACAAATTCAGTTCATTTCGAGGTTAGACACCTCGATCTCCCGAATTGACAGTTTCCGGGAAATCAGACGTTTTACACTTTTCACTCTCGAAACACGGCTCGTAAGAACGCAGCGCACTCTTCTGAAGCCAACTCTAACTACAGCACCGTTCCAAGCACTACCAAAGTCAAATGTCAAAGAAATTCAAATACTTGCGTTACCAAGGGACATACTTTATATGTCGCACCCACTTAGCGTAATTGTCCATTTCATGAAATGGATATCCACTTCACGAACTGTATCCAGACAGAGGAATCATCTTAGATTACAGCATCTGGACAAAAACCGTCCAGTTCCTGTTCTGTACAGATAGATCTTATTTGTCCACTTCATGTAATAAAGTTAGTCTGGTTTATGTCGCACCCACTTGGCGTAATTGGCCGTTTCATGAAATGGATATCCACTTCGCGAACTGTGTAACCACTATAATTTCGCTTTATTGTGGCTCCGCTCGCTGCGCTCGCTCCGCCGACTACCTAAAAAAATTCCAATAGGGAGAGGTTGGGTTAGGTTAGGTAACCTAACCCAACCTCTCCCTATTGGATTTTTTTTTTCTATATTTCCCAAGAAAATTTGGCTTTATTGTGGCTCTGTCGCACCCACTTGGCGTAATTTCTTGGGAAATTTAGAAAAAAAAATTCCAATAGGGAGAGGTTGGGTTAGGTTAGGTAGTCGGCGGAGCGAGCGCAGCGAGCGGAGCCACAATAAAGCGAAATTATAGTGGTTACACACAGTTCGCGAAGTGGATATCCATTTCATGAAATGGCCAATTACGCCAAGTGGGTGCGACAAAAGAATATTTCCATTTCATGAACTAGACAGAATTTTATCCAGATAGAGGAATAAAATATTATTCCTCTATCTCTGGATACAGTTCGCGAAGTGGATATCCATTTCATGAAATGGACAATTACGCTAAGTGGGTGCGACATATACATATACACCAGTGTGATTAGTACCTACCTATATCGACATTTGCTTAAATCGCGTCAGGTCTTTCCACGAGCACATGTGAAAGAATGAACAATAATATATCGGTCATTGTCGATTGTCTCGCAATAGCAACGGCGAAGTCGGTCTTTTTTTTTCTCTCTCCACTCAGGCTTTTAGTTTTACGCGTATTTTTCGAAACGTAAACTTGTCATCCTATGTATGATAACGTAGTTTTTTAAGGTTTCTCGAGCATTATACTAAAATAGTGAGAAATGCTTGAAAATGATTGCATTCTGTAGATTGAAGTAAAAAAAAAATTCAGTTAAATTTTCAAGTCTTTTAAGAAGCACGTTGCAAAGATTTTTGAATAATAAAATAACATAGTTCTTATAACCAACAAACCGCGATATTTCTGAGAAAAATAGTGAAAAAATTCTGAAATTTTTTGAACAGTAAGTTTAATGAACTAAAATCATCTATACCAATTTTCACGTTCATTAAGAAGCCCGTTATTTTTTTGTAATTCTTTATAAATTTAACCTTTGATAAGTCAACGTGGCAATGTTGCATGACGTACAGATGCATGACCAGATGTTTTGGGCTCCATTTTTGAACTCACAGATACACACATACTACTGTATGTCAAACGTTGTTGTCACATCGCACGAAGAACATACTTTAGAGTGTTACTGTACTTCAATGGACTAACTTTTAGCAGGGGAGAAGCCCCTGTACCGCTCGAGAAACCTGAAATATTACGTCAGTCTGCGCAGGTGTAATTCCCCAAATCGGACAAGAGCACCCGGAAAAACGGTGGTGTTGGGAGTAAGAGCGTGAGGAGGGAGAGTATTACCTCCCTCCTTCCCTTCCTCCCCCTCCCCCACCCCTTATTGTGGGACGTAAGAGCGCATCAGTTGCGCCCAGTAAAGGTACGTACAAACCGGGCAACAAAGTGTTGGCAACATGTTGGCAACACGTCGATATCGGTGTTGGCAACATGTTGGCAACTCGTCGGTGGATACTCGTCGACAGCGTAGCAGTACAGACCAGCCAACAAATGTTGGCAACATGTTGGCAACACGTTCATCCCCACGTGTCTCCCGTCGACTAGCAACAGCGGGGGGTATGACATCAAAGAGAATGGTCGCCTGTTGCTGGTATCCGTGTTTCCCATTTCAAATGGGAAAAGTTGACAACATCCTCGCAACATCCACGCAAAAGGGACGGAATTTCAGAAAGTCGATTCATACCTCTTTTAATACTTTTAATAGCACATCGATCATAAATAACTCTCCGCGACTATAATATAATTTTTATTGGATTCCTCGTCTGCTCAGCTACTCCCGCCGTCGCCGCCGCTACGAAAATTTCTTGACAGGATCGTCGCCGCGGCGACGGTAAATTTTCCGACCCACGCACGAAAGTGGTTAATCGCGTCATCGGCACGGTATGTCAAAATACTGACTGGATCAAATCCTTTCCTTCTCCTTTTTTATTATTATATATTATTATATAAAATAGTTTTTTAATAAATGCGTGGATAAAACCATGTCGCCGAAAACCCCGGCGACCTTGGGACCCGATGCGCGGAGCCAGGTACTTACCCCCCGGGGGTTGGGGAGCAAAGCTAGTACATACAAATAAATATACTACCGCCCACTTGACACGGCCCGGCAGGGACCACATGTGGCAGGGACCGTCGCGGACGGGGTTCAACGCTTCCGATCCTTTCCGTCAAACGACGGGACAGTCATAAAGACTAGAGTGTGTTTTCCGTCGCACACCCTTTCCGGAAAAGGTTAATTAACGGACGAATCGAAATAAGCCGTTTCCCGCAATATCTATTCTAATAAACAATGTTCCGTCTTTGCGCGACGGACTACGCGCCAAATTAATCTTGCGTGGTGGGTTTAGGATAAATAAAATTATACCAATTGGTAAGGGAAAACAAACAATGCATTAACTTTATTTGCGAACTGTTCCGGTCGCTCGCAAGTTTTCAAACTAACTGGTCGCTCTTCGACCCTGTGGTAATGAGGAACTTTCCCGGATCTAATTTATGGCTTTAACGGCCCGAGGAGTGTCGAATTTCTCCCTCACGCCGGTCTACGGACGAAATGCGAAGAGCATTTGAGCGAATATACGACAGACAATTTATTAATAATTTATTAATCCATAGTGGTCACACGGAGTCCAGTGGACCCCATGCTAATAAAATATAATTTTTCTCATGAAAACAGTTTTTTCACTTTATTTTATACGTTCAAAACCGACCTATTTGATTGTACGAGTTTCATGAAAATTAATATCTTGAAACTGTAAAATAAATATACCTTTGTCAAAGCTCGTTGTAATACTGTATCCAGATACGAGTTGATGTTGGCAACATCTATGTTGCCAACTTGTTCCGCCTGTTGCCAACCTGTTGCCAACGTGTTGCCAACATGTTGCCAACATGTTACCAACATATGTTGCCAACATGTTGCCAACACTTTGTTGGCCGGTTTGTACGTACCTTAACACTCAGGCCCCAGCTGGCGAGTCTGGTCGCAAGCCGATCCCTCCCCCAAAGGTTCGTAGGAGGATCCCAAAGTCGGCGGTTGTTACAATCACCGGCAAGAGGGTGAGAACTTTTCTTACGCTGATGCTATTGCTGAGGCGGAGGAGAAGGTGTCGCTTGAAGAGTTGGACATTGATGAGCCGAAGATTAGAAAGGCTCAAACACAGGCTGTGATGATCTCAATAAAGGGGGAGCAGGCCCATGAAAAGGCGGGGCTGCTAGCTGGAAGACTGGCTGAGGTGTTTGGAAGCAGGGCCACCCGAACCAAGTGGACAGGCGGGACAATAGGGAGGTTCGGTATTTTTAAAATGTGCTTTAGAATAATAAATTTTGCGTTAGAAAACGCACCTGAGATGTTAAAAAATTTTTTTTAAATTGATTTTCGTCGAAAAACCTATTTGAAACGTTTGCGTCCGCGCGAGGCTAGAAAACGTACCCGAGAGAGAGGCTACGGCGCGTGACGTCATTTCTAGGCTCGCTCTGCGCGCCACGCATACTCGGCACGTTATTTACATTTTGTACGCTCGTGAGTCGTGAGCTGTAAATTTGAAAGCCGTATGAAATGCCGGTGCGAAAGTGGTGTTTTGTTCCCCAATGCAAAAGTACGTCGAAAAGTACACCAGAAAAAATTTTTGTCAGTGTGCCAGTACCTGAAGCCAAGCGTAAGAAATGGTTTGTTGCAGCTAGAAGAAAAATTACGGATGTTTCACCGAGAACAACTTTATTTTGCTGCGAAGATCATTTTGATGTAAGTACAGATTTCATTCGGTTATTCAGCTATTGATTATAGCAGATTATTTTTTCATGTTAACAGTTAAAATTAGATATGGCAAACTATATGGAATTTAAATTGAGCAACGTGAGACCGCGGATGAAACCCGATATAATTATTATTGTTTTTATTAATTTATTAATATAAAACCATATTTATAATTATTATAAAAATCAATCATTAGTACAAATAATTATTTAATAATTATTAATTAAATAAATTAATGTTTATTTTAAAACGATTAAAAAATTTAAATTAAGAAATAAAAAAAATAATATTAAATTAATTAATTATTAAGATAAATAAATAAATTATTAAATTAATAAATTTTATATATAAAAAATTTATTAATATATATATATATATATAAATAATTTATATATATATATAAATAATTATTAAATTTATTAATATAAAACCATATTTATAATTATTATAAAAATCAATCATTAGTACAAATATAAAATACTTTAAATAGGCCAGGAGTGCAAAGGGTTAATTTACTTACCGAACTGCTTTTGTGCCGCTGCTTTGCGGTTGATTAAAATTTGCACTAGACGCTAAATAGTCGCACACCATTTGCACATCAACACTCGGTAAATTGTGAGAATCGGCCTTCTGATATCCTTCTTGCATTTTGAAGTTCTGAGTTAGACTACGAATTCTGACCAAATAAATGCGGACAACTGCCATTCAATTTCTGCATGTTATCTGCGGGCGCATGGGTGGGCGGAGCGTTCGAGCTTAGAAATGACGTCAGACCAATTGGAAATCGTTCCGGCGGATCGATAAATGCCCTAACTTTATTTGTTCATAACTGCGAGTAGAGTTGTTATTTTTTCAAAATTTTTTTTTGGTCGATTTCTGAGCCTCTTAGTTTTCATTTCAACCTGAAATCATATTTTTCTATTTTTTTCCGAACCCCCCTATTGCTTTAACTGCGGCACGCCGGGCCATAAGTCCGACGTCTGTGAGTTTGAGGCGAGATGTTTGATTTGTTTCGATGACGGTAAAGCGTATGCACACAGAATGAGGGGCCCCAAGTGTCCAGCTGGGGCTCGAAAAACGGGAAATCAGGTTCGGGGGTCTGTCGGAACACGACCAAACAATGGCTAGTTTCGCCCAGATCAACTTAAACCGGAGTTCGGGCGCACAAGACCTGTGTGTCCAATATATGAGGGAATGGGGACTTGATATAGTGATCCTGTCGGAGCCACACCACATCCCTCGGGCGTCCTCCTTCTGGTTAGTGGATCTTACTGGTTTGGCGGCCATTGTATGGCGAGATACGGCTCCCTTCCCGTGTGTCCTGCGATACGCGGATCGGGGCTTTGTCTCTGTAACGTGTGGAGGTGTGGTTCTGGTGAGTTTCTACCTGTCGCCTAACCTGCATATTGGTGATTTTGAGGAGGCTCTAGACGAAATTAGAGATGAGGTTCTTCGGCATAGGGGCTCGCCACTCCTGATCGCTGGGGATTTTAATTGTAGGTCGCGGTCCTGGGGTTGCCGGGACACTAATGCGCGTGGGAACAGACTCCTTGATCTGATGTCGGAGCTCGACATGTGTCTGGTCAATGTGGGTAGCACCCCCACGTGCGTTATGGCTGCGGGCACCTCAGTTGTAGACCTGACGTGGTCATCACCGGATCTGGTCCGGAGAATCTCGGAGTGGAGAGTCCTAGGGCATGAACAACACGAGTCGCTCTCGGATCATCAGTATGTGAGGTTCAGGTTGATGCCCTCTAACTGGATAGGTTCGGGGGGGGGGGCAATATGCCGGTTGAAAGGCAGGAGCTTGGTCCCAGGTGGGCTAAGTCGTCCTTCAATCCTGACATGTTCGGGGCCGTCCTGGGGATTGGGTTGTGGAACCCGGTATCCCTCAGGGCGGCTTCCAGGCGGTCAGTCGATGACTGGGCTGAACAATTGGTGGCGATCATCACGGAGGCGTGCGACGCGGCGGCTACCCGGGTCTCAAAGAATCCCGGACCCCGGAACGTTTTCTGGTGGACCCCCAGGCTGGATGAACTCAGGCGGACCTGTGTGAGGCAACGCAGGAAACTAGAGCGGGCGAATCGTCGAGTTCCCCGGGACTTGGTCCTGATTGAGGAACTCCGGAACGCCCGGAAGGCGAGCCGTAGGATTTTTCGAGGGGAGATCCGGCGAGCTCGTGCGCTATGCTGGAAGGATCTTGTCGATGACTTGAACGTCGACCCTTGGGGCCTATGGGGAGGCTCAGAGGGAGCACCCCATCGGCTACAGAGACTATGCCGCTTGAGGACGCCAATACCACCATTGATGGGCTCTTTCCGAGGGCTCCGCCTAGGATATCGTCGAATGTGGGACGGGATCCTCCTCCCTCGCTGCCTGGTCCGGAGGAGTGGGATCTGGTCATCACCCAGCATGAGGTCAGACGATCCTTGGTTAAAGAGAAGCCTAGAGCATCGGCCCCTGGACCCGATGGCATACGTGCCTTTTGGTGGATAAGAGGCACGGTGGAGACCCTTGATGAGCTCTCCAACCTCTACAAGGTGTGCCTCAGGGTTGGTCGTTTCCCGAAGATCGGGAAGGTGGCCAATCTTGTGCTTATCCCCAAGGGGCATGGCGAGGAGAGCCGCGGCAAGTTCAGGCCGACATGCTTGCTGGACGACGCCGGCAAGGGCCTTGAACGTGTCATCGTCACGCATATCCGGAGAGCCTTAGCCCGTTTGCCGGGTGGAGGTTTGTCTGAGCGGCAGTTCGGCTTCTGGCCAAAGCGATCGACAATAGACGCAATGGTCATGGCTAAGGAATTCGTTGAGTGGGCGTGTAACGATGGAGAGGTGGTCATTGCTGTTGCGGTGGATATCCGGAAAATGCCTTTAATTCTCTCCCCTGGGCGAGTATCATCGCCCGAATGAGGAGCAAGGGGCTACCAGGGTATCTAGTCGCGATAGTTAGCAGCTACCTCAGTGAGAGGTACATCCGGTTTCGAAGTGAGATGGGTAAGGTTGAGTCCAGGGCGGTCTGCGCTGGTGTTCCGCAGGGATCGGTGTTGGGTCCCTTGCTGTGGAACATCGCGTATGACTATGCTCTGGAGGTCGACTTGCTACCTGAATGCAACGTAATTGTATACGCCGATGACACCTTGGTGCTGGCGTGTCATCGTGACACTCGATGGGCCTCCCTCTTGGTGGCTAGGCAGGTTACGGCGGTGGCGTATCGAATAAACGAGCTGGGCCTAGAGATCGCGGCAAAGAAGACCACGGCTATGGTTTTTGGCGGGGCGGCCAATGGGTCGGTATTTGTGGGCGGAGAAATGATCAGGATACGTTCGATGATGAGATATCTGGGGGTCGTCTTCGATCGGACGTTGTCCTTTCGTCCGCATTTTGAAGGTGTATCGGTTAAAGTTGAGGGAGTAATCAAAACTCTGTGGTGCTTGGTGCCAAATTTGCATGGCCCCCGCGAATTTAAGAGGCGGTTGTACATGAATGTGGTGCACTCTCTTATGTTGTTCGGTGCCCCGGTGTGGAGCCCACAGCTTAGCGCTTGTGCTAGCTATAGAAAGCCTTTACTTGCGGTGCAGCGTCGTATGGCTCTTCGGGTGATCTGCGCATATCGCACACTTTCTCTGGAGGCGACGCTGTTATTGGCGCGGGTCCCCCCTGTACACCTCCTTACGGAGGGTCTGAGGAGGGTAATGAGAGGATCCAGGTGGTCCGGGAAGCTGATGGGGATGACCCTGAAACAAAAAGGGAAATAATCAGAGCGGCCAGACGTCTCACACGTGTGCAGTGGGAGATATCACTGCGGGGTGAGAATCTGTCGGGGGGTAGGGTGCGTAATGCCGTCCTCCCAAACTTCGACCGTTGGTTGGATAGGGGACATGGGCGCATGGGCTTCTATCTAACACAACTCATGGGAGGTCACGGGTGCTTCGGAGAGTTCCTCTTTATGATCAATAGAGAGAGATCTCCTTGATGTCACCACTGTGAAGAAATCTTAGACTCCACCCCGAACACACCCTTCGGGAGTGTGAGGCGTGGGAGGTTGAGAGGGCGGCATTGCGCGCGGGTATAGGGGACGACATTGACCTAACATTCGGGGCCATGTTGCCTCGAATGTTGGACAGCAGGGAAGCCTGGTTGGCGGTGGCCCGATTCGCGAAGAGGGTCTTGACCCGAAAAGAGGAAGCCGAGAGAACTCGGGAGAGAGAGGGGCGCAATATGTGAATCTTCACCATCGCGCAGTTAGGTTAGGACGTGTTGGCCGGCTGGTGAACCGGGTGCGTGGGGCTTGCCCCACCACTTCGTTGGGAGTGTCTCGGCCATCGGCGGAAGCCCGGCCTCGTGCGGCTTATAGGCAGACGGCCGTTATGCATGGGTGAGTGAACGTTAGAGTAGTGAGTGTATGGGTGTGTGTCAGGGAAGGGTTTGAGTGTACTAGTTAGGTCAAAGCTGGCCTGAGATGGCAGGTTGGCATTCCCTGCTGTCTCCGGCTCGGCATGTTTGGTCGTGGTAATGTGGTGTCCCTGGGAGTTGGGGGGTTTTCCCGCTTCCGGCTGGCGCTGATCACCACACGCATGTTTTCCTGTGAGGAGTGTTCGTCATGTAATAACAGGGTTTTATTTGGAGGAGTTGAATTGTGTCAGCCCGAGAGGCGTGAGCAGTACTGCCCTCGCGTCTCCTGTACTGGCCCGATCCTCCCCCCCCCCCTTATACAAGGTCCCAGGGGCTGTTGTTTTGCAACGCCTTGTGGGCAGTTATGCTTTCGAGCATCTGAAGAGGTGAGCCACTTGTAAAGTGGTGCTGTAAGAGGTCGTAGGCATGTTTAAAAGAGAGGTGAGCGGTGACGTGCTCATGCCTAGAGAGTTCCCTGCAGCCGGGCCCAAGTCGGTCGTTTCTGGGGCCTCTCATTTTTAGGACGGCTTGGATGGAGGTTAGGTTTAGTGGGTAGGGGGCCCCCCGTATTGCACTCGCAGGCAAAACATACTGCGGCGGGGTGTCTCGAGTCCCACACTACCCGGGGCTTGCCAACCCGGGTGTGCGTAAAAAGCAATCCCCCTCCTTAAAAAAAAAGGTGAAATTCCCCAGATATGTTAAATCGAGCAGCAGGTGTATTCTAGCAATTTCCTATTTAATTAGGCTATGGTAGTGTTTTGACGGTGCTTGACATTATCATTTAAAAGAATATGAGAATAAATATTTCGATTAGTTTTCCTTTCTCCCCAGGTAGCACACTAACGTCGAAATGACGTTTTTTGAAGATCAGTTCTGACGTCAGGTGACGAAAAAATATGACGTCATTTTAACGTTGCAAAGACGGCTTAATTGCACATCCACACGACGTCAGAAAAATCACGTCATAATGACGTTCTACCGTACGTTGTGATGACGTAAAAAATTACGGTTCTAAAACCTCATCTGCTGCACGCTCCTGTGGTTAAGAATATTATTACTATTGGTGTTCATATGAAGTTTGATGAATAAATGTATATTGCTTTTTCTGTCAATAAGAAAGAGCTTGAATAAATAAGATTATATATAATTGTATTATTCTTTTCTCAACATTTTTCTAAATTTATGATTGTATCTTTTGATAAATATTCTTGCATAGACGCAAATTGATATTAATATCAATTTGCGTCTATGCAAGAAATAAATAATAAATAAATAAATAAATAAATACTTATAAATAAATAAATAAATACTTATAAATAAATAAATAAATAATTAATTATATGAATGTTTATTCATCCTACATTAATTGATTGTCTTTCATTTACTTTAATAATCTGTGCTTTTTAATGAACGGTATAGTTTATAACTTGCTCAACATACTCTGGAGACTCGAAATGAAATAATTTATTGCTTTAATAATTGAACAAAATACAATCTTTGTCCATTTATTCACAAATAAATTTTCAAGACCCTATATATGCAGGAGGCCGAAATTTTTCTAAGTCTCGTTCGTCATTAAAAATGACGGGAAAGTTCCGTCAAAAAAACGTTGAATTTTGACGTCCAAGGTACGTCGTAAATATGACGTCCCTGTGACGTTAATATTACGACAACTGACGTCTGAAACCCTATACTGACCAAAAAATGACGTCTGAGACGTTATTCTAACGTCAGTGTGCTACCTGGGTAGCGATCGCTCTCCAATATTTTCTAAAAGTAGAAGTTTCTCTTTTCGAACGGCAATTCTTTTTAATTTGAAAAATATCCGGGCATATTTTGCTCGTTACTTCTTTAACGACACGATTTAAAAGAGTAGCTCTCTACATTCCGATCGGCTTCGAACACTATTATACATATAATTACGCATGAACTTTTAAGCTAAGTCGTTATAATACTTTTTTGAAGATCACATTTCGATATACAAGAAAGGATTATACCAACATACGCCAAAAGTCCACAGGTAACGAGATAATCGTGATCAAAGCCGACCGGAATAGTATCCGGTATACCGGATGACCACGCAAGTATTCTGCAATAAGTAGGGTCGTTTCTTCCCAAGGTAGGGAGGAAAGACCGAAGTGGGAGTATGCTTATTCCCACCTCGAAGCTGGCGCAGAGCCGCCCCTACGAGCAGCCAACGTATTCACGTACGTGTGTATTCACTGTAGCGCAAGTAGGCGAGAGATCGGAGACCCCGAAATGTCTGTGACGGAATCGACGGTAATGCCAGGTTCTCACGCTACATTCAGGAATACATCGCGACGAGGAGTCAGGTGCAAAGGCGCCGTGGAAGACATGTACTCGTTTGTCTAAGAAGTCTGACCGGTTTAAATCTTTATTCGTTCCGAGTAATGGTAGTACTCATACGTATGCATATTGCCGTAAAACGAAATTACGGGTATTGTATTTGCGATAATAAATTTCCTCGCGGGGGAAGATGGTTCGTACGCCTTCAGTTGTAGGGAAAAGTGGAGTAGAAAGAGGGCTATTTGAGTTAGTCTGTAATAATTATATATTACAGCGGGGAAGTTAATTCCACTGTAAAACATAATTATTACAGACTAACTCAAATAGCCCTGTTTCTACTCCACTTTTCCCTACAGCTTAAATATGTACCTCTCGTTTTCCCCACAACCACTCAATAATATTGATTACCTACTCTTTTAAATTAAAGCTGTAGTACTATGAACGATTTTTGATCTGGTGGTCTTTCGTGTTACCACTGCAACCAATGGAAAATTCGTTGATATCAATGACTGTGATCATAAGATTATGATAAGTATAATATAAAACGATAACAGGATTTAATTGCCTTCAATTTATTACAATTGATATCGCGAAGTAAAGGAATTCATTTGATTATGTATCTCATTTAATTCGATTTTGTCTGCAAATGTACCTACGTTATTAAAATATAAATCTGTTCGGATATGTCATTCGTTGTTCTCAAATAAGTATGAAAAATATTAAAATGCTTTCACTAAGTTTTCTTTGGTTTACATTCGTTCGTAAGCTCGCTCGGTTTACCGGTCTTAAAATAGCAAACGAAATCTCGTAATCTAGCGCGACGCACATTTCCTGTTTCAGTGTTGCCGACTTTCTCGTTATTACTTCCCATCTTTGCATACACGGACTCGAAAATCTCGTGTTTAAAAGTAGGTCAAGTCATTGCGAAAGTCAGTACTTGACATTCTTTTTTTCCATTACCGTAGCGCGGGGTTACTTTGCACAAGGTTGGTAACTTTGCACACCTAAGTAATTCCCTGAAATAATATTTTTCATTTGAATATTGGCAACATTGGATGTATCGCGTGCGCATGCCCTTGTCTGTTAGGTTAGGTTTAGTGTGCAGATAATATTTAATATTATAATAATATTTTTTTTTTACTTTTTTCATTCCTAATACCTTGGCCGGTAAGATAATGGTTTGGGATGTGCAAAGAAACCCATATAACCGTTATGTTTGGCTTCTACGCTCATTTAAAGGCGCGTGCAATTTATCCCCGATATCGAGGTAACTTTGCACACTTTTCAAAAACAAAAAAAATATATTATTTATTCATTTTTGATGCAGGTTTGAAGTGAAATGTATAGAAAAAACTTGAAAATACCACATACTTGAATATTAAATTATTTTACTCAAAACTAAGCAAAAGAGATGCAAAAAATACCAAAAACCGTTGCAAAGTAACCCCGCGCTACGGTACATCATTTTTGCCGTAATTTTTTACCTCTACAAATATACCAATATTTTCGATTATTCATAGTTTACTTTAACAGATTCTCTAATAGGTTTCTTCATTTTGAAAAGAGAAAAACCAATAAACACACCCACTCAGCGATATTAACGATCTGCTTCTGCTGCCTGTGGGAAGTTCGAGGGACTGTTTCAATTCTTACATCACTAAGCAAGTAATATCGGAAATATAATACACTGTTTCAAATTATACCCATACGCCGATGTTAATGTGAAAACCCTATGAATCATGATACACGTCTCGTAATAGAGAGCAGCGTAATAATATTCGTTTGTCATTTGACTAGTGGCTTGGTTTTTTGTAGACTTGTATTAATTAAACAGAACGCTTTATATATATAAAAGTTTGAACGTCTTCAGAATGACATTTAATCTCGAATAAAATGAGTTTTTATATATATAGTTCAATTTTGTGCTCAATTTTTCTCTAATCGATTGAAATATCTGTCATGCTATGATGATGTTTTTCGAAAGTAGGGGAAAGTCGGGTAAGATGACGACGTTAAGCTTTGATGGTTTTTCCTGACCTTAATATTTATTGAATCGATGCCAGAATATCTCCATTATATTCTTCAAACTCTCTAGTTTGAAGCTATATATTTGAAAAATTGAATTTCACAAGTCTAGTACTTAAAAAATGCAATTTAGAAATAAAAGTGATCTTCGTCATCTTACCCCCTTGTGCGGGTAAGATGACGAACCGGGTAGGGTAAGATGACGAACTAAGACAATACATGATTTCAACAACAAATATACATATTTTTTTCATTAAAACGCTATCACAACACAGTCTCATATCATATTTGAGTACATAATTACGTTGCCAAAGAACTCAGCTACGCCAAGTTTTGATAACTTAGAAAAACTTTTGACATCAGATGACTTAGAATAACAGCACAAAACGTAGAGCCATATAGAAATAGGTGGAAACCTATTAGGCCAGTCGATAAGGGCATTGATAACGGAAGCAATTCCGGACAAGCTGGAAATAATTTTAATTTGTTTGATTTGGTGTTAGAAAGCACGTATTAAATTTGCACCCCCCCCAGAAAGCCCGGATTTGGCCGCCATCTTAAGAAAAGCTGTAAAAAAAATGTTTTTTCTTCATTATTTGTCAATAACTCGATTTCTATAAACTTTAGAGCAAAATATGTAGTTACCAAAATGAAAGTAAATTAAATTATCTATAAAAAATGCTGTATGTGTTTTTCCGTGCGACCATCTGGTTCGAAGTTATATGGACATAAAAAGCTGGGTATATTATAGGCATTTATTGTTTTCTTTATTCTATAGGCATATTTAAAAGCAAGCAACTGCTATTATGCTTTCATGATTGCATTTATATTTGTTTTCTATCGGCCAACCCTACTCCTGTTTTACACGAAATGTTTAATTCAAGGTCATTAACCCTGTAAGCACCTAGACAAGGAATGTCGGGTGTAAACAACTGGACAGGGAAAGTCGGGCTTTCCTGATCGAGCCTCCCGTTCGGGTGTTACCAAGGACGGTCTACCACTTTTTCTCGGACGTTTTTTAATGCCCGCAATTTCGAGTTTTCGAAACATTCGGAAATTAGGTCTATCAGTACCGGAGTTACTGGAGATGAGAAAGTTAATTGCCAAAATGCATATGAAATTGGCATATCTGCTATGACAGATCTTCGTGATGCCAGTACGCCAACTTCGCCAGTATCAAGTTTAAACGTAAAAATAGAGTATCGGCAATTGGAGCTACTAACACACTCAGGAGTAAAACTGGGAAACAGAACGATTCCCATTAACCCCACTTTGCTTTTCCAAAGAATTTCATTTCTCAAGAGATCTGAGGAACAGTTAGAAGGTTACTTCCAATATACGAACTAGCTCCTTATCCACTGTTCCGTCTCACGACGACTGACGAAGGTTGCATAGCGTCGACCTACGCTATCCCCTCAATAGGTTATTCACGTAGCGTTTTCTAATTACAAAGAGAAAATAAACGAGAGACGTTGCTCTCGGTTCCGCAAGACATTTTGTTTTGTTTACTACTTCGGAGTTCAAAAAAAGGCTTTGATCTCGCGATGTCATTATTCAATGTATAAAACACAGAGTTCAAGACCACACGGTTCATACCAAGTTAATCGATTTGTAAACAGTGTATCTCCGTATTATCAATACATCGTATTATTTGAATGAGTGCGGTGTCAATTAATTAGCCAATAGATTGAAATATATCTAAAGGTAGTTCGGGCAAGCCGCGTCGCGTACAATAGCGTTCTCGGGCCTTACAACCCCGAGTAGATTAAATCAAAGAAATCGCGCGGCGACCGAACATATTTTTTGGTCCTTCGAGCCGGATCCAGTCAACCATTTGGATCCCTCCACGCAATACTACGGTGAAAGGTGCTACGAAAGTGATCGAGTGAATATTCAACTACGTCTGCATCATGACGGAGAGGGCAGCGACTTCCACAGCAACGTCGACAGAAGAACAGGTAAAAATGCTAATAATACGACGCGGTCACATTAAAGCTACCCTCACAAACTTCAAGAAGGCAGTCGATGCTTTCCCCAGAGAGAAAAATCTCAAGAAGCTTCAAATTCGAGTAGAGAAACTCGAGGAAACTATGAGAAATCTCCAAGACCTACAGGTCACATTAGAAGCTCTCGAACCTAACGCACATCATGAGGAGGTAGGTTTCGAAATGTTGGAGAATTATTACGATTATCTTGCCGAAGCCGATCAGCATCTTCGCCCATCAATACCGCAGTCGAGTCGAGCGACCTCAGTCGCGCACGAGCAGCAGTCATCTACGACTCCTAGCAGCAATCGAACAGCAACAATCAAACTACCCAAGATAGACCTGCCAAAGTTTGACGGAAGATACGAAAATTGGCTAGCATTCAAGGACGCCTTCACAGTCATGATCGATCAACATGAAGAGTTAACCAGTGTTCAGAAATTACAGTATCTACGTTCAACACTCATCGATGAAGCATGAAAGGTCATTCATTCTCTTGAAACAACCGAGGACAACTACGCAGAAGCCTGGGAGTTGTTAAAATCAACATACGACAACAATCGCGTCATCATCCTGAGGCACATCGAACTGCTCTTCAAGCTTCCTCAACTATTTAAGGAATCAGCCGAAGATCTACGGATACTTATCAACAACGTTCAACAGCATACTCGGGCGTTAAAATCATTGGATCAACCAGTCGATAACTGGAGCAGTTTACTAGTTTACCTCATCATAGAAAAGTTAGATAAGACGACGCGCAGGGAATGGGAAAAAACACTATCAGATTCATCAATGCCTACTTATGAAGAATTAATCCAGTTCTTGAGGAAAGCATCATTGTATTCAACTGAAGTGACATCAATTTCAACCCATAATTCCACGCCATCGAATCCGAAAAGCAACTTCAATCCTAAAACAAGGACAGGAGGCAACAAGACTCACTCTACGTATCTAGCGAACCTCGGTAATCACAACGGCGGGTGTCCAATATGCAAAGAAAGTCACCCAACGTACCGTTGTAGCAAGCTACTAGCACTTCCAATCAATGAAAGGATCCAAACTGTCAAAGCCGCCCAGTTGTGCTTGAAATGTCTACGCATTGGTCATCACACACAACAATGCGCATTATCAAATTGCCCGAAATGCAAAGGTAAGCACAACAGTTTACTACACATTAACCAGGAAACGATTCAACCAGCGTCAACGCCATCAAGCACGAGCGATCAGCAAGCAGCATGCCTGGTAACAAACACACCGGTGGTTTATGCAATGGCAACACCAACATCCGTCACACCCACCAACGATTTACTATTGACAGCAGTCATTAAGATTTACGACCACGAAGGTCGTTCTCACAAGTGCCGTGCGCTACTGGATACCTGCTCGAGCTCTAGTTTCATGACGGAACGTTTCGCCAGGCTGCTCAAGCTTCCGATGCAACGATGTGAGATTCCCGTCGGAGCTCTCAACGGCGCCTCTACAACGGCTCATTTCTTGGTCCAGGCAATCATATAGTCCAGAATGAACAGGCATACGCGCACACTCACTTGTCTGACAGTTCCTACCGTCGGGGGATTGCAGCCCAGTGAGATCGTCGACAGAAGCCGGATCAAAATTCCAAGGAATCTCCCTTTGGCCGATCCGTCTTTCCATCTACCAGCTGAAGTGGATTTACTCATCAGCTCCGGACCTACACTAGCGATGTTGAGTATTGGACAAATCAGACTCGACAAGAGCCACCATTCCAACCTTACTATGCAAAAGACACAATTAGGATGGGTCATCGGGGGGAGCGTGACACTCAATTTCCCGTGCTACCAGGCAAGAACACACATCACGACGACTCCCGCTTTCGATCTGAGTAAGTTCTGGGAAATAGAAGAAATTCCACCACGACGGCATCTCTCCTCAAACGAACAATCTTGCGAGGAACAATTCATCAATTCGGTTCAAAGAGAAACCTCAGGCAAGTATACGGTCACTCTCCCATTCAATAATAAAAGGTCTCAACTGGGAGAATCCAAGGCGCATGCACTGAAGCGCTTCCACGGGTTGGAACGACGATTCAGGGGCGATCCAGAGTTACAGAGACAGTATAACGCAGTACTCCAAGAATATTTAGATCTAGGACACATGACCGAGATCAACCAGGGTGAGTTAACCGATCAAGGATTCTACTTACCGCACCATGCAGTCATGAAGAAAACTAGTTTCACCACAAAACTGCGAGTCGTCTTCGACGGTTCCGCGAAGTCTAGCTCCGGTCTATCGCTCAACGAAACTCTTATGGTTGGACCGACCATTCAAGACGACATTTTCTCATTACTACTCCGGTTCCGTGTTCATCGTTACGTTCTGACCGGCGATATTGAGAAGATGTATCGTCAGTTCTGGGTGCGTAAGGAAGACCGAAAATACCAGCGGGTGATATGGAGAAATTAACAAGGCGAGCTGAAGGTGTATGAATTGAATACAGTCACTTTCGGACTGTCAGCAGCCCCATATCTCGCAATTCGCTGCCTGCATCAGCTAGCCGACGACGAATCACACATATGCCCAGCAGCCTCTAATACATTAAAACAAGATTTATACGTTGACGATCTACTCACCGGTGCGGATACTTACCAAGACGTCATCAGCATCCGCGATGGAATCATCAAAATCCTCCAACGAGGAGGCATCAACATGCGTCAATGGGCTTCCAATGAACCCAGCCTCCTCGAAGGACTTGCCGTGGATAATATACATCGCAAGTTTTTGACGGATGAAGCCACCATCAAGACCTTAGGGATCTACTGGAATTCCCAGGTAGACGCCATAAAGTACACGACTACACCTGTGGCACCTAGTTCCAAGATAACAAAACGGATAATTCTATCTGAAATTGCGAAAACATTTGATCCCCTAGGACTTTTGGGGCCGGTAGTATCAAAAACAAAAATCCTACTGCAAAATCTCTGGCGTCAAAGTCTCGATTGGGACGAATCAGTACCAGCTGCTATTCACACCGAGTGGACCACATTTATATCTCAACTCAAACTACTAGACAATCTAACTTTCGAACGACGAATCATCATCCAAAATGCCCAAACTACACAGCTACACGGTTTCTGTGATGCAAGCGAGCGAGCTTACGGAGCTTGCATTTATCTCAGATCGAGGGATCGGGAAGGAAAGACACAAGCCACGCTACTATGCGCCAAATCTCGGGTGGCACCACTTAAGGTTATCACGTTGCCTAGACTTGAGCTGTGTGGTGCTCTACTCCTAGCTGATCTATACACGTCAGTGACCCAAGCTTTATCATTGCGTGTTGATAAGGTAATATTCTGGTCCGATTCCACCGTCACGCTTCATTGGATTAACACTTCACCACATCAGCTGCAAACATTTATGGCAAATCGAGTGTCTGCCATCCAACAACAAACAGACGCACACATGTGGAGACACGTGCGTTCATCCCACAAACCTGCAGATCAACTCTCTCGAGGTCAACTCCCGTACGAGTTCATACAGGAATCGAACTGGAGGAATGGACCCTCGTGGCTACAACGAGAAGAATCTGAATGGCCTCGACTCCATTTGGAACCTCTATCAATCATTCCGGAGCAACGAAAGACAAATTGTCTCTTAAGCATTACCAGCGAGAACGAATTACTACACCGTTACTCATCGATCCAGAAACTACGACGCACGGTGGCGTACTGCCTTCGTTTCAAACGAAGCAACAATTTCAAGGGACCACTCTCTGCCGAAGAAATCGAGCTTGCAAATAATCAAATTATACGATGCATCCAGATTACAACATTTCCAGAAGATTTCAAGGTCCTGCTCAGGAAAGAGGAAGTAAATCGAACCAGTCAATTAAAAACATTAAATCCATTCATTGATGAAAGCGGTCTAATTCGTGTAGGAGGTCGCTTAAGAAATGCTAGCATCCCCTATTCTCAACGACATCCAATAGTGTTGCCAAAGAGACATCATATTACAATGCTGCTAATTCGCCAGGAGCACATCTCAAATCATCATGCTGGAGTACAGAATACACTCTATGCACTCCGCCAGAAATACTGGCTCCTCGATGGACGCAACCAGGTTAGAAAAATCATCCGCCAATGTGTTCGCTGCTTCCGAACTAACCCACCTCGTCAAGCGGATTACATCATGGGTAATCTACCAAACGTGAGGACATCAGAAGCTAGACCATTCAGCAACGTCGGTGTAGACTACTGCGGTCCGTTTTTCATCAAAGAACGAAAACACCGCAATAGGAGCCGAGTCAAAATCTACGTAGCAGTCTTCGTCTGTCTCGTAACGAAGGCAATACATCTTGAGGTGGTAAGCGATTTAACCACCGAAGGATTTTTAGGAGCTTTAGCACGATTCACCGCCAGGCGAGGAAAACCACGGAATATTTATTCCGACAATGGCACGAATTTCGTCGGAGCGAACAATCAGTTAGCGGAACTCCAAGCAATCCTCAACGACGAGCGCCAACGTCACCGCATCCATACGAAGCTTGCTGATCAAGGGATAATCTGGCATTTCATCCCTCCACAAGCTCCACATTTTGGCGGACTGTGGGAGGCGGGTGTCAAATCATTTAAACATGAGACGCGTCATCGGTGAAGAACTATTCACGTTCGAGCAGTTTAATACATTCACCATCGAAATCGAAGGCATACTTAACTCACGCCCATTAACACCTATCTCCACGGATCCCAACGACCCTATCGCCCTCACTCCTGGACACCTTCTTATCGGCAACATTCTAACATCCATCCCAGAAGCAAATCTTCTTTCAACCCCAACTAACAGGCTATCTGCATGGCAGCATATTAGAAAGGTCAAACGAGATTTTTGGATTCGGTGGCATAAAGAATATATAAACGAGCTCAACACTCGAGCTAAATGGCACTCTGGGACTCCTAATATTAAGGAGGGCACCGTCGTCATCATCCGGGAGGACCACCTGCCACCAAGACAATGGTCTCTTGGTATAATCATCAAAACCTACCCTGGGAAGGACGGAATTGTTCGAGTAGCACAAGTTAAAACAGCCACAAGTCTATTCGATAGGAGCATTAGGAAATTAGCTCCACTATTTAGTGAAAACACGCATTGACATTATTTTAGTTACGATATGGAGAATAATTTAGCATAATGTCACATGACTTATTCATATTAGAGTATATTTTTTATTGTTACTCTCTACGTTCGCAACGGGGGGAGTATGTTCCGTCTCACGACGACTGACGAAGGTTGCATAGCGTCGACCTACGCTATCCCCTCAATAGGTTATTCACGTAGCGTTTTCTAATTACAAAGAGAAAATAAACGAGAGACGTTGCTCTCGGTTCCGCAAGACATTTTGTTTTGTTTACTACTTCGGAGTTCAAAAAAAGGCTTTGATCTCGCGATGTCATTATTCAATGTATAAAACACAGAGTTCAAGACCACACGGTTCATACCAAGTTAATCGATTTGTAAACAGTGTATCTCCGTATTATCAATACATCGTATTATTTGAATGAGTGCGGTGTCAATTAATTAGCCAATAGATTGAAATATATCTAAAGGTAGTTCGGGCAAGCCACGTCGCGTACAATAGCGTTCTCGAGCCTTACAACCCCGAGTAGATTAAATCAAAGAAATCGCGCGGCGACCGAACATCCACTTTCACTCTTCGACGAGATAGGGATGCGCAAAACCCAAAAATCTGCCCTATATGATGCCTTTGTGCCCACTGAAAGCCAACTAGACTCTGAAAATGAAATTCGTTAAAGTTTTACAGAAAGAAAAAGAATTACAGAAAGCTGTACAAATATTTCAAGATCCAAACGCATCCCCAGCGGATATAGACAAAGTTGGAGAACAATTTCTTCTTTATCTGTATGGATAAAAAAAATGCGACTCATTAAATAAATACAGATATCAGTGTTTCATACAATCTATTAGTAAAAGCTTACTAAACTTAGCATCGTTACCGCCAACCAAAGATGCAGCTCGCTTGCACTCCTTCCGTACTTACCATCAGGTACAGCTATGGTATGGAAATGACAAATCAGCTTTAGATTGGGGATGGAAAAATTCAAAGAATGGGTTAATGCCCATTGCTATTTTACAAGACGCAGCTCCCCAAGAATTACTCAAACTTATTTCTTGTAAATGCGCTAAAGGTTGTAATGCAGTTTGTAGCTGCCGCAAAGCAGGTTTGTATTGCTCAGTACTCTGTGCATTTTGCCAGGGTAAATCTTGTTCGAATACTTTGGAAGTGGTCGAATTAGACAACGAAGACGACGAGGAGAATTTCCCTATCGATGTAGAAAGAGATCTAAACTAATCAATAGAATATTCTGCACATTATGAACCAAATCCGGAATATGAGATAGATGTTCAAGACATTCAGGATAATATTGAGGGTTATATTGAACAACTAGTAACATCAAAAAGGCGAAAAAACTCTGATGAGCCTACAACCTTAAAAGAAATTTAGCTATCTAAGTTGGTGGCATAGTGGATTAGGCCTATTGGGGAGACCACTTAAAAAAAAACGCGCCGGGTACTTTACCTCTAGGTGGTGTGGAAGCAAGTACAAGTATGTGATATGATTTCTTAACCAAATAACATTCAGAAAAAATTCCTCTTTTTTGGCCCCTTTTTCAGCACAGCAGCTAAATCCGAGCCATTAATATTTATATTGAGGATGCAAAATTAATAGCTATCTTGTTGGTCAAAGGAAAACACATTAAAATTTATTCCAGCTTTTCCGGATTTGCCCCCGCTATTAATGCACTTATCGACTGGCCTAAAACTCGAAATTGCGGGCATTAGAAACGCCCGAGAAAAAGTGGTAGACCGTCCTTGGTAACACCCGAACGAGAGGCTCGATCGGGAAAGCCCGACTTTCCCTGTCCAGATGTTTACACCCGACATTTCTTGTCTAGGTGCTTACAGGGTTAATGACCTTGAATTAAACATTTCGTATAAAACAGGAGTAGGGTTGGCCGATAGAAAACAAATATAAATGCAATCATAAAAGCATAATAGCAGTTGCTTGCTTTTAAATATGCCTATAGAATAAAGAAAATAATAAATGCCTATAATATACCCAGCTTTTGATGTCCATATAACTTCGAACCAGATGGTCGTACGGAAAAACACATACAACATTTTTTATAGATAATTTAATTTACTTTCATTTTGGTAACTGCATGTTTTGCTCTAAAGTTTATAGAAATCGAGTTATTGACAAATAATGAAGAAAAAACATTTTTTTTGCCGCTTTTCTTAAGATGGCGGCCAAATCCGGGCTTTTTCTGGGGGGTGCAAATTTAATACGTGCTTTTTAACACCAAATCAAACAAATTAAAATTATTTCCAGCTTGTCCGGAATTGCTTCCGTTATCAGCTATTTTATACGACTTGGCGACTGGCCTATATCAACTTCAAAGTACTTAAGTAAAAGATTCAAGTGAAGAACGCGAAATTAAATTTTTAGGAATCCGGTATCTATCTACGTAAGTTCGTCATCTTACTCGACATCGCCATTTTGAGTTCAGTAAAATATTTCTGAACTTCAACTAACCAGAAAACATTGAAATTATACATCAATAGACGTGTTTTAAGCAGTACTTTAAGAATATCACAAGTAGAAATTGAAAATACTTACTCAGCAAGCGTAATTCCTTACGGAACACCTTCAAAAACTTATAACAACGGAGCACGAAAACACGTTTTCCGTTTCAGTGGACGACATGTGCACTAGGATGGGAATTTTGGGGTTGCCGTGGGTGGCACGGCACTAGCGCTTTCTAATGGTGTAGGAACCGGCCCTTAATCTAGCGTCAATATTGTTAAATATCGAATTGGTCATCTTACCCAACTTTCCCCTAATCGATATATGTATATTAGGAAGTTGCATTGAAAGCCGCTGTTCTCTTGTAGATGGCTCTAATTACTTATATCGTGCGAAGCGACTAATACTTCTTGTATCATTTTAAATTATTGATATTTCTCATTAAGATTCAGTCATTAAACTGCCATTTTTGGTTAATATAAGTCTATGTCTATAAACAAAGAAAATGGAACGCGACAAGTTGTTTTTCGATGTGTACTTCTAAGCTACTTTGATTTAACACGTTCGTCGCCGCGTCACCCATATATGGGTGACGGGCATGCTTCCGTGGGAGCCTCGTCACCCAAATATGGGTGACGCTCTTCTTGTTCAAGTTAAAAAAAAGTGCTACTGCAGCTCATCAATTACTTGTGGAAATTTATGCTGAATCTGCTCCATCAGAAATAGTATGTAGAGACTGGTTTCTTCGCTTCAAAAGTGGAAACTGTGATGTTCATGACAAACAACGGCCAGGTCAAACAAAGAAGTTCGAAGATGAACAACTGCAAGCTCTATTGGAAGAAAACCCTACTCAAACGCTCAAAGGATTGGCTTAACAGCTTGAAGTCGATACGAATCTACAATTTCACGACGTCTACATGCCATGGAAAAGATTGAAAAAGAAGGAAAGTGGCTTCCACATGAATTGACCGAAAATGCCATTGGTAATCGTCTGAATATCTCGATTTCTTTGCTTGCAAAGCATAAAAAGAAAAGTTTGTATGGCGTATTGTAACCGGTGATGCGAAATGGATCTATTTCGACAACCCGAAATGTAAAAAATCATGGATTGATCCTGGCCAGCTATCAACGTCGATATCAAAATGAAACATCCACGGTCACAAAACAATGCTTTCAATTTGGTGGGATATGGAAGGTGTCGTTTATTATGAGCTGTTGAAACCAAATGAAAAAATTACTGCCGAATGTTATCAACAATAATTAGAGCGTTTAAATGATAATTTGGTGCAAAAACGACCATCAATTGCATCAAATCGCCGAAAAGTGATTCTTTTTCACGACAATGTTCGGCCTCATGTTGTTAAAGCTGTGAAAGAAACATTGATTGAGCTTGAATGGGAAGTTCTCCCGCACCCGCCGTATTCTCCAGACCTGGCCCCAAGTGATTATCATTTATTTAGATCGATGCAACACGACTTGGAAGATACACACACTTCCATAATTACCAAGAAGTCAAAAATTGGGTTGCTGATTGTGAGTGGATTAGCTCAAAAAGTAGACAATTCTTTCTTCGCGGGATTCAACTTCTGCCAGAAAAGTGGGAAAAAGTTATAGCTTTCGAATGAAAATACTTCGCGATTGAGGTATTCACACATTTTATTACGACAAAATGTTTTAAAAACAAGAAAAAAAACAGCGGCTTTCAATGTAATCCCCTAATACTTATTGTTAGCTTTTAATTGAATTTTTAGTCATCTTATACCTTATCAACTACTACGGATATCAATTGATCAGTTTTGAAAAAATGTAACAATTGTTTGAGTACATCCGTATCTGAATGATTTGTACTCGTACAAACGGAAAATTATTGCTACCGATTGAAGTGTGGTTCTCATTATGCAGTAATTGCTCGCAATCGACAGGCTCTTCTCATCGAGGACTCTCACGGTTGTTTTGCCGTAGTACTTATTTGATGTAAAGTGACTCATAAATCGTTCGATAGTGAAATCTTTATAAAAAATTCCCGGTTACAAGAGACAGTCGTCGGGGTCCTATCGTACCGATAATTTAAACGAATTCATATTATACAACTGCTGCCATCTCACGGCTTCTCGCAGAGCTGGTCTCTTTCAGCGGGAAAGATCTTTTACAGGAGTAGCTCAAGTTAGATTCGTAAAATTGTGCGACTTGGGCGATATCAATGATAGTGAACAGAGGAAATGTGTATGTACTTAATCTCTAATCAGCCAGTAATACAAATCTCATCTCTCGATAAGATCCAGATAGACCTGAGATTTTTAGTTTTTTAAATATCAAAGATTGATTCGACATAGCCATTGAAGCTTTTCAAATTTTTGAAGAGTCTTAATGTGCGTATAACATTTCTTTTTGTTCAAATTGGAGTTTTTCTCTATCCTCTCTAAGCAAGAAGAATAAGGGTCTAATATAAAATCCCTGCGAAAATAATGTTCGAGGAACAATATATTGTAATAGACTTTAGACAGATGTACAGCCTAAATTAAGTGCCATTCTCCCGCATGAGTACACGTAGTTAACGAATACGTAAAAGGTCCCGAATTTAATAAACCGCAATCCGCTGCACGCAATCCTCGCGAGAATCCTATACGAAATTGTACTTCCAAGGTTACGGATTTTGTCGCTGGTGACTTTTTAAAATGTCATTTTTAAACGTACCAACCAATTATCAATCAATCCTCATGCCTTCGTTAACTAGGGCATATAGCGCCGTAGCTAACGAAAGTATGAGAATTAATTGTTCATTGGCTAGTACCTATGTTTAAAAATGACATTTTCAAAAGTCACCAGCGACAGAATCCGTGACGCCGGAAGTACTACATATTCGCGCCAATTCGTTTTACAAGAACATCCCGACAATTATTCACGAGACGCCGTGTGAAACTTCATTCCGCAGTCTCCCCAAGGAGCGTAGCTCATCTCGACCACCTACGGAAAGTGACGTAAGACTTCAAGATTCTCCAATTTAAACATTGGCACAGCTGACCACTCCGCACGGTGCTACGTAACGGAGGATGCAACCCGCCGTCCGACATTTGCGACATATTTATTTTTAAACGCTGGTAACCATGGCAACCGCAAAATGTGTATAAACGTACACGCGCCTCTGCGTATGTTGTCCTCATCACACGTGGTACCATCCGTTATAGTCGCTATATACGTAACCGCCTCTCGGCGAGAGCCCAGATCCGCGTTGTTTTGCACCTTATTGTATTTTATTCGAGGTACGCACGCGGTTCGTGTACTCGGGAAAAGTGTATCTCGCGTGCTGCACGATTCTGTTAGTTTTAAGCGAACTTTCGCGCAGCGAGACCTCGTCCAGGGCGTTCGACGATAAAAACCGAAGTGTTCGAGTAAGTTACTTCTTCTGCCAATACTTGATCCATCGTGATTTTATTGGGTTCAATTCTGCAGCGAGCCGCCCATGGCGCCTTCATCCGTTTGTCAAAGCGTTATTCGTAATTTCATCCGTTCCGCTTATAAGTAGTGTCGCGCGTTCGTCTTGACATAAAAGATTTCCCGCCATCCGCTATTTCGCGTAACGTGGGTAACCCGAGCGCACGTCTCGCGGTTCGGGCCGATCGTACCTAGGTCAAGGCGAAGACGATTAGTGCGAGGAAAGTCGATCCATTGCGCACGGTTAAGCTAGAGCTTCTCTAACCCCTGCTTGTCGCGCGTGCGCAACCGACGCGAAATTTCTCTCGCCGCGAGTACCTAACGCCGGAGAGGCGAATCGATTCATTCGAAAGTTATTGCAAATCATAAGAGAAAAGCTAGTGTCTCGTACTTACAGTCGCTCGGGTGGGTGTGTCGGCTGTGCGTAAGTACCATTTCATGTCGCGCCAAGCGGCGAGGGACTGGCGAACGGATGAAAAATAATCTCCGGCGGATTGCGGCGGAAGGATTAAAGCTAGGAACGCACGGAGAGCTATACTATAATATATATTATTACAAAAATATCGCTCGACATTATAATGAATGAGACAAAATGTACCGAACTATAATATACAGGGTGTTACTTAATGATAGGCCATAATTGCAAGGGCACATTACTGAATCAATTTCCAGTAGAAAAGTTCATATTAACATGTGTCCTAAAATGTCTGGTTTTCAAGATACAGGACGTCAAAGTTTTAAAAAAAATCGGTTTTTAAATAATATCTCAAAGATCCTTGTGCCGATTTTGTAGACATTTGGCACTGTTGTTTATTGTAATAAGACGCTAAGTTAGCACTAACTAGAAGATAATTATGAGTTCCAGTGGCGTCCCGGGGGACACTCTCACGAATAATATTGACAAAAAAAGTATACATTTTAGGACACATGTTAATATGAACTTTTCTACTGGAAATTGATTCAGTAATGTGCCCTTGCAATTACGGCCTATCATTAAGTAACACCCTGTATAGCTATATCCGAGCGATATATTTTTACATGCCCTATAACGCTGGCTTGAGCGATATTTCACCAGGAAGCTGTAATATATATTATAGTATAGCTCTCTGTGCGTTCCTAGCTTGACGTCGTGTAATGCACCCCCCCCCCCCCCCCCCCCGGTCTCGACATCGACTGTAGCGCATCAAGGATGTCCGTATGTGTCGTGGAAACTCGACACGCGTTAGCCACTACAGTGAGGGAAATAATTGCTGGTGCCAAAAAAACATTTAAGACTTTGCCGCTTCTTCCGCGATCTCTCGCCCGTTTCCAAATAGATATTTATCGAAAATCTGCAGTACCCGCGTCTAGATCGCTTTCTTCCGGCACGCGAATGCGCCCCTACAGATGTCATTGTACCATGTGATAACGCGCGGCCGCGCGCGTGGCTAACGCGATGAGTTTTATCGCTCGATAGGTGCCAGAGCGCGGCAAGACCTTGGTCTGTAAAGCGAAGAGCGAAGCGGTGCCAGGCGCAAAGTCGTGTACGGCGACCATGAAGACCGTTTGGATCATCGGTGGCCCGGGATGCGGCAAGGGGACCCAGTGCGATCGTATCATTGAAAAGTATGGATTTCTCCACCTCAGCAGCGGCGACCTTTTGAGGGAGGAAGTCGCCAGTGGGAGCCCTAGGGGCGCCAGCCTACAAGAGCTAATGTCAAAGGGTCTATTTGTACCTACGGTGAGTATGGAAAGATTCTTACTACAAATTCCCAAGTAGCACAGATGTCAGAAAGGCGGCAAATATCGTAGATACGATTTAAAAGTTGTCTTTTAGATATGAGGTTGAGGCCTCAAAAAGATAACAACAATATGATACCAATAAAAGTTATTGGAAAGGTGAGAATTTTAAGACATCTAAATGGAACCTTCAAATGTTAACAAGTATTATAGTTATCACTTTAAAACGTTTAAATGATTTCTTCTTGTGGGTATGAAAAATACCTTTCCTCAGATACATATAATTTTTTATGTAAAAATAGATGTCTCAAAATTATTATATTCTTGCAGTCGTTTTGATACCATATCTGAGTTACCAAATTGAAAACTTTTGTCAGATCTTTTTTCTACTAAAAGATGTTACCTAATAGTGAACGTTGCATTTCTACGCGTATTTGATATCTGTATTTCCGGTACAAAAATTCATCCCAAATTTACCATCTTCTCACAGTATATTAATTTGGCAGGTATAACTTACTCATTCATTTGTATAAATTGCTTTCCTGCTCTTTTTCCCTAAATATAAATAAAATTATGCAATTATTGCATTTTCGCAACAGGACGTGGTGCTGAATCTCATCAAGGAACGGATGAATAGCGCGCGCGAAAACGGAAGTACGAAGACTGGATTTCTAATAGACGGCTATCCGCGCGAATTGGAGCAAGGCATTCAATTCGAAAAAGACGTAAGTATCTCATTCCTTGAATTTCGCGACCGAATTTGTAATAATTCAAACTTATGAAGAAAGTCTGGAACTTTTTAAATAAAAACTGTTATAAGAAGAAAAACCGAGCGGTTATCTATCGTAGTTTCCGAGGAAAGTGTATGGAAAGTAAAAAAACAGACTATATTTTAGGGGAATGAAAGTTAAAGATAAGAGCGGTGTGTATTAGATTAGCGAGTTATATAAACTAAACTACATCTACGATTAAGATAAACGTCCGGATCCACATAAACTATACCATGTGAACGTGTATTAATCGGAACGATGGTCTTCACGAAATAAAAAAAAACATTCGATTTCTTAATATCGACTCGAATTAATCATTAGGTAAGCCCAGTGGACCTAATCATATTTTTCGACGTGGCGAATGACACGCTGACGAAAAGATTGCTCGGGCGCGCTGCAATTTCTCACCGCGCCGACGATAACGAAGAGACGATCAAGAAGAGAATCGAAGTTTTCAACGAGAAAAACGGAGCGATCATCGAACATTACAAGGACAAAGTGGTCAAGGTACGTGTTTCAAATGTGTGACGCTATGTGTGCCTCTATTCCTTAACGATAATGGCATTGGCTTAAACGCGCTTTGAAATAATTCACGCATTCCTTTTTTAGATCAACGCTGAAGGCTCCGTGGACAGTATATTCGAGGAAGTTTCTGCGGCACTCGACGCTCTAATAAAGGCATGAACTACTATAGATAAACTCAAGTTTAGCCTGTAAATACGTTTGGCCTCATTGAGTGGATGGACATGCGCGAACGCACTCATCGAAACACACCTACGCACACGAAAGCACGAACGTTAATAATTGAGAGAATCGGAAATCATTGTACGACTTTTTCTCCTGCTGTATAATATTCTAAATTGTAGCTATAGCGTAGATATTTATGGTCACTCCTAGGGTCATGATGTCAAATTTTATTTAAAATAGCTTTGCTGATACGAGAAATAGCGTATAAAACATTTCATAAAGCAATAAGTCTGCTGAATTTAGAAAATTACCTCGTTAACCCTCCAGTACTAACATGAATTTTGTAACGCCAGAACTAACATCAATCTGTGAGACCAAATTCACAAAAGGCTATTTTTGTTCGTTTCTTTGCATTCACAGAGTAATTTTATTTATAAAAAAAACAATATAAGTACTGTCTTTATCAATTGGCCAACTGGCCTGTAACTAAATAAAATTAAGATAGCTAGGCGCGTCCCCATCGAAGCGCTACGAACGATGAATTAACAAAATAAGTGGGGGGTCGGTCTAGGAGACGGCATGTTAGCACTGCAGGGTTAATAAAGGTGCTAAAATCATATTTATCTGAATGTATATACGTTAAAAATGGACTGCATACCCGGGACACTGTATAGGTATTATGAGGTTGAATGAGCCGAAATATTTGTGCGAGACTTCGAGTATCGCGAAAGCACCGTTACAATTTTTGTAGCATATGACTTTCACAAAAGTACGTCATACGATTCGTTAAATGGTTGAATTTGGCTCAGGCCGCACTTGTTGAATGTTATATAAATAAATAACACTTAAAACCGCACATTGGCCCATTTAAAAAAGTACCTGGTAACGATTTCGTAATGGTAAGAATTTTACAAATTACGGAGCTATTAGCAAATCATTTGGGACGCGCTTCATAATCAAGAGGACGATAGTTGCGTAAAACTCACATGCCCCGTTACGACCGTCATCGATGCCGCATTAGTCCTCACCAATCCTATGTGTCTGGGCATTCGAATTCTCGTGGGTGTATCCTACGAATAATATAAAGCTCGACCTTCGAATATATATATATATATATTCGAAGGTCAAAAGCTCTGGTCCGAACGATATATATATATATATATATATATGTATCTAATGCAGGGCCGCTTCTAGATGATGAGGCGCCTTCGTGCTTGGCGCCCTTTTCTAGAGAAGGTATGAGGCCTTTTGGCGCCCCATGACTAGTGCGCCTTCATGCGCGCCTTCGTGCGTGGTACGAAATGGCCACTCATTAGACGCGGCCCTGATCTAATGGCAGTTTTCAGGTCTTTTTTAGGTACGCAACGTATATTACCGGGACACTTGGTGCTTTTCAGGACGGTCCTGAAAGATTTTTCTTATATGTCGTATACTTTCAGGACACTCCTGAGAAGTATCTTTACATATAAATGCGTTTTAGCTATAATATTTCAGAATATTGACATCAAATATTGGTTCCGTTCCTCACACCTTCTTCATCTTCGACATGTTTGTAACATATTAATGGTTAACACTAGGATGCACGACGGTGGTCTGTCAGTCCACGCAATCCATGCTTTTGCATGGACTGACAGAACACGTCGTGCATCCGAGTGTGTTAAGAATATAACTTTATAATAATATAACCTAACAATAACACTACACAGATAAATATTTCCTTCTACTAATGAGAAAATGGTAAATGTTTATTCCTATCTCAATTCCAGCTTATCGAATATTCATATGACGATACTGTGATATATATAGGAAACAAGGAATCCTGCAGATAACGTTCCACTCTTGCATATTCTGGAAGACGCAGTTAGAAGTAAGATGCAAACCACCTGCACACGACAAATGGTACATCACTTAAATGACTGTTAATTACTGTTCAGACGTTAATAAGAAGTACGGTTTAGTATTTCTAGTAACTGAATCCCGACACGAACCAACAAGTCGAAAAGAGTCCTGAAAGTTGTCAATGCATTACATGGCATATCATGAGATATAACCTCATTGCATTTTCACGTAGAGTCCTGAAAGCAGCCAATACCTTTCATGACGATCTTGTAAAAATATCTACAATAATACTTTGGCAGTTTCGATAATTTTCGCTTTGCAGCGATGCTGCCATTTTGTACAAGTAAATTCAAGGTCAACTTTGGTTGCGTTACATTACGTCAGGGGCACACGGTTGAGCCAATTTATTTATAATTGTTTACCAGTTTTCAATGAATTTATTTACACAAATTTACTGTACCCATTAAATCCTGCAGCTGTTTCTCGCGTTTTTTAGCAAGTAGAATAGAAGGTGATGCCAATTTAGCATAATAATTGAATGTGAAAATGATACTGTGGTAGCGAGATTCATTCATACGACCCTCTGTGAACGAAGTGGATGCTATAGCCATTGTATCAACTAAAGTAAGTGTAAACACATTTACATCTGAGATATATTAACTACGTCTTGGATACTTGCAAAACTTCACGGGGTGGTAAACAGAAGAATAAGACCAATTTGAATCTACGGCCGATAACGGGTCGTCTTATTTCAAGTGCACAACAAACTCCTGACCAACAGATTAAAAGGGTTCTGAAAGCTGCCAATGCGTCATATGACATTCTGCGATGCAACGGTTCATACCAGGACTGTACTCACATAGAGTCCTGAAAACAGCCATTGCGTCTCTTGACATTTTGCAATACAATGGTTCTTTTCGGGACGCTAGTGTCACAGAGTCCTGAAAACTGTCAGTACATCCCGCTGTGATTCGTGTTGCATCGATGTTACTAATATGAAATGAATATGCTATGTGTAAATGAATTTAACGTCAACCTCTCGGATACATTACATTACGTTAAGAGCACACGGTTTAGCCAATTTGTTTATTTGTTTCCTCTTTTTGGATTAGTTTATTCATTTGCATTCACTATGTCTACTAATTCCTGCAGCAGTTTTTTGCATACATAGCGAGCAGAATAGCAGCTGATATCAATTTTCCATAACGACTAAATACAAAATTAAAAAAAAATGCACTGGTAACGAGAATCGAACATACGATCTTTCGTTTAAGAAGCGGGTGCTTTAGTCACTACGCCAACTAGAGATCTTGTTATTGCATTTACATCTGAGATTTATTAGACACGTCTAAAATACTTGCAAATCTTGAAAAATCGATAAATCGAAGGGTAAGGCTCATTTTATTGAACGGCCGATCACTTGTGATTTTATTTAAGTTGCACATCAAAGTCCAGACTAACCGACCAGTAAAGTCCTGAAACATGCCAGTGCTCCAAATGACACTCTGCGATGCAAGGGTTCATATCAGGACTCTAGTCCCGGAAACTGCCATTGCATTTCTTGACAATCTGCGATGCAACGGTTCATACAAAGACTCCACACACCTAGTGTCCTGAAAACTACCACTGCGTCTCTTGACATTCTGCAACACAACGGCTCTTTACGGGACTCCAGTGGCGCAGAGTCCTGAAAACTTCCAGTACATCCCGCAGTGATTTGCGTTGCAACGATGCTGCTAATTTGTGTAAATAAATTCAGTGTCAACCTCGGTTACGTTACGTTTCGTTAGGAGCACACGGTTTAGCCAATTTTTTCATTTGTTTACACTTTTTGGATGAGTTTCTTTATTCATTTGAACTTACTATGCCTAATAATTCCTACAGGAGTTTTTTGTATACTTAGGGCCGGTTTTACCAACAGGTATAAACGCGGTATAGCGCTATAGTGAGAATACCCATAAGGCTTATTGCTGGTTATTCTCAGTATAGCGCTATACCGCGTTTATACCGTGTTGGTAAAACCGGCCCTTAGTGAGTAGAATAGCAGCTGATATCAATTTTCTATATCAACTAAATTCAAAATATAAAAAAAATGCACTGGTAACGAGAATCGATTGTACGAACTTTCATGTACGAAGCGGGTTCTTCAGTCACTACGCCAACTAGAGCTCTTGTTAAAGCATTTACGTCTGAGATATATTAGGTACGTCTAGAATACTTGCAAATCTCGAGTGATCGACAAATCGAAGTATAAGGCTCATCCGAATGAACGGCCGATCACTTGTCATTTTATTTCAGTTTCACGTCAAACTCCAGATTAACCGATCAGAAAAGTCCTGAAAGCTGTCATTGCTCCAAATGACATATTGCGATGCAACGGTTCATGCCAGGGCTTCACTTACATAAAGTCCTGGAATCTGCCATTGAATTGCTTGAGATTCTGCAGTGCAATGGTTCGTTTCAGGACTT
Organism: Xiphydria camelus; assembly: GCA_963678675.1. Classification (NCBI taxonomy): domain Eukaryota; kingdom Metazoa; phylum Arthropoda; class Insecta; order Hymenoptera; family Xiphydriidae; genus Xiphydria; species Xiphydria camelus. The sequence goes on from OY783196.1 coordinate 17,296,368, forward strand.
TATTAAAATGAATTCTTGAGAACTACCCATACGTTCCCGAATATTATGGATTGCAGTGGTGCATGTCGGCACTGTACAATGACGGTTACTCTGATGTTAATTAATTACTGATCAGATGGAAATTGAATGAAAAAGTCGATCATGCTTTATTCGCGAATTGGAACGCTGTAATTAGTGTGGAATTGACACGTAATTATAGTTAATCTCTTGGGCTTGTAAGACCTCTTCAATGAGCTGCAGTAAAAATAACAGCCGTACTACTTTGGTTTTAATATGGTTTCAATATGTTTCCCTTTGAAAATATCAGATCGAATAACAGTGATTGTCTATGCGTTGGGAGTGATTTGTAGACGACTGACAATGGTTAGTGGATAATGGTTCTCCAGACTTCGATGAGAAATGCCATACTGTGTTTCCAGTTCCGACATAAACCACCAGATCCAGAAAATTCCTGAATCTGCAAATGCATTTCGTTACATCTTGTGATGCAACGGTTCTATTCAGGACTGCGCAGAGAGTCCTGAAATGTGCACGTGTGTATCTTAATGTTTTGCGATGTAAGGGTACTTATTGGGACCCTATATACAATCTGTCCCTTTCAATACACGCCAGCGTAGCGGGTTGCATATCGGTTGACGCCTCCGATCCGCTGCAGGGGCCATGCGCCTGTGTCTGGCGCAAGGCGGATAACCGATATGCAACCCGCCACGCTGGCGTGTATTGAAAGGGACAGATAGTATACAGAGACCTGGAAACTGCCAATTCGCTCCGCGAGTTTCGGCGATATAACGGTTCTTTTCAGGACTCCGTTGAAATTGAACTGTAAAAACTACCAACACCTTTTCTCATATTCTGCGATGCCGTAATTCATATTGGGAATCTTTTAGCATAGTGCCATTAGAGTAGCAGTTACATTCCGCGTGTGTTGTGTCTTTAATGCCATTTGCATTCCCGTACCGCGTTACTGTCCCGAAATCTGCCTATACAGGGTGTAACAAAATAAGTGTAAAACATTTCAGGGGATGATTCCTCATTGAAAAAGGGGGATAGGGTCTTTCATATAAAGAAACTTCATTTGAGCATCCCTTGTTAAGATACAGCCCCTTAAAGGGGCTGAACATTTACTATGATTTCTACATGTTGTATGTTTTGTTATTAATAAATTAGTTTTGTTTGTTCATCTTTAATCATATTTTGATGCAGGTAGTAACTACAAAATAACAATACTAATCCAGTTCGCATTTCTGACGATGTATCTCTGTAGTTGTTCGTAAAATAATTTTTTGCTGCGAACTAGTTAATTTTGGGCAAAAAATTCAAGAGACATTTTTTCTTTAGAATGAAACAAGCTATTGGAAATAAATTTTTAAATGGTAAACAAATAATAAGACAAAAGGTTACGTTGGAAATAAATTTTAGGGGTTGCGTTTTCCACCCCTTACAACCATGGGGTAAACCAAATAAATTACTGGCTAAGTGTCTTTTTGATAGTAGAAAATGTCACGTTAATTTCAATTTTGTAACTTTTTTAGTGTTTGGGAAAAAAATTGTAAAACAAATTTTATGTACCCCCTTTAAGGGGCTGTATCTTAACAAGGGATGCTCAAATGAAGTTTCTTTATATGAAAGACCCTATCCCTTTTTCGATGAGGAATCACCCCCTGAAATGTTTTACACTTATTTTGTTACACCCTGTATATACAGAGTCCTGAAAACTGCCAATAGTTCGCGGGTGTCCTGAAAAGTGCCATTAGGTACGCCTTTTTCTGTATATTCGTGAATAATCAATTTTTTACGAAAATTTCTGCTCATTATCTGTCAGAGTTCCACCTTTTTTTTAGAAATAAGTCGCAAAATCTGTCACTTTTTACTGTCCTGAAAACTGCCATTAGACATAGGTATATACGACGACGACATTAGACGATATATATATATCGTTCGGACCAGAGCTTTTGGAAGCGTTACAATAATGCTTTGTGTTTCACCTTCGGCTGCTCGAAACATCTAGGTACCCAGTTAAAGAAACAGACAGAGAATTAGAACAAGATGCAACCAACTACAACATATCGTTGAGTTATTTACAAAGAAACTATCCGAAATAGACTTAATTGATTTTCGATAAAAAATAATGTTCAGTTTGTTTCATTAAGAAATTTAACGTAGGTAGCTTTCGAGGAATCGTAAGGAAACGGTTTTCGGGGACTCATGTTTAAGGGTAGTTTTCACCCCTTAAAGTATCGAATTAGTGTATGTAAAAAAAGATGTGTAATGTTTTTCTGAAATATTTTATCGTATTTTTCAACGACGGAATTATCGAATGATAAAAATTACTGGAAGATGGATTTTTGAGAGGCTCGACTGTAGTATTCTTTCGGAATTCCCTCCCTCGTTCTAGGGTCTCTTATCGATTTATATACGAGTAATTCTATCATGCGCACTCACGAAACAAACATCGACATACTTTTCGAGATAAAGCATGAACGTTTAGATGAAATGCAGATTTAGCTGATGATACTTTCCCTTCTCTAAAACGAAAGCAAAACTTTAGATCAAACTTCGCGTAATGCTTTCTGAGGATCATATCTTGATTTATAATGGAGCTCAGTAATAAAATAGATGATAAGTTCATTAATTGCGGTTTATGCAACTAATGAACTTATCAAGCTGAAATTTATGTCACTTTTTATCAATGAACTTCTTTTTGCAATATCTACATGCTCTTGGCTGTCAAATCATTACATATCGACTTTGACATCTACATCCGATCGGTATAATCGGTCTAATGACGGACGTTCCCCATTATATCCACAATATACGTCCGAAACTTCCTCAATACGATATCGTATACCGTAGGTACTCATGAGTCAGAGAAAAAAGCGAGGATGATGGGCACGATTGTTTTTCTCTCATTCCTAATCCTCGTGCCGATCTCGAGTGACCGCTGCTGTGAAATTAACTTTCGAGATTATCCCAAATATCATCTGTTAAAATCAGGAGCGAGATCGGACAAAATGATCATATCAAGGCGAGCGGTTTCCGACTTGGAAGGGTGTAAAAAGTTTGCGGCGTCAAAAATGGCTCTGGCTTTTAATTTTAATAAAGAACTAGTACGAAAGGGTGAGTAAAACGAGAGAGGTAAGAATTTCCATTATCGGTCACGGTAAAAGAAGCAAAATATTTCGAGACCGTAATATTTCTTGTAGAAAAGAGATAATATATATATATGAGTCAAGCCATGTCAAGTCGGACTCGAAATTTCCACTAAATCGCGGATTTCGAAAATAATAACTCTATTACGAAGGGAGTATGGCACTTACGTTACCGTATTAATAATTCGTGAAAATTCCGTTATTTGTTAATGTTATTAACAATCAAACTTTGAAGCGCGATTAAAATGAAAAATCGTTTTCTCTTAAACTACTTTTGACAATTACTTAAAATTTTGCACACTGATAAAGCAATGTTTACACTATCGAATAAATATTTGCTTGAGGTGAAATTGTTTAAAAAAATGAATTTTGCATTAATTTTTTTAAAACAATTGCAATTTTTCATGCGTTCTTCACGCTATAAAAAAATGGAACTTACATAAATTCATGCGGCAAACGTTGGCCTTTTATAATCTGCAAAGAGAACTTTGTACTTTTTCTCCATTCCGGAGATACGAAATTGTTTGTTACGCGGTGCGCTCGTAAATCGCGCGGCGCGCTCCGCTACTGGCGTCCGCGGCATCTTGATGACCGCGCAAACTTGAGCAAAAACCGTTTGAACTTGCATGAACATGATTTTCCGAGTTTGGCAAACATACACAGTTTTCTTGTCAGTTTGCTGATGGTGCTCGTGCGGTATACTTGCGTAAAAACTATTCGGTGTTTCAATATCATTAAGTGAAAATGGTTCGACCGAAGGAATGTTGTAATCCTTTGAAAAAGAAAGGTCATAATTGTGTTCGTCATAAGTTGTTCCTCGCGCGTTACCGCCAAGTGGAATAAAAAATTCGAAGAATACATTGATCGATATATTTGTCAGATATGTCGTAAAGACATGTATAATGATGTTAAAATTGCTTCAAATGTAGAAAATGAAGACCCAAGCACGAAGTGAGTTTACTAATTACACAGGTTTACAAAAAAAAAAGTCCGGACTATTTGACCATGGTATTCCGAGGTATTTTTGCGTCCTGAATCCGATCCCGAGGTAATCTGAGCCCCATCACGTCAGAAAAATGAGATTTCAAGGTCATTTAGAGGTTAAAATGACCATTTTTTGGAACTGGATCCGGGACAATTTCTCAAGCGACCTGTTGAGTTGGAGGGTAGCTGTTTAGGTCTTGAATACCTTCCAAACATTGGAATGGAGTCCTAAATCTCGACCGGGACTATCACAGAACCACCCCAGTGGATAAAATGTTGCCATGATCGTTGTATCTCGCGGATTATGATCTCCCTGTCAAGGCATCCAATTCCGGCGATCCGTTCACTGTGACAGTGGACCCAGCACTGACCGTAATGGCCTTAGAACCGTGGAGTCATGCTCTGGGTGCTGCTCAGGGCAGTCCCATTTCCTTATTTATTTATTTCGAAATCTCGTTTTTCTGACGTGATGGGGCTCAGATGACCTCGGGATCGGATTCAGGACGCAAAAATACCTCGGAATACCATGGTCCGGTCAAATAGTCCGAACTTTTTTTTTGTTGTAAACTTGTGTTATTTTTATATTTTATTGTATAATTAATTGCTATACTGTAACACCTTCTTTAATAGTGAACCACGAATAAACTTCCAAGTAATTATAACTGTTCACTGTTCAAATCCAATATTTACATTCAGCTAAAAATTCAATTCGTTCCCTGGAAGGTATTACAGTATAGCAATTAATTATCGGCATTAACTATCTTGGGTCTTGGGTGCTTGGGTCTTCATTTTCTACATTTGAAGCAATTTTAACATCATTATACATGTCCTTACGACATATTTGACAAATATATCGATCAATGTATTCTTCGATTTTTTTATTCCACTTGGCAGTAACGCGCGAGGAACAACTTATGACAAACACAATTATGACCTTTCCTTTTCAAAGGATTACAACATTCCTTCGGTCGAACCATTTTCACTTAATGATATTGAAACACCGAATAGTTTTTAAGCAAGTATACCGCACGAGCACCATCAGCAAACTGACAAGAAAACTGTCTATGTTTGCCAAACTCGGAAAATCATGTTCATGCAAGTTCAAACGGTTTTTGCTCAAGTTTGCGCGGCCATCAAGTTGCCGCGGACGCCAGTAGCGGAGCGCGCCGCGCGATCTACGAGCGCACCGCGTAACAAACAATTTCGTATCTCCGGAATGGAGAAAAAGTACAAAGTTCTCTTTGCAGATTATAAAAGGCCAACGTTTGCCGCATGAGTTGATGTAAGTTTCATTTTTTTATAGCGTGAAGACCGCAAGAAAAATTGCAATTGTTTTAAAAAAATTAATGCAAAATACATTTTTTAAAACAATTTCACCTCAAGCAAATATTTATTCGATAGTGTAAACATTGCTTTATCAGTGTGCAAAATTTCAAGTAATTGTCTAAAGTAGTTTAAGAGAAAACGATTTTTCATTTTAATTGCGCTTCAAAGTTTGATTGTTAATAACAGTAACAAATAACAGAATTTTCACGAAATATTAATACGGTAACGTAAGTGCCATATTCCCTTCGCAATAGAGTTATTATTTCGGAAATCCGCGATTTAGTGGAAATTTCGAGTCCGACTTGACATGGCTTGACTCATATATATATATATATATATATATATATATATATTACATTTATATTTCTTATACTTTAGCAAGAGAAGGTTTAGATCGTACCGACAATAGGGGCGATCCGTATCACGTTAGCTGCTTGGTTCTGGACTGCCCTGAAAGAGCTGACTTTTCCTCACTCGTTGAGGACGCGCAATTCGATTATTACAGCTCTTACGTTAATCGTCGTCAACTTTGTAAGAGCTTTTCTCGTTTTCTCGGTGTAATTTGAACTTGACTGACATTATTTTTGTTCTTCGCAGCTATGGAAAATCTAACGTGCATACCGTACGTGGGAATGTTTATATTTTTCGAGGAGCACTTAAATTATACAAACGCTCGGTTGGCCTGCCAAAAATTGCACGGAAGTCTCGCTCACGTAATCAGCGAAAAACGTTCCAACGAATTGGTCAAGTTCGTCGGCCAGTCTGCTACCTTCGTCGGGTTGAGCAAGCGTAATCCTGAAAAAATATGGAAAAATGAATTCGGTAAGCTCAGGCTACAGCAATGTATATGTATTTTTACGTGCTTAATTTCGTTTTCATTAACAGCAGGCGAAAAACATTGAGAGCCGTACATTTTATTGGGATTTGGAAACAATAGTTTACTGTTATCGCAGCAAAAAAGCCGTAGTTAGACTCTTATTCACGTCTTACTTTTAGCGCTAAAAATGACGTTCTGTTTCTCGATTGAACGCTGTTAGTAGGGTCACCTAGATCTTACCAGCGGTACATCTGAGAAATGAAAGGGAACTTGTAACGCGAAAAGTAAGGAATGAATACGGGCCAATACCTTCATGCCGCTGTTGCTGAAAACAAAATCAGGATGTATGTACAATGAATTTTTAAAGAAAAATTGTATTACCTTGACAAATATTAGACGAGCCGCTCACTTGCTTCGAGTACAGAGCGTGGGACGTAGGAGAGCCTCAACGTTCACAAGGTTGCGTCAGTATAGTACGTTCCAAGGATGGTTTCGAACCCGTTTGGCAGACAACGCGCTGCGGTACGATGTTACCTTATATTTGTGAAATCCTTCCTATGGGTAGCGGTCGCAGGGGATGATGAGATCGTAAAAGCGATAGTATTTCTAATAATAGAAATTAATAACGGATATGAATAAACAGTCGCGCAAGACCGTTTATTATTATATTTTTGTTCGGTGCGTATGGAACTATTTTAAACTGTACACACAGATATATGTACCGTAAACATTATATGTATTAATTATATATGTCCAGTACGATAAGATAAATGCTTATCTGTTAAAGAGCGCACCGCGTCTTATGGGACGCTGCAACGGGTGCATGCATTCGGTGACGCGGCTCGGAAATCGCAGGAACGTATACGATAGGCGTTTCATTTCGAACTATAAGAATTAACGGTACTTAAAGTCAAAACATTTTCTGCAAAATATTAGCTGCACATTTACCTCGTACAATTATTATTTACACGGATAGACGAATAATCTGGCACAACTCTGTATATGTATGTATAACCCGGTTGGCGGACAACCAAGAGAAAATATAATTTCGTTTATCTCTCTAAGAGTAATGTATATACAATTTCTATACGCTTTGTTTTAATTATTTACTTTTTAGTATGATTAATTCTAGCGCCTTACATCGTAAGGGGCGAGATCGCCGCGCTATGTAAAACGCTCGGCACGGCTTCCCCGCGATTATGCTAAAGTAATAGCATCCAAGCTTTGCGCCCGTATCCAGTTAGCGCCCTTTTTTTATTTTTAGTACAACGGTATTCGTGGTGTAGGGCATAATCGAACTCTACCGCGCCATACTCATACTTGTCAATACTTTTGTGTTCGTACAGTGCATATACTGCTAATCAATACTCGAGATTTAAAAAGTAACGATCGGAAGTAGCGACGCAATTCATGCGCACTTACTTCTCACGCGTAATTTCAAGAATGTGCTAAATCCGCAAACATTCGAGATCACCGGGACGCCGTGTGCATAAATAAATGACGAACTCTCGACCGAAGAAATCGCTACATTTTGCTTTTAATTTTACGCGATAAAATGGCCTTTGATGTGACTTTTTTCGATGGAGAAATACAAAAGTACAAAACGATCGGTTTCACGTACAAAACGACTTAAAAATTTAAGTTCACCTAGAGGTAACAGGTCGAATGCAACCTTCGAACTTCGGATCCGTAGGAATTGTGCTTGACGCATCCGTGCGCTTAAGCTACTGCTCGTACACCGCCACACCTTTGCTACGTCTAATTACAGAATCTACCATATGTTAGCACCATTATGTAACCTTACTGGTGCAGAAATCTTCGATTTAGTGTTCAGGACTATATGGCTCGGTCGATTCGACTCACTTCGCGAATCTTTCGAATCCGCTGTATATATTTACAATTGCGCTTTTCCGTAGATAGCCGGCCCGAGTTCATTTTCGGCTGCGTTTCAGACATATTACCAATAAAATATCCAAATTAAAAATATTGGCACAATCGGGTTTTTCGATTAAACTTCCTTACTTTACTATCGACATTCGACCATTACGAAGCGGCTAATTCGATGGAAAAAAAGATCACGTTCGACGACTAATCGGAAAGTCGTTTTTTAAGTACTCGTTTGTGCTCGCTTTGCTCGTCCTATTGTGTGTATCACGAAACGCGCGATACGCTACATCACCTGGTATTCGTTTGGCGTATTAATAAAATATTCGGCACGTATAATCAATAAAAAAAATTTAACTTAACATCATTAAAATAATCGGTACGTATGGTAAATCAAAACTCTTCGACCTTCGATACGACAACAAACAACATAGGCAGTTGTAACGATAAGATCGTCTAAAGGATAAATAATCGAATCAAATATAGCGTGACATAAGGAATATGTCGAGCGGAATGTCGCGTCTTTTTGGTCAAGTCAATTGAATACTGTTGCCGCGATGGTTGAGTCAACGATAAAACGCTGCCACCACAATTAAATACATAATAACAACGATATAAAATCAAAATAATATTAATAATAATAGGTAATAATCAATAAAATCAATAGGTGTAAAGTAGCGGAGCAAATAATAAGAAACATTGACGGGAATGTATACGGCGTATTTTTCAAGTCTGTAAAAATTATTGCTTATTATTGGGCGAATTGTTAGCTAGCAGGGTGGCGAGCTGATCGGAGAGTTGACTGATTGTTCGTTGTAACATCGTTTGCTTGTCCTCCAGAGTGACGACCTTTTATTAAATAATCTCCGTTAAATAAGTATTATCGAATTGAATGAAGTATGAAGTAAATATTAAGTAAAAGATGACTTGTATGAAAGGTTTGGTCTTCTGGGTAAAACAATGAACGAGAATGTACTGAAGTAAACAGAACAGACGAAATATTGAAGACAAACATAGTAGATGAAGCTTAACAGTATGGTAGAAAAATTAAGTGATTGACAAAGAAGAAAGAATGTAGTAGGAGGGGTCATATAATGAGCGAAGGGGATGATTTAAAGAAACAAGTAAATTTCAGGTGATATAGTGGTAAGTCTGAGAATGGTAGAAAGCCTAGACTATACGAGATCATAAAACTTCCACAGCAACGAGCTATATCTAATGTATACTTACCCTCTCTACTAGTTGGCTGTAAACATGATATGGAACATATGCGGTAGATCCGGGCGTAGACGGAGAGGGGGTTAGACGATCAACACCGGCGGGTTCCGTTCTGAGACTTCTTTCTCTTTCTTTCGGCCTACCCTCCTCGCTATCAGTTTCCGTTTTAAAGTTACTTTCGGTGATACTAGTTGCCATCATCCTGCTATTAGAGAAATATGAAGATGAATGAATGAACTAACGCAATTAATATACGTAACCCCGTACAATAGTAAAGATGAAATATTGCGCCAACCTCGAAAAGTTTCGTTCTTTCTTTACTTCTACTTTATCCAACCGTTCCGCTGGTACAGTTTTTCGTCTTTCCATTTGACTCATCTTCAATTCTTCCACCTTTTGACAATATTCAGATGCATAAAAATACAGGCGATACAAATAAAGAGTGACAAAATAGTTGTAAAAATTACCCATGGCACTTTTCGTCTGGCTTTTCCCAGCGGTCCTTCCCCGTCATCTTCGCGCAGTGATTCCAATGTTGCTTCGGCACTTCCGTTGGACATGCTACTTTCCTGTGGAGATCATGAAAACTTGAAGAAACTCATGCACGAATATACCATCCGCTGTTGCCGGAAATACGGTGATTTACCATGGTAGTGGCAGTAGTGGTGCCTCCCACGGTAGTGGTTGTACTCGTTACAGTTGAGCTTGTGGTGTGATGACGAAGGTGTTGCGCGGAAGGCAAACGTCGACGTCGAGGCGCCTTGGCACGGGAAACTGTTAGGTGTGAAAGCGGAGCTCCTTCTCCGCGTTCCACTCCATCGAATTCTTCGCCCAAGCGAGTACCGACAGTTCCATTCGCATTGTTGTTGCTATTATCGCCAACGAATTTCTTTAAACTCGAAATAAGGAGCTGGTTGCTAATTGATTTCTTATCCCCACTCCCTCCGCCGACAGTAACTGTCGCGGAAGAGGATGACAAGGACGTAGAAGAAGACGTTGAAATCGATTTTCTAGTTCCCTCTGCGAGCAAAAATTATTTTGTTACTCTTTTAAATATCACGGAAGTATCAACGATAGATTGCCCCGGATAACGCGACGAACTCTATAGATGTATTCCCATTTTCGCACCTACCTGTTTGATTATTTCGAAGATCGAGACTTTTTCTTCCTTGTGCTTTCTCCGTCCTCTTACCGGTGAGCGCATGCTTGCCAGTAGATTTTGCGGTATTTTGATTTGACTCTTGGCGCTGATCCTGATCTTGATGTTGCTCGCCCCTCGACCATACCTCAACGAAGTTATCAGGGAAAAGGCCCACCTTTCCTCTCAATTCTCCCTTCCACCAACCCTGGAATATAAATAAGTCAATGGTAATCTGCAAATTTGATATCCACACCTGCAAATACCTATACATAGGTGACCTATATACATAAAACACATACTTTGTCAGGTGCATCCCGAGAAATAAGCATAATCACATCTCCTTCGACCAAAGTAAGTTCATCCTCATTGGACGCTTCGTAAGGAAAGAGCACCCTGCAGAATTCCCTCTCCTTATTCTTATCCTGTTCTTCGCTAACCGGAGGAGAAACGAAATTTGAGGGAAAAACGCCAACTCTGCCTCTATGTCGACCTCTCCACCATCCCTCTTCTACTTCTTCTAAAAACTCTACCGAGTCTTGCGGTACCAGGGTCAGTTCATCTTCGTTGCAAGGGTCATAGCTGTAGAGTACTTTGCACCACCTCCTACCACTTCCCCCATTACGTAAAACGACGTCGTCATTTTTTGAACCCGCTGCTGCTTCTCCCACTCCCGAAGAAGGTTCGATTACCTTTAATTATACACCAAATATGGAATTACCAAATATTCTTTGAAAATCTCTTTTAAGAAAAGTAATCATTGGAGGAAGAAGAAATATATCTAAGCAAGAAGAGCTGCCTTGTGGTCGCCGTTATCGAAGATAGACTAACATTGAAATGGTAATGAATAGAGAAGATTACGCGTATCGAGTATCGAGGGAATGGCATTATGAGGAAGGTATGTATGACTAATGTAAGAGGTATTCCATTAAGTCACGAATAAACGACGTCGCGAGAAAGGTACAACTAAAGGAAGAGACGCGTTATTCGTTACGTTTTTCTATATAAAATGAATAAACGCGTTCGCGAGCGCAAGCACGTACCTTGACAAAATTGTCGGGGAACATGCCGCGCTTGTCCCGCAGGGTACCCTCCCACCAACCGCCGAGCATCACTTTGATCTCTTTAATTACATCTCCTTTTCTAATGGTCAACTCGTCGGGCTCTTGCGCCGAGTAATTGTACTCCACTATTGCCTCCATATTTTGTCTCGGGCAAATCTCTGCTCCCAGTGCACAGATCGTTCGGTTATACCTACAAAATGCACGTCGAATGGCGTCAGCACGACGATCGCTGGCACGAAGTACACAATTCCGAATACCACGTAAGATGCGAACGCGAACTGTATCCAGGACAAATTGTGAAGAGTATGCGGGTGTCGGGACGATCGAATAATTCGACAGGTATAAATCGACCGATCTACCGATTCGTTATGGGAGATCGTACAGGTGTTGTGCGCACTGTTTATAAAAACTTGCAGCTGTGCTCCACACTGGTGATAGTCACATCGACGAAATGAAAGTCTGTGCACGAGTGATAAGATAGCCTAAACAGTTTTACGGCTGCGCTAAACAGGACAAGGCATGCCTCTGCGCGGACCACTTGCTTTTTATACGTTGCACACCCCATAAACTAACGGAAGACACTTACGGAATTCATAATAACGCGCTGTCCGTAGTTGGAAACGTAAAAAGCTGAAATTTAGGCGTATCCCAAGCCAATTTGACAGCCCCACGAATGTGTCACTACCGCCATTTTGAACTATGAAGTTCGGAGCAAGGGCCGTGTGCTACCTGAGCACAGCGAGTGCATAACCACCGGAGCAGCGCGCGCCTCAAAATCTTTTGTGGAACGTGAAAGTAGCTTGGAGTCATTGGAATTCACGCAGAAATAATAATAAAAAATCTGTGTTGAAGACAGCTGTGGATAATCTCCAGTATACCGTACGATAAATTGCGAAATTTGACAGTAATTGAACACGAGCAATCGTATAAAAAGAAGTTTTAATAAGCTTGAAAACTTACGAAGACAAAAATTCTTTTCCTTCAAAGCGTTTCACCCATTTATATCACGGACCATGAAAGACTGAAAACAGTCACACGCAGTCTAACCGATTCAGGGCAATCCTAATCAGTCATTCTTTATCAGAAGGCTGTATGAATAAAGGATGAATAACATTTTCTAAGTACAATCAAGGTTGATTATTACATATATCAGTAATCAGAAATTCCATATCCATTATTTCATACTGTATATATGCATACATGCATATACTGTATGCATACCTATATGGAGTTATAATTCTCCAACTTTACATTCCAATCAAAATATTTTAAAAAATCCAACACGAAACAAACATTTGCGCGATAAATAGTTTCCTCCAAAGTCAATCGCGCGTTATTAAACAATTCGCAAAAAAAAAGACGGGCTCGTCCGGGATTTGAACCCGGGACCTCTCGCACCCTAAGCGAGAATCATACCCCTAGACCAACGAGCCTTCGTTATAGATATTGGAACATAAATAAATATATAAAGATATCACGACGAATATCAATTCTATATAGGTGTATACATCTATAATCTTTGTACTTTGTTTTTCCGTTTATCGCCCACACTCGCACGACACCAATGCAACATGGCGGGACTCGACCAACGAGACTTTAACAGAAGCGCTCTCACCATTCGATCTAAACAGGTATCTACTCCAATTTGATTATAACATTTGAGAGCGTAAAATAAGCCCTTCTAACAGCGTCACGCGAATTCCGCAGGCATGGTACACCGGACAACGAGCCGAGAGGATACCGGGCGGCTTGATCAAACTCGTGGGCGCCGACTGCTCGAGTCTGGACTTATCGTACAACGAGCTCACGTCGATCACGGGGCTGAAGGATTTCGTCAAGTTGGAAGAACTGATCCTGGACAACAACAATCTTCAGGATCTGCGAACGCTACCGAGTGTACCGACTCTGACGACTCTGAGCCTGAACAATAACAAGGTTGTTTCAGTAGAATGCGACAGACTCGAAAACGAAACGCTTTCCAGCGAGTCGGAAACGTAATTTGCATTGATATCGTAATTGCTGATTGCACGGCCCTGCTGAAATCGCGAGGAGCGCGCCGCGATTTTAAGTACGCTGGGTTACGTTTCGGCTGAATAAAAACGAGTCAATGACCCCCCCCCCCCCTTCTACGGCGATATTTGTCATTCAGCGTGGGGAGCGCGTATGCGGTTATACCGCCGCACCACCGCGTACGCCGTAATGTCTTCGTGCTCCGTCGTTTTTAAAGTAGCACACGAAGAATGAGTCGTCTTCCGGTGGGGTTTTAGGTGTACAATTTGTATCACGTTTGAATAACGTTTTGAAAATCGCCATCTCGCGCTACTCGGGTTGTAATCTTCGCGCGGATATTTTAAAATATAAATGTCACGTGCAGAATCCAGCTGTTTTTTATTGTAAATTTTTAGAAGCGCGGTGCACGTGCGTTTCACTTCTCCGATATCTAAGTCCTCACCGTAATATGCATGTCGCGTTTCATACGCACGATTCTTCGTAGCCTTGCGAAGAGTAACACGGCCGTTTCTATAATCCTTCGCTCTTGGGGCGCATTATGCGATCGAGGAAGTGCGTACATGGGAATGCCTATCGTGGGATCACTCGGCTCGACGAACGTTCTCATGAAATTCGATGCGAGGGAATTCGTGCGCGTAATACCGTCCGGGGAGAAATGGCTGATAAAAAAAATGTTTAGTTTTCGCAAATTCTAATTATTGTAATTAGAAATTCTTCGCTCCAAATTTCTTACGCGAAATTTAATTTACAAGCTTCTTCTCAAAATTACGACGATTTTTCGATGATGAATGAATGCGCGTAATATTTAAAAAAAAAGTAAACCTTTCTCACAGATTTTGGACATCGACGCGGCCCTGGAGAAAATAAGGGAATGCTGTCCGCACGTGAGATATGTGAGCCTCCTTGGAAATTCCGGTTATCCGGACCAGCTGACGAATCCAGATTCGAACGACGAGGCGGACTACGAGCGCTATAGGCGCTACGCGGTCCACGTTTTGCCGGCTTCCCTGAACTTCCTCGACTCGCGGCCGGTGACGCGCGAGGAAAGGCAGGAGGCTCGCAACCGCGGCCAATTTCTACGAACGGTCAGGCTCACCCTGCAATCGCCGCCAGATTTGGTACCGCATCGTCCCGTCGATGAGTTCGACGCTGTCACTTGGAACGACGATTACAGCCCCCTGCCGCAAGTTTTGCGCGCCCCACAGGATCACAAAGGTATACAAGAATTTGAAAATGTATCGACGTGACTACACGTTGAACCGTTTACACTACGCGATATGTTACTCCAATCGCACCCGGAAGAAAGCTAGTGCGACGACTGCGAGCTACGCCCAGTCGTCACGACAACTTATCATCGTGGCTGTTAAGATAATAACGTAATTCGACAATAACGAATGCCTTACGTGTTACATTCAGGAGCGTACGGAAAGTGTATGTACCGCTACTCCGGAAAGAACTCCGAAGGTAATCGCTTCATCTGTAACAACGATCTCTGAATGGCTCGACGACGAATGATGGAAAACGGGGACCAGTTCGCAGCGCGCGTTTGATGGTCTCTAAAACAACGCGGGTCTCGGTGTATACGCGGAGTAGTAAAACTCGACGTATCGCAATTAAGATTTTTATGCGACTACTCTACTTCCGCCGAAGCGGTCCTTGACACTGCGTACATTGACTCGCCGCGGTGACAACAGCTGCACGCCGCGGTTCGGGGTGTTGCAACTGCGCGGGGCGGTTGAAGTGAAGGTACAAAAGATTTATTTTCATGTACACTGGCGAACAGAGAATATAAATAAAAGTCCAATTCCATATTTTTACATCTTGGGTACGTAGTACACATAATTGTGTAAAAACTTTGCATGTTTAGGTATTGTGTTCGTTTTTATCAAATAGTTCGCCCAACGTCCTCTCGTATAGCTCGAGGATGTCGTACGTTTTCTCTCGGCGAGAATGGACGCGTTTACCCACCGAGTTGGTTGAACTGAGATTATATAATTGGTCCGTATTAAGTGTGTTTACCCTTGTAAAGTGCGCCAGTCGTCCGCTCGTATATACAGCAATCGCGAAGGAACGACGATTGCAGCGTTACGTTTGAAATTGACATACATCTTTTAACCTTAGAAAACTATGCAACAGGAAGCTCGCGATGTGTAGATTAATAAACGTTACAGTCCAACGCGTACCGGCCTATTTACTCTAAGAGAAATAGTGAATAATTCTACCGAAAATTCGATGTAGGGCAGTTTCTTTTCACACTCGACCACGTTAATTTTTGTCGTCTCTCTCTCTCTCTCTCTCTTTTTCTTGAAAAAAAATCCTCGCACACATTATACACGTAACTAGAGAGATTCGCTCAATATTCTATTATACACGATAACGCAACATTATACCTATACGAGCTAAGAATTATTGAACGAGGTGTCGATATTTAAGTACAAATTATCAGCTCAGCCTTGCATTTCTTTTGTTCCAAACTCGAAGTATAGGTATACCTATAAAAAATTACTTAGTTTGTATGTTTTCTATATAATTTCTTATATTAAGTACTCGCATCACATATTTTATATCTGTATATGCATATATATATAAATATATATTTCTATCGGAAATCTAGTATATTTAATTCATTAAATATACCGTTCCGCGCGCTGCTTGATGGACGTTACGCGAAGTTTTCGTCGTACATGTATCTACAGAAATGGAAGCATCTTTTTCTCGCTGGGAGAGAAAACCGTCCACGTATATATCAGTTAAGAGACAACGATTAATGTACTCTTGGCCACGAAGAATCAATATCGAACGAACTGACGATTTCTCGTTGCGCGCGAGAGTTGTCAGTTAATAAAAAGTGTAGGGAGAACGCGATCGCGTTAGCGCTAATACGCATCGTACGAGTTCCCGGGCCTTAAGTGCCATTCTGGCATACTTTTACACTCTCACTAATTAAACATCGAGCTGTTCGTGCAGTGCGTGGTGGTTAACGCTAACGCATCCTCGGAGTGGATGAGAATCATCGTATCTCTTCGAGGCGAGCGGGACCTCTTTCCTATCGTATTATCGACCGCTCGCGTGCCCTCTCTTTGCCTCGTTACCCCTCCGCCACGCATCTCCATCATTTCGTCTACGTTGGCAGCGTGACACTCTCCTCGTCCTTTATCGATCGCTCGTACACCATGGAGTACGACGTACGTGTCTTCGCTCACGCAGTTGCGTTTGAACGAGACGAGAAGGCGCGCCGATGATATGTGCTTAGGAGGCGTGGTTCTTTCCGTGATTATGCAGGTTCGGCCTCAGAGTGACCGTCCCTTCGACCCAGAAATTAGGTCTTGCGAGCATACTCTGCCAGAGCGACAATTCGCGACCGGTCGCGTCCATCCAATCCACTGCTTTTCCATAGTGCTTCCCTGAAATCACGAAGTTATATGTATCATTTTCGCGTCGTATCGCATTACATCCCCAAACGATTGTATTTCCCGAGAGCGGTGGTAACCGTCGGGAGACTCTATCGGCATCCCCGTGAAAATACATACCGGTACCGAGATTAAATCGCACGCCGCCTAGGAACTCGTTACTGGCGATACGATCGTGGTCCCAAACGGTTAGCTCGAGGCCCCGCTCGGCTAATTCTTGTAGACTGACGTCTTTGTAGATAAAGGTATGGCCCCAAACGGGGGAGCCCCCTGTGCACCTGCGCACGACGCCTGTCTTCTGCTTTCCCGAGCGACCCTTGTCAGGTAACAGGTAGCTGTTGATAAGGAGCAAGCGATTAGTCACTCGACGATCTACTGATGCGTGTTTGTCGTTGTAGATGGGGTGTTCGAGCTATTTATAGACAAGATAACAAAGTAACAAGCGGCCACAACGTGTGTAGCACGCCGACACAAGCCTATGCGCGGTGCAATCATCGCAATTGTGTCTGTAATCTCCGACGAAAGACTTTTTCTTTGTTCGCGCGTACCTTTTGCAGAAGGGATCGCACGTCCCTCCATTCTTCGCTCTGGTTTGAAGGTTTCGCGCCTCTTTAACGAGCACGTGCAGCGCCCCGCGACTCCAGTTCTTCCGCGATTTAAAGGCGCCGCTCCGTTGGTCTACACCTAACTCGCGTTCCTGCTGCTGCGTTGGGTCTGGCGGGACGAACTTAAGGCCGACGATTACCTCTCCTTTGTAGGCAATCGGGTCATCGAACGGTTCCGTCTGCGGGTCAGGCGGATCGATATATGAGATCGAGTTGCAATTATTTGAAACGGCAACGCACGGTGATTGCGCGAATAACACGCGGGTAGTTATAACGGTTCTACCTTCGATGCAGTTGCGGGTGACGTTTGCGTTTTAACCGCCTCGTTCGATGCGGAACTTACCCTTTCCTGAAGGGAATACCACTTCGGTGTGGGATCATCGAAAATCTTGTTTTCGAGCGGCATCCGCACTTCACCCAGGAAGTCGTTGCGACCGAACATGTCGGAATGCCAAACGGTTAGCCAGAGTGTCCTTGTCTCCAGACCGTTTAAACTCATATGGAACTAAAATGAAGCAATGAATCACGATTACTACGTTCTTTCCTAGTGGACTCCATATAAGCGATGAGCTTAGTACTCGGTTTTGTTGCTTTACCTTGAGCGTCTCATCGAAAACAGGATTCAGCGTGTGTTTCTTGACTTTCGTTTTTCGTTTGCCACTCTTCGATTTATCGGGCAGGAGATAAAGCTTGACGTATCTGCAACAGAAACGATTGATTGTTTAATGTACCTTGGAAGTTTTCTTTGAATAGTGAAACATTCTCGAGAATTTTTCGAAAGGAGATTCCTTATCTTCTTGACGAAGAATCTATTACAGATGGTACGATTGTCGGGAAAGTTTGACACTTACGGGTCGGATCGATTGCGTTTAACGTCGACGGGAGCGAGATCCCTACATTGGGTCACGTGCACTTCAAAAGTTAGTTGTTTGTAATCGTATTGAAGAGCAAATTCGACCTCTCCTCTGACGGCAACTGATCCGCACCAGCGACCTTCGCCGGCTCCACTGTACACCGATGCCATGGAATCCGATCGCGCCTGTAAAAGGTCAATTTTAGCGGTAACAAATTTGCTCATACTTTTCTCTCGCGAATTTTATCCAATCTCTTCTGAACAAAAGCTAATAATAATACAATTATCATTGAAAAAAACAGCGTTTCAAAGTCATCTAGTCAAAGCTACGTTACGTTAAGGGCTAAATTTTATGAGTGTGTATCAAATATAAACTTTTATATAATATTTTTTTTTTAATTACGGAGGAGTCGTGACCTTGAAGGAGTTGATGCACAGATGGCCTGTGCCATTAGGGAGAGGGGAGAACCGACCGCAATTCACTCGAGTCCCTTTAGTATGAAAAGAAATCATGAGCGAGACAGAAGTGCATGTCTCCGTGGAGCAACGAATTATAATCAAATTTTGGGCCAAGGAGGGGGTGAATCCAACCGAAAATTTGCGGCATTTACAGGCACAGTTCGGGGACAACATCCTGTCAAGAACCCGTGTGTTTGCAGGGCACAAAGAATTTTCTGGAGCGAATTTTTTCACGCAAGGACGTGCTTTTCACGTTGACTTTCTCCACGATCGACATACGATTAATGTGCAATATTATTGTGAATTACTGGATGCCGCGAAATTGTCATTTGGAAGGAAAAGGAAGAAGCGATCGGTCAGAAGTGTCATTCTTTTGCATGACAACGCCAGACCTCATGCGGCCAATGCCACAAGGCAAACATTGGATGCATTAAGCTGGGAAATGCTGAAACATTCGTCATATAGTCCCGACTCGTCCCCTTGTGACTTCCATCTTTTTAGACCCCTCTGAGAAGCGCTTGGAGGCCAACGTTTCGACGACAACGACGCGGTGGAAGCATTTGTGCTCCAATGGCTACAAGAACGTCCGAAGAGTTTCTACAACGATGGAATAAAAAAGCTCCCAATCCGATGGGAAAAATGTATTTCTAGGGCGGGAGACTATGTAGAAAAATAATATAAGCATGTTTCTAAGCTTAATTAAATAAAGTTAGAATTTTTTACAAAACGAATCCCGTTTATATTTGATACATCCTCGTATTTGGAAAATAGAAAACGGCTAGTAAAAATTGAGACGAAACGACTCACCCCGAGGCTCGAGAGAGAAGCTCGCGTCGCAAGGGGACCAGAGTGTAATCCTCTGTCCATGTCGTCGTCCACATTGTGGCTTCCGGTTCTAGACCCTGCTCCGATAATAGGCGTGCTGCACGCCTCCGATAAACTGCTTCCATCATCTGTAACGGAACAAAAGAAATCCTTAATATAAGCAGCCCAGCAAACACACGATATCCATAGGACGTTTTTCGGATATGTGACATCCATAGAATATTTTCTGGATATCTGTGTCATCTGGGTGGCTGAAAATAAGGTTTGTTCCTTTTCGTTGAAAGTGACACTGCATCGCTATAAGCAAAATGCCTATATTTCTTTTGCGAATAGAATTAATAAAGAAAAATTAAAAATGAACAATTCGAAAGAAAAAGGAGCAAAATTAACTCAGACCCTAAAGAGTCGAAAATCTTAAAAAATCAAGAAAGAAATTACTCCATTTTTCGTCACAAAATTCTTCAATCTCATTTGTAAATAGAATAACTATGGCGATATTAATAAAACTATAAGGAACAAAAAGAGGAATTAATTTATGGATCTTTACACCTCGAAATATTGTCACGATTAAAATACAGATTAAAATCAGGAAATAACGCAGTCTAAAAATTAGATCCATACCTAAGAAAAAAATATAAAAAATAATGATATGACTATAAGATACAATGGACGAGGAACGAGGAAGAATTTGCGCAGAATCATTACCCGACGACGCATCGATGAACGGCACATTCATCAGCGAGCTCGCACTTCCTTTAGCGGGCTTCGAAAGATTCCTAGCCGAAGGATTCTTTCCAGCCGAAGCGTTTTCCGCAGTGAGATCGGAAGCCTTCGAGGAGTGCGACGAGAAAAGTCTCCCGCCTACCAGTGCCAAGTCCGAACCGCAAGAAGACGCGCGTTTAACGACATCCTTGATCTCCCGCTCGATCGTAGAATTCGCAATTTTTTCAGGACAGAGTACGATGACCGATTCGACCACTTCCTTTTCCACTTCGTGGATGACCTTCCTCTCTTTCTCCTCCCCCGTCCTATCCACCAATTGAAAACTTTCTTCGCGAATGGCGCTATATCCGATCCACCCCGCTTCGCCCTTAGTGCCACCGGCCCCTTTTGGCTCAACACTCGACGACGTCCCGGCGATTTTCTCCCGGCGCTCGACGACGCAACAGTCGCAGCAACACTTTCGAAACCACCCGGAAGCCCGCCGCGCCACTTTTCCAGCCATCCCGGAATCTTCCCGCCGATCGAACGTCGAATAGCGCGCACCGGCAGCACCCGCGCTAGCGTTTGCCATCTCGAAACGGTCGACTGACCACCGGACACCCTCCCAAAGTCCGCTTCGCCTCGGACGAGTCTTATCGAGGAATCGTCATGACAATGTAGCCACGACACGCGTGACGACGACCAATCGGAAAACGCTGCCCTGCGATACGAGCGCGCGTGACCCCGGTCTTTCCTTACGGCAAACGTGATCGGTACTCCAAACAGCACCGCGGCGCGGAACGACCGGACGATCGGTTTCCGGAGCGTCGATCGCGCCGGAACGATATTTGAAAGGAAACTGCGGATAAGCGCGCAATGGGAATTCGAGGGAATACGGTTAAACGCTCGCGCCGTGAGGAAGAGGTTGCGGCGAATGGGAGCGTGGACCGCGTCGACTGGAAGAGGAAACTGCAACGGGGGATTCGCGCGGTCAGGTCTGCTCCGCGGTGTGCGAAAACGCAATTACCTAATCTACGAAACGGAACGTGAAGCGCGATAAAGCAAGTCCCGCGTCGGTTTTCGCGTCCTGTTCGGGCGGGCTACTCTATATACCTATACTCGTATATGTATTATGTATTAACTCTGTGTCATTGCGTTGGGAGTTTCGTGGGTGTACATTCCTGCGAGAAAGTTTTGGGAAATTTATATACACTGAGAAAAAGAGTGTATTTGTAGTTAATACGTGGGTCATTTGAAAAGTTTCCAGCCTTATTGACAAGCGGTCATGATAAAATTTAATTTTTGCTATCGCCTGATAGAGAGAGAGAGAGAGATGCCGTTGATACATGTATCCCATAAAAATTTCAAGTCATTCGGATCAGTACTTTACTCATGGCACTTTTATAAAGTTGATAGGTGTTTTCTGTCGACAATGGATAAAATCGAGTAACGCGCATTGATCAAGTTCCTTTATTTGAAAGGAAAAAAGACTCAAGAAATAAAAGACGAGTTAGACTCACAAGGAAATCATCCCAGGTGTACCTCGCCGATTTCGTTCATTCTATGTGGTACATACCATATGTCGCACGGAAAACCGATCAGGTGGGGGCCTTCTGAATTTCTTGAATCAATCGAGCGTCGTCCAAGCAGTGCCGAGTTCAAATTCAGACGGCCCCCACCTGATCGGTTTTCCATGCGACATATGATATATGTTATTCTACATCAAAATCTAAGAGAGATACGTATTTTTCTTTATCGGCGGAAAAACATTTCTATAGAATTCTATAGGGGGTGAAATTAACCCTCAAAGTTGACAGCTCCTATAGGAGTGTTTTCTGGTTTTCACGTACATGCAATTGATCTTTTGAAATGAAACCAAGTGGATAATAATCTGCATAAAAAATGATGAAAAATGCAATTTATTACATTTCATGAGGGTAATTAATTAAAAAAATATAAGGATTGAAATTCACAAAATTGCAGTAAAAAACTATTGCAATTTTTTAATTAATTACTCTCGCGAAATGTAATAAATTGCATTTTTCATCATTTTTTATGTATATTATTATCCACTTAGTTTCTTTTCAAAAGATCAATTGCAAGTATGTTAAAACCAAATATCACTCCTAGGAGCTCTCAACTTTGAGGGTTTATTTCACTCCCTAGAAATGTTTTCCGTCGATAAAAAAAATACGTATCTCTTAGATTTTGATGTAGAATAACATAATATCAGAATGAATGAAATCGGCGAGGTACACCTGGGACGGATTCCTTGTCCGTATAGGGTGAAGTGTCCCCTTCGTATACAGGGTGATTCGAAATGGGCGCACTTCCTCTCGTAGAGAGATTCTTCGCAAAAAACTGAACCGAAAGTTCTTGTACAAAATTTTTGTGCTCCGCCTAGTTTACAAGATAATCCAGTTCGAAAATATCCAATCCAAAGTCAGATTCAAGGGAAAACCAGGGCCGTGATAACTGGGGCCAACTTCATAAGACTGACAGACAAATTATGTATCGCGATAAAGTCGAATGCGAAACAGATAGGACTAACTATAGAATGCTTACTCACTAATCTTATGAAGTTGGCCCCAGTTATCACGGCCCTGGTTGTCCCTTGAATCTGACTTTGGATTGGATATTTTCGAACTGGATTATCTTGTAAACTAGGCGGAGCACAAAAATTTTGTACAGGAACTTTCGGTTCAGTTTTTTGCGAAGAATCTCTCTACGAGAGGAAGTGCGCCCATTTCGAATCACCCTGTATACATACAACCGTCAAACATTAGGCGGCTAAGTACAAACGTGGCCGTATCAGCATATTTGATGATGAACGTTCTGGGCGCCCAAAAACTGTTTCAACTGACGAAATTGTGGACTCAGTGCATGAAACTGTGATGGAAGATCGTCAATTGACCGTGAAGGAGATTGTTGAGGCTTGTAAGATCAGATGAACGAGTGCACACGATTTTGCACAAGGATTTGGGTATGAAAAAATTATCCGCACGCTGGGTGCCGCGTTTGTTGAAAAGCGCGTACGGCTTGACATGTCGCGCGAGTGTCTCTCTCTTGAGCTGTACCTATAAAAAAAATCCAGTTGAATTTTTGCGACGTTTGATAACTGTCTATGAAACCTGGATCCAAAATTTCTTTGGGGGAAAAAATTTGGGACAAATGTCGAGGTGGAAAACGCTGTAGACCGGTATTTTTCAGGTGGACTGAAAGAATTTTTTTCTGGCGGCTTGAAGGGTTGGGAGAAATGATGGATAGATGTATCGACAGACGGGCAGACTATGTTGAGAAATACATTTTTTTTACCTTGAAATATGTGTTTTTCCTAAAAAGGCCGAAAAATTTTCAAATGACCCACGTAGATGTATACTTGATCGTGGCGAAAGAAATATTTCGTTAGACCAAGTAAATTTTATTCCTAATATAGCGTCAGTGTCATGACAATACGTCGTATGTCGAAAACTGTCACTTTTCAGGAGAGACAAAAAACCGTATGAATTGTATTACGTTAAATTGTTAAACGTTGGTATTCGTGATTTGTCGTGTACTTTCGAAGGAAATTTGCTAGTTAACCAATGCGCAGCGAGATAATCTATTAGTCAGCGCGCGAATATCAAAAGCATCAAAGTATCTATCGTCATGATACTGACGATAGGTACTTTGTGATGCTTTTAAATATATGTTAATTATTAGAATAACACTTTCATTCAAACAGAAAGAGAATAATAGCTAACGAATATTTCCTTGGCCCAAAAAATATTTCTTTCGTCATAATCAAGTATACGTGTGTTAACGATAAATAAACTGTTTTCTCAGTGTACAGTAGGACCGCTTTGTGGTCTCATCTCCCTGGCTCAGCTCCTTAGCTTCCATTCCTGGTGAGAATTATCAAAATATGCGGTATGGAAGAAATCTTAGTTCCGTGTAAACTACAGCTTTTTACATCTAGGATGTAAAAAAAACTTGGAAGTTTTAATTGGTTGTAGAAAATTATTACGAGAAATTACATCTTATTATTTAAGAATTTCATTGCTTGTTGTAAATCATAGTTAATGATAAATATTCTTTAAACAGGGTGTTTAGCAGAATCAGATTTTGAAATTCCCTGACTTTTCGAGGATTTCCTGGCCCAATATACAGCGTGTTCTCAAATCTCTGACTCAGAGGAAAACCCTGTTCATTAAAAAATGACGGACATAATGCAATTGATGTTATTGAAATCTGTTAAAAATAGGCATTTTGACTAGTTTGAAAATACATTACAAATTGCTATCATCTCTCTTTATTGCTATCTAATTAAACTTATTTCAGTAAAATAACGAAAATATATAAATGTTTAATATTAAAAATCTTAACTTCAAAAGTTCTCTTTTTAAAATGCGGCCATTTAATTAGAAACGATACGTGATTGGCTAACGGTTAGTGTGACGTCACATAATTGTAAACAAACAGTTCACAACAACTTTTAGGTTAGGTTTGCTTTAGAATCGTTTTGTTTTGAGATTATTATTGGCACTGCACACCACTTGTAGTTCATTGTTTTTTAACAATTTGGTTTATTTTCAAAGAGAACAACTAATTCTGACAGCTGCTGCTTGACGTTCATTTGTGTTTACAATTATGTGACGTCAGAGGGATCACGTGATTAGAGAGGCCGCTAGCTTGTCGTTTTTGGCGCCTTTTTAGCTATTTAAATTTGTTCCTCGATTTTTAGTGAATATATTGCTTATTTCATTAGAAATATTCATACAGCTTGTACAAAATTATATAATAAACCATTTCTGGTGGTTTCTCAATATAGTAGTCAAATAGCCTATTTACGGGGAAATTAGTTATTAAAAAGTAATTAATATTTTGAATTTATTCGGCATTGATGACGTCATATCAAGGCTCATGAAGATAATGTTCATAATAACGATAGCAATTGCGATTATCTTCATTAGCCTTGATATGACGTCATCAATGCCAAATAAATTCAAAATATTGTATTAATTACTTTTTAATAATTAAATTCTCCATCAATTCTTACCGGATTTCAATACAATCAATTGCATTATGTCCGTCATTTTTTAATGAACATAGGGTTTTCCTCTGGGTCAGAGGTTTGAGAATATATATACGAGGGTGAATCAAATATTAACCGGAATTTTGTTTCAAACATTTTAATGGTACATTAAATACAAATTTGAATACATCTTATTTTTCTACATAATCTCCTCTCTTATTTACACACTTTTCCCACCGGATCGGAAGTTTTTTAATTCCTTCATCAAAAAATGAAACAGGTCGTGTCAGTAACCAATTGCGCACAAACGGCTTTCCGCGGTGCTGCCTCTCCAGGTTTTCGCCACTCCATGCTTGCTCGCTTTGACTCCGGGGTGTAATGGTGCACCCATGTCTCATCGCAGGTTACAACATGTCCCAACCAATCATTCCCCTCTGCTTGATATCGTGCCAACAGCCTTTCACAAACGGCAAAACGGTTTGCTTTCTGATCTTCCGTCAAAAGGCGAGGAACCCATCTTGCACACACTTTTCGGTAACCCAAATCATCTGTAATGATTGATTGAGCACTCCCGTACGATATTCCGACATGTGTAGCAATTTCCAATACTGTAAGGTGGCGGTCACCTGTAATCAGCTCACGAATTGCACGAATATTCGCCTGATTGATGCTCGTCCTTGGTCGGCGTGCATGGGTCTCGTTCTGTACTGTCTCTCGGCCATCTGAGAATTTTTTGTGCCAGTCATAGACTTGGGTCTTTGAAAGTGTTTCATCGCCGAACTGTGCAGATAGTCGACGACAAATTTCGGAAGGTTTTACGCCTTCCCGCGTCAAAAATTTGATAATAACGCGTTGCGCAACAGACGTGTGCACCTCTTGCTCAGACATGATGCTACTAATAGTTCATTGATTCTGCCGCGCCAAACCGACTTGTCCCCCTCCTCTTGGCATCCCTACCTAATATATATTGAGACGCCGCGCCACTCCCATTGTCTATGGCGCGCTAAACAGAAAATTCCGGTTCATATTTGATTTACCCTCGTATATCCGGTATGTGTATTTTCCCCTGACTAGTCTAGTTATTCTTTTATAATACTAAAGCAACCATTGAGTTCGGATTCTAAACTCAATGATTAATTCATTATACTAAATTGAAAATAGTTTAAAGTATAAAACAAAATGGATTTAGGAACATGCGTTGCACTCTCAACGTCTCGACCAATAAGTCGATGAGATACACTGTGCACCCTAGGTAGAAGTGAGTTGATTGGAGCAATTTTGTCGATATATAGCTGACCAGGGTTCAATAAGAATGTACACTTTCCGAAAACATTCGGAACTATAATACTATAGCAACGTGATATAGCAGACTTGCAATTTTCAACGACCCAATTTCCGTAAAAGCCATTCTAGACTTCAGGAAAAGAATTTTAAAAAATTTCAAGATTCCCTGACAATTCCCTGATTTTTTCAGAAATATCAAATTCCCTGACAATTCCAGGTTTTTCAGACTTCTCTGGCCGCCAGACACCCTGTTAAAGGTAATAGAAATGACTTAGATCCACGTAGATTTTTTTCATCAGGGATGGAAAGACTGATACCAGTAAATTTAACCGTACTTACAATAAAAGAGGTAAACATAAGGGTTTTTGGATGTTCCTACTACACTGACGATTTAAGGTTATCAAAAGAAAAATTACTGCTCCGCCCTGTAGAAACATCCGAAAATCCTCATGTGTATCTCTTTTATTGTAAATACGGTAAAATTGATTGGTATCAGTGTTTCCGTGTCTGTTATTCTCAGTTGAATTGTAAGAAATATATCGGATGATAAATTTACGAAAGTATTTACTTGTATCGAATAAAAGTAAATTTAATCGAATTGAAACATTTTCTTCGTCACATACCGATAAATCTATTTACAGAAAAACGATTTACTCGAATACGGATCTGCGAGGAAATTGATTCGATGAAAATGAACCACGTTCGAATAAAAAGCTTCTCCGGATGTGTGTAGATATACCTGATATTATACCTTGTACGGATCTACAGGGTCTTTGGTTCGATACACGCTAGTGGAGCGGGTTGCATATCGGTTAGTGCATTCCATCCGCTGCGGTTTCTTGTAATTCGATGGTTGTACCGACAACCAAGAAAAACATCGGTCATCTTATTTCACCACCATCGAAACGACCGATATTTCTCACACCGATACGTCTATTTGGTTCGGATCTTGGCTGTCGGTACAACCACCGAATTACAGGAAAACACAGCGGATCGGGTGCGCCAACCGATATGCAACCCGCTCCACTGACGTGTACTGAATCAAAGACCCTGTATATGGAAACCGTAAGGCGCGTAATAGGTATATAGACTCGAAGAGAGAGAACATGGAAGCAAGACGGACATCGAGAGGCGAATCTGCGAGAGATCCTACTGTATCAGCAATCCGCGCACAGCCTGCGAATTGAAATTTTAGACCTACTCGTTTAGTCTTATAGTAGGTCAATTTTTCATTGTACTGAAACGCTATGTTGAGTCTAAAATGGTCCGTTAGTGAACATTTCACCAATTTTAGGTTCAACATAGCTTATAAGCTAAGTAGGTCAATAGAAGACCGAATAGAGTATTAAAAGCATCAAAGTCGATCCCACCTTTGTATATCCTAACAGTACAAATATCACAAAGACCTCAAAATATTTGTCAGGCGCGTTTGCTACACGGAAACCGTAAAGCGCATAGGCTCGTGACGTTCTAATACGCGAGTGAGGCAGTCTTGAAAGGAAGTTCGAGAGAACGAAGACGAACGTCAGAGCAAGACGAATTGTCGGGAGGCGAATTTGCAAGAGATCCGACTGTATCAGTAAGCTGCGCATATTCGACCACCCCTGTACATCCTAAGGCCGTGTTCTCACCAAAGCAACTAGCAACGGCAACGCGACCGCAACGCAACCACCAGTTGGATTGTAGTTGCTCTGTTGTTCTTTGAACGTCAGTTTCAATGAATTTGATGCGGATCAGGATCGGCTACTAGTCGAATTGATAAAGCTAGGAATCCACTACACTCGACTCGACTCGACTCGACACGACACGGTGACAAAAATTTGCGTGGTGTGTCCACTGGAATCGACGCGACACGACTCGACGCTACTCGACACGATGGTAGTGCTTCATCCTTTTAAATTTTAACGTACAAGGATACATCGTGTATGGCTCTATAATTTTTCCAATGATTGCTTCTCTGTAACATCTATACAGATAGAAATTTACTATATACCTATTTATGTTTACTTGGTCTATTCAAGGCTTTTGAGATTTCTTCTCAAGCTTCGTTGCGTATATTTTGGTCTCTATATTTCAAACTATGTATATTTTACAGCATCTCATATGCTCTAACTTTATTAATGAGATCCTCCTCCATTCCTCTGCGAAATTAATGTAAAATCTTCGAACTGTTCTTCTCGACTCTTTCCAAGCAAGACTGCCGCAATTCAACTGTTCGCTTATCGGTCCATATCTCGATGTGCACGCAAACCGTGTCCACTAGGCTCGACTCGACTCGACTCGACTCGACTCGACGCGACAAATTTCTGGCCAGCCAGAAAAGTGTCGTGTCGAGTCGAGTCGAGTCGAGTCGTGTCGAGCGTAGTGGATTTCTACGCCATTTAAATACACGGAAAATCATGCGATCAGAAACGCGTCGTGTCGAGTCGCGTCGAGTCGTGTCGTGTCGTGTCGAGTCGAGTCGAGTCGAGTGTAGTGGATTCCTAGCTTAATATACCAGCATCAAAAATACGAAATTATTCAGGCGCGCAAAGAATGCGAGAAATATTGTTCGAATATTTTATGACACCAGCTGGATCCATACTATACCAATGGAATAAAATTGTATAAAAAGTTATTGCAATAAATAATTTACCTGTCTCCAATTTTTTTCTAGATTTCCACCCACGCTCTCTCCTTGACGTTCACACGGGAGTAATTTGTATGTGTTGTGTCATATAGACACGGGTACAGTTCCACTAGACCCACAAATTTAGCTGTTATCGCAGCTTCTTCGGCCATTTTCGGTGAAAATTTGAAAGAGACTAGCGACTGCGATGCAGCTTGCACAGTTGCCCCACTACGGTTGCTAACTAGTTGCGTTGAAGTTGCGTTGATTTCAGTTCAGTGGAAACACATAATATATTTAAATACCAATGCCGCGTCGCGTTGCCCTCGCGTTGCCGTTGCTAGTTGCTTTGGTGAGAACACGGACTAACAGTACAAATATTACAAACGCCTCAGCATATACGTCAGGCGCATACTATCTGTCCCTTTCAATACACGCCAGCGTGGCGGGTTGCATATCGGTTATCCGCCTTGCGCCAGACACAGGCGCCACAGGCGCATGGCCCCTGCAGCGGATCGGAGGCGTCAACCGATATGCAACCCGCTACGCTGGCGTGTATTGAAAGGGACAGATAGTATATATGTATGTATGTGCTTACTTGCAATAGCGTACAGACCGTGAACATCGAGCGATAGCGCGCGCAATTTACAATCTGTACAGGTCAGTCTGGCAAATGTGTGTCAAGGTGAGCGATAGTGGAAGACCTGTTTAGATCCGAGGCCGGAGAGACGTCTCGCTGATGATCTCTCTCCATATGCAGATCTTTTTATTCGAGCGTCCGCGAGTGTATACGGATAACTACATACGGGGTGTTCTCAAACCTCTGACCCAGAGGAAACCCCTATGTTCATTAAAAACTTACGGACATAATGCAATTGATTTTATTAAAATCCGTTAAGAATTTACGGAGAAATTAATTATTAAAAAGTAATTAATATTTTGAATTTATTCGGCATTGATGATGTTATATCAAGGCTCATGAAGATAATTGCAATTGCTATCGTTATTATAAATATTATCTTCATGAGCCTTGATGACGTCATCAATGCCGAATAAATTCAAATTATTAATTACTTTTTAATAATTAATTTCTCTGTAAATTCTTAACGGATTTCAATAACATCAATTGCATTATGTCCTCATTTTTTAATGAACGTAGGGTTTTTCTCTGGGTCAGAGGTTTGAGAACACCTGGTAGGGGAAGGTGGGGCAAGTTGACGAGGTGAAGCGAAAACAGCCTACAAAAAATAACACAATATTTTAATTTTAAACAAAGGAGTATATTATTAAAGATGCATGATTCAACTATTATTTGCAACCATAAAAATAAAAAAAGTTATCCAAAAAGGGTACAAAAAGGAAACATTACAATTTCTGTGCATTTTCGTCATCTTACCCCATCTACGGGGCAAGATGACGAACATATTGGGGCAAGATGACGACTATACACAAAAGTCACATTTAAACGGGCCATACTTTTCATATCCAGTGCAAGCTTCATGCCACCACGATTCGCACAATCCACGCTTTATCCAGTCTTCGGATGGAGGCTCATATCCTGGATATGAAATGTCTTTGTTTTTAGCAGAATGAATTAACGATCTAGTCGAAGATTTCTGAAACACGTCCTTTTTTACTCTCTCAACTTTTTTTGCTTTCTTAACATCTTTGCTATTTTGTTCTCTTTCTTTCTGTTCTAGTTCTTCTTTGTTTAAAGTAGCAGTTAGTATAGAGGCTTTTTGTGTTTCTTTCTCTTAGTTTTTTTACAGAGGGCGATTATATTTTGGAAAGGGTCTAATTTCAATCAACCTACGAAGGGTAGGTTCTTCAGAGTATGTATTTCAGAGAGTCCACTGGCATTATTCACTGTCATATTTTCTTCCAGAACAGCATGGATGGCAGCGATTAAATTGTATTCCGACCAAGACCGATGATTGCTTTCTTTCTTATAATTTCTTACCATCTCCAAAAAATATATAAAATTAATGTGAAATGAGAGAATTTAGTGGCTAGCTATTAATTTTTCTCATTTCATTTTAATTAACAGACGTTATCTTCTTTCATGAAATAACATTTATAAAATAAGGGGCAAGATGACGAGTTCGTCATCTTACCCCCGTCAACTTGCCCCCACTAGTAGGATTTTAAAGAAAATTATATTTTTAATAGAAACACATGTTTTTATGTCGAAGTTTAACTGTACTCTACTTATACTAATCCTACTTAATATAATTAGCTATTTGCCAGTAAAATTCTAACCTTTGTTTTTTTGTAAATCGTTATTTTGATTGAGAACGATTTTATAACACTATAGGTTAAAACACGCTCGATTCTGTAATCCCGGCTAAATTAACACTGGCGCCATTTATGTTCGTATGGTATAGTTACGTCCTAGGAAGGTTGTCATAGCCAGTTTGCTTTGCAGAAATCTTCTCTCGGTTTTTGTAAATAACGAATTCGTCATCTTGCCCCGTTCGTCATCTTGCCCCACCTTACCCTATATGTACCAGTTTAGGCTTTGTTCGTGTAAAACGAAGATGTTCCTGTAAAACGAGTTAGTCTATGTGCTTAATTGTATCCGTAATACAGGTATTCTCTCGTGTACCGAGGTGGAAAGGTCAAATCCACTGGCACGTAACAGTACGTATGCACGTGCGCGGAGATCTGATAGCCTGTTTTCTGGTAGCGTATAATCGTGCAATTCATAATTTATTATATCATACCGCAGAGCTGCTACGTATAGTATCTTTAGCAGGCATACGATTTTCATAATTCGGAACATAGAACTTTGTTCGTCATTTCCATAGAGGATGATGTGCTTTATACTCCGCTGTAAAAAGTCTTGCGGTTTCTTACTATTCGGCGCATCTGGAGGCGACAACGCTGCGCCTACTGGCAGGCTACCTCGAAACCTTCTAATAGCAAATTATAAAGAATATCACTGTAAAAAAAAACATAATTTTTGATGGTTTGAGCAATTCGGTCTTAACAGAAAAAAACATTCATATTTTTAAATTTAACTTGTAATCCGTATACGTATTCGATAACTAATGAAAAAGAAACGATCCGAAATAGTATCTTATGTTATTAGGCGGAAATCCGAGGTTTTTTCAGACTGTGTTTAATTAGGTCGTAGCGCACGAGGTATGGTGGGAGGACGAGGCTCCCGAAGGCGAGCCTCGTCCCTCCACAATGCCTCGTGCTACGACCTATAAATACAGCTTTAAAAACCCGAGGATTTCAGCCGAATGACACATACTATTTTTTCTCACGAATGCCCATATCTCAAAACAAAACAAACAGAAGTACCTATACACGGCTCATTTCACGTTGCGTTTATCAGTTTGGAAAAAGGACCCACTTCGGACTAAGCAATCTTTTAACAGCCTGCGGACTCCCGGTCGGTTTCACGCGGGAAAAACGCCATCTTACGGTATAAAAATAGGCTGGAAAAGGCCTCGAAATGTTCATGAGCGAGGAAAAAAATAATTATTCGCAGAGTTTTAAGTGCGCTTCTCTCTGCAAGATTGTGACGTCATCGAAAAGTCAGAGACACACTTAAGGTCGGGACACACATTACCGGGCCGTGCCAGGGCCGGAGCACGGCCGAATATCGTTCGTCCTCCGGCAGATGATCTGTCCAATAGAATCAAATGCTTTTGTTCTCACTTTACCGAGCCGTGACCGGGCGTCACCAACGGACCGTCACCGGGCCGGGACAGTTAGTTCAGTTTTACTCTTTCACAGTGACGGTCTGGCCGCGCGTCTCTTGTTTCCGTAATTTACGTGGTTTAGTGCAATCAACCTAGCAGTTTCCAAGGCAACTGACGACTGACGGGCATGTGTGGTTCCTAGATATACGCGCCGTGCAAGGGTTCTGACCATTTCTTCCTCTTCGGCCGTGTTCGACACTGGCACGGCCCGGTAATGTATGCCTCACCCTTTAACGTGCCGTGCCAGGGCCGAATGACGGCCGTGTTCCGGCCCTGGCACAGCCCGGTAATGTGTGTTCCAACCTGTAGGGTATAAAGTAGCTGAATAAGAGACGAGCCAGCCTCGTCGGAAAGCTCCCAA
Organism: Xiphydria camelus; assembly: GCA_963678675.1. NCBI lineage: Eukaryota > Metazoa > Arthropoda > Insecta > Hymenoptera > Xiphydriidae > Xiphydria > Xiphydria camelus. The sequence goes on from OY783196.1 coordinate 17,329,792, forward strand.
CTGAGTTTCCGTGTAGGTACGTTTATATCGCGATGGTTGGAATACGATATCGCAATTGAGCTCAGGGGACTCGCCTGTACTGTAAATCGTACAAAAATGACCCTTCGCAACGCCAATAATATTTACGTTCTCCGGCATTCATCCCGAGCTATAAAGACAAGAACTACACGCTGTAAAGTCCTCAATTTTGCTGCCGAGAGGAGCACGTGTTTACGTCGTGGCATGCTGCAAATAAATGCCTCACGTCCGAACGTAGGTAGGAGGTACACACCTCCGCCTCTCCAGGAGGCCGAGAGAGTACAGAGTTCGTTGACATTGAAACGAGGCGGTACCGTAGATACGTATACATAGGTATACTGCGTATCGTTCGCGCGCGCGCACAGATTTTCCACGCCCTTTTTTCTCTGCGTTTCTTGTACAGCGGGGCGTCGTTGGTATACACATACATTGCTATTTACATACGGCGAGCAGATACCTCACTCACAAGGAACACGTGATCATTAGCGCCAACATAGTGGCGGCATATCTGATCGTAGTTCTTGGAGCGAAATTTCGTAGTTTCGTTATTTGATGAAATGCTGTGACTTTATTTGGCTCTTAACGTCAAAAATCGACAATAAAATCTAGTCGATTCAATCGATTTGTCTCGCGAGTTCTTACAAAATTTTGATAAACGATCAACTTCCACGTCTCAGGTGGGCCACCAGTGGTGCTGGGGGAGCTAGTCAGGTGTCGCGTTCGACAATAGAGATCGCGCGTAACAACACTCGTATGCTTCAGTGAACATGACGGCTTGTAGTACACGTGCATTCTACCCGCGACATCAGTTTAACCAGTCGATTCTTCCAGCCCGTCGTATACTATACAGTGACGTTACCAGAATGGGGTATACTGAGAGAAATAATTGCTGATGCCAACAAAATTTTTTCCTCGATCATAAAGCATAATACCAGGATCAAGCCGTGATTTTCTTCGTGTAAAAAAATATTTAATGAGTTCCACAATAATTATTTTTTTCGCGTAGGAAGAATTTCTTGCATATACGAAGGTATTCTTGAATCGAGAATATATGTTCCTCGATCAAGAATCTGTATTCTTAAACATTTTTAAGAATATATATTCTTGGTTCAAGAAGTATTTTTTTTGGCACTAGCAATTATTTTTCTCAGTATACGTATGGATCATGTGAGTGCGAGTGAGAACACACAGTGATGGCATAAGAGCCTCTCTGTTGCACACAATTCTCTATCCTTCTTAAAATTACCCAGAGAATTGCCTAGGACAACATTTTATTTGAATTAAATAAATGTTTTGCATATTTTTTTAATCTAGTACGAACCTAGTGGAACATCTATCTAATTCAGATAGACCTTTGTTCGATGTGAATAAATTCCTATTCACGCCAAATACATTTTTCTATTAGATTGGTATTCAACTAGACCTCAATACCAGAATGGTATACCTAGGGAACGTGTGAGTGCGAGTGAGAACACACGGTGATGGCATAAAAGCCTCTCTGTTGTAACAATTCTCTATCCTTCTCGAACTTGTCCAGAGAATTGTGTGCAACAGAGACGCACTTATGCCATCATTGTGTGTTCTCACTCGCATTCATACGTTCCCTAGGTATACCACCCTGGTATTGACAGGGTACACCTAGGGAAAAGGTCTAGTTGAATACGAATCTAGTAGAAAAATTTATTTGAGATGAATAGAGGAATTTATTTACTATTTGAATTGGATAGATATCTATTTGAATTAGATAGATGTTCTACTAGGTTCGTGCACGATTAAAAAGATACGTGAAGAAATATTTACAGTGGGATTCTAAGAATTTGAGCACCCAAAAATTTGGGCATCTCCTCTACTTTCGTGCCCTTTCTCCGGTTACTCTGTCAGCATTCGAACGAAGGACACAATAATCGGGACGGCCCACTGCAGAGAGCATACACATTTATATTCCGAAGATGTCTGCGTACACTGGAAGTGTACGTGCAGTATCCCCACCATTCATGAGTCACGCCTACGAGTGCGGGCTTAGAAATTTAGGCAGTTCCGACGGTGCCCAAATTCTTGGATCCCCGCTGCATTTAAGGTATTTCTATGGTGACAGTCGTATTCAAAAGTTTTTGCTTCAGGACTTAGTACAACTGATCACTAACTGTATTACGCACGAACGAAACTTTTGAGTAAACTGTACTCTGGGCTCCTTGCTACACAGAGACCCCTCCTGTGTACAGATGTATCTCATACATATACACTGCCTGGCCCGATAATCGTGGCAACAGTGCTTCTCTCTCCTTAGTCAGTTGTAGACTGTGCAGCGCTCTCCGTATTGGCATGTGACCGCGCGTTTCAGGAGCGTATCCATTATAGGAATTCAAATTTTAGTGCAAGAACGACAAAATTTTGACTAAAATTTATTAGATTTTTTATTACACTCTTTAACATCTTTTAGACATATTTCAACTTTTTAATACGTAATTTTTGGGATAAATCTTGATCAAAGTGATGATTAATGTGATGTTTAATATTTTTCATTGAATATATATACCGCTACGTGCCGTAGTGGGGGCTATCGCGTCGTGCCACTGGCTATCCCCTCTCCGGTAGCAAAAGTACTACCGAGTCCCATAGTCACATGAGAGGGCTAAATCAGCTGTGCGCACTGTTGCCACATCACCGTTACTCGTCCCCACCACTTTGCAGTTTCAAGAAAAATCTCAGTTTTTAAGTTATAATTTCTCTGAAACTATATGGCTCAGCACTTTCAGTTTTTGTGAACATAATCCTACAATATCATTTTATTTGCCGTTAGTTTTTCTTTAACATTGTAAGATTGGTTCTGTAGTTATAATTCAAAACATCACTGAGGTACCGTCCTTCTACATGTTAGCCATTGAAAGTCAGTGTAGAAAATGCTACTTTGAATTAACATTTTCTTTTAAACTACATGGCTCAGCGTTTTGAAAATTTGGGAATCGATGGGTAATATTTCAATCTTTTGATTGGCAAAATTTCATGAGATTCGTAAGAAAAACGCAAAACCATAGAAATACCTTAATTCAAATACAGTTTTGTTCGATGTTAATAAACTCCTATTTATCTCAAATACATTTTTCTATTATGTTCGTATTCAACTAGACCTTTTCTCTCTGTATAATACTGGTGCGTTTCGTTGCATACCCTTGCTGAATTAAGGTACTCTCAAACCAATGCGGGACTGCGGGAACGGGAGCGGGAGCGGGAAAGATTTGGAATGCGAATCGCGGGAAAAATGGTGCACGCTGCAAACCGATATGATTACGCAGCACGACTGCGTTTCGTCGGGCTGGCCAACGCATTTGTATGTATGCTTGTATCTCCCGCAGTGTAATTATAACCCGTGCGAATCCCGCTCCCGCTCCCGTTCCCGCATTGGTTTGAGTTATACTCGCGACGATGAGAATGATCCTTGCCACGTTTCACTCTAATGGTACGTTACGGCTCCGTAACGTAGTAGGAGCTGAGCGCTCCCAGAAGTAACAATACCCATTCGCCGATTTTCAAGGCTTTCTCGTTCATCGTCGCGGCAGCGTATACCGTTCGGAATCGTCAACTTTCTTCGCTCCACGTCCGCGAAGAACCGTTCGTCTAAAAAGTTTGACATGCATTCCATCTAAAGAGACTTCGACTCGCTTGGCCGCGTCTCTCGCCGCGCGCGTAGGTATCCTGCGAGAAGAATGTTCATCGCGCCGTTCCTATATAACGAGACCCGTTAAAACGACCTTCGTTCGCCGTCGCGCTTGCTTCGTTTCGCCACATTCGGGGAATTTCGAATCCCTGCGCGGTGAATCGCGCAGAAGAGAACGGAAGACTCGCGCGGCGCGCATCAGGATGGCGTGTAGGCGTCGCCGATTTAGCATGAGTGAATTGCTGGAAAAATATGTTGTAGCGTTGGTGCTTAAACGCTTGCGAAGGTTTTCCGTGGCTATAGGGCGATTGGGTAACTGTACAAAATAGATAGAGTGCCATCTGTGGCACGCACCAAGCATTAAGCAGATGCCCGTGGTATAAGCGCTGTTTACACGTTATTTTGGATAATAATTGAAGTGTTTTACCTATGAGATTTAATCAACATGGCCTCAATTATAATAGAATGTAGATTTCAAAGCATTCAAATAAATTCTTTCCGTGGAAAATCGTTATCAAAAGGTAAATACAAGCAGCGCCACCAAGCTGGGTTTCTTGGTGAAACTTGGATGTACATTCTCTATATGTACACGTGTAACACAAACAAAAGCTACGTTTGGTGAAGTACGCTAGAGCCCTATCGATGTGAGTGCGGCATATGAAAGGAAAGTATTTTTTAGGGAAGATTTCTTCTACCTACACAGCTATACAGTACATCGCGTGAACTTTAGCATACGTCTATGTATTAATGGTTGTATTTTTGAAGGCATAAGTAAATAAGCATGTATTTGGTCCACTATTTGTTTTAGTTTTGTAAAGCTATTGTAAAAGTATCGCGCGCTCCTTCGATCATGCAACCATTAATAACCAGACGTATGCTAAGGTTCACTTTGTGTATACAACTTGTTATGTAGAACATATTCGTCAGTAAAGCAGGCTTCATATTGGTCGGCGCAATCGTTCGCCAGATTTTCCTACAATTCGGTGTTAATATTGAAAGTCAGAATTAGAATCAAATGGAACGATCGAGCCAAAATTCTCAGTGGTTGAACGATCGAGGTAAGGTAAAAGCACCAGTGGCCAGACACGTCTTAATATCCGGACCTATTTACGTATAATATAAATTATTGAATGTGGTAAAAAGAATCAATAGGGTAATTGACTGATTCTTTTTATTAATGATTCGAAAAATTTGGAAGAAACCATTTTTAGAAATGAAGCGTACGTCATCATTCAGTAAATTTATTTTTCTCGCACTCGTTGTTGGCATCAGTCTTTCACGGCTCTCGATGACGTCATAATTCAGCAAAGAGAAATACGCTTATAACTCAGCGAATAATTATTTTCTCGTACATTTCCTTTTTCACGTGATATTGAATATGTAGATTACAAATTAAATTTAAAAATATGAACATTTTTTCTAGTCAAATACCGTATTGCTGGGAAAGATTCTTCAACAAATCAAGAAAGCCCATGACAAATTCCATTTAATAAGAACACTCAATTAAATCTGCAACATATTTTTATGGGATGTCTGAAAACTGATCTTAACCGTCTGGACACTTGTACATTTATCTTATTTGACTCTATCGTTCCATTTTGTTCTGATCCTGGCTTTCAGTATTACCATGACATCACAAAAGAATCCGACGAAGTTGTGCGCCTACAAATATGAAACTTGCGATACAAACGAGTAAGTTTTGCAACAGGTTGTACGAGACCTTAAGCTTTTATGAAGCATTTATCAAATTTTTCCAATTTTTCAGACCATGTATTTTCATTTGGAGGACACTGGGTTCACGCGGAACGCCCCTTACACGAACGCGCATCGTTAACAGTTCGTATGCCCGGGTAGGTGTGTTCCCGACTATACACGCCTCGAATATGTGGAAGGCGTTTATACGAGGGGATATCGGGTGAACGTAGATACGTACACCTACGCGCAAATATATGCGTTGCACAGTGCGTATAGTCTGAAGCACGACTCGGAGAGAGAGGCGCTCACCGTGAAAGGAAGCGTCGTGGCACGGTGTGTACAAGCATCGAGGGTGTATGTACCATGAGTTTTCGCACCGAGGCACGTATAACGCGCGCGCGGTATGCCTGCGTAGACGCGGAATAGAAGTCGCGGGGTTGGGTACGGTGCAACCCGCGCTCTCGCGGAGAGAGATACCTGTTATATTTCTGTAACGGCAGACCGTTGCGCATGAGACTAAGGCCCGCTGCACACGTCCGTCTTTTAACCGTGCGGTACCGCTGCGGCGCCGGAATTGCGGTCGGTGATACCATAGATAGATTGTAGCGCTGCACACACACCTCCGGTGACGTTGCGGCGCCGTGCGTTCCTCTTGCGGCAGTTTTTCGCCGCAGTTCCCCACGACACCGCAACGATACCGCACACGCACCTCCGGCTTCTCAGTACTTTCCCGTCTATAGAGTGCATTGAATTGCTGCGGCAACGCAGCGGCACCGCAACGACGTGTGCACCGGGACTGATATCATCAACCGCAATTCCGGCACCGCAGCGGTACCGCACGGTTAAAAGACGGACGTGTGCAGCGGGCCTAAACGTGCGCGGTTGCACCATGTACCTTTAATTTAATACGCCACGACGTAACGTTATAGCCTCTCGTTCTTGCGTCTTTGCTGGAGATGCGGTCTCCTCTCTTCCCCTTCTAGGCGTTTTAGCGGACAATTATACCAACAACGAGGTTGACATGCTCGCGGGCGCGCGAGACTTTCTTTTGTCCGCTGCGAGAAAAAGGTGGGTCGTTAAATTCGAAAAATATGCGGAGTTTACTTTTAATTTGACGCGGCACGATTAGCGCGGCGCTGGGGCCTCTTTGGTTCGCGCGTTATCGGGGCTGTCTTGGAGAATTGGAACGCGGCGAGGAGATTTTAGTACGCGTAGAGAAGAGTCTGCGGTATGATCTCCTTCTTACGTAAGATATACGACAAGGTGGAATTGTTGCACGAAAATGCGCGACGGTGCTGTAAATCCGGGGTCCATTCTTATTTAATAGATGATCAAAGTATTTATAGTAATGGTTAGTGGTACTTAAAATATGCAGCGTATAGTTTCAATTTGACGCGGTAAAATTAACGCAACGTTGGTTCCTCTTTCTCTCTCGATTTACCAAAGCTACTTGGGAAACGGAAATACAGCGAAGAGAGAGATTTTAATACGCGGAGAAACTCAGCTGTGATCTCTCTTATATAAGATACAGCAAATCCGAAATATTACACGGAGATACGCGTCGATGTGGCAAATATGATGGCCGCTCTTATTCAATAGGCAATGAATATTTATATTATCAATGTGCATCTTCAGGCAATAAGTCAGTCTTACCGTATCTGATACTACAACACTTTGCACTTTGACCACGTGTACGCGTTTCCCATCTACGGGAGTAAAAGTGAGGCTTGGTAGATATATAAAAAATATGCGCTATACACGTACTCCCCATTTTACACGCAGCGAGACGTGACGTTACGGCCTTCAACGCTCTTGCGTCACCGTGCGCACTCGCGGGTTAACGAGAGTGGCACGATAGATCCTTCTCGAAGATTTGTGTCGGTTGCGGGAAAAACTCGACTATAGCTAAACGCCTCCGGGAAAAAGAAAACACCGAGGACGTGATCCAAGTTGAGTTGAGCGCGTGCTGCGTGATGTAAACACCCGACAAATCGTTCGCCGTTTCGGAGCTGATGCGGTAATTGGTGGTAATGAGGTGTACGGACGGCGCACCGCGAATCGGGTGTCGCGAGAAATATCGCGAGCCACGATTGCCCAACAGCGCGCCGTAATGTTTCCAGCGGCGCTAAATGTGTGTGTGGTTTCGCCGTCGCCGATCGTCGTGCACGCTAACACTGTACCGACGCACCTGAGAGTGACAATGGGTACATAATATTTCGCTGACCTACTGTGACGAATGTCATTCCCTACGGGCGATTATCGAGAGCGAAGAGGAGCGCAACTTTTAGCCGCCCCGCCGATACGCAATTTCACCGGAATTCCTCGTCCGAGAAATTCGAAACCTCGGCCACTCGGCAGAATGCCTGCCGCGTAGGTTCGCGTGCTCGTATGCAATCGGGTCGAGTCTGAAGTTATGTAAATTTCTGGCGTGTTATTGTGGGTGGCAATAATACGGGCGCACGAGTGGAGAACAAAAAACGGAGAATAATACATTGAAGAACGTATCGCGATACCGAATTCCTTTGTCGAAATTCGAGAATACCCTCAACTGTTTGTTGCCCTGAAAATCTGAGACTTTAACTACCTACTCGACGCTTGAAAATACACCACATGAGACTAAACTTACTCGTCAGGAAAGAAAGTTCAATCACTATTATCTCATTACCTATGTGCTTTTGGTTTATATTTGTATAATCATGACCATTACGGGTATAGAGATCCATGTATGGAGTGTTATGCATCAGTCATTCCATTGAATGAATAGAGTATTGAATATCCATATAACGGTTATGGCAACTGAGAAATAATTATGAAAATAATTTATTATAATTTTGCGAAATCACATTTTTATTGTTTAATTAATAACTTTTCTTAACATGAGAAAAGCTTTTCAAATATTATACACATTTAGTCATAGTCGACTTTATATATTAACACTGATTCCACCAGTAATAAATATTTTTACTATCGGTAAAAAAAAGATCTGATTTACAGGGAACTCCCACTTTCAAAAATTAAGAAGTTTGTGTACCTTTGAAGAATCCAAAAATTTCTTTAACCCTTTCGCTTCGAGCGACGAATATATTATCCGTCATCCGCGCGACGACCTGTGTGTACGAGCGACGGATATATCCGGCATCCATATGATGTGTATACAAGTACAATCTGTAGTCAATAATTAATTTTTCGTGATCGGCAAAACATTAAAAAAAATTTTATTAACATATTAGATTAAACGTTTAATCGTAAAGTCTTGTAAATATGTAAATACCTAAAAATATGTCAACTGTAATTGGTCTAATGTTTTTAAAATAACTAATATAATTTTTTGTATGTCTTTTTTCATATTAAAAATGTGAACTATACGTGTTATATTAGAGCAACGATTGTTTCAAGCACAGCTGATATTTAAGACTTAGAAAACGTATATACATCAACCACGCGCATTGTGCACATTGCTGGCGCGTGCTTCTGTTCAGTGACGGCACTTCGGCGGACTGGACTGCCGAAGCGAAAGGGTTAATTTCCCCGACTTTTCCCTGACATTTCCTTGACACGTAATTCTCGGACAATTTTAGGTTTTCTAAAATTTCCTGACCGCTAGACACCATGATAATACTTCCTTGAAGATTACTTTTTTCTACAATAAAGTCTCATATCGATATAGGCCAAAAATGCATAAATAATGAGATAATAGTGATCGAAGTTTTTTTCGGGCGAGTAAGTTTAGCCTCACGTGGTATTTTTATGTCCGTGCAACTTCAGCGCTCCCAGTCGTCCTCGTACGTTTGATGGGCAGTTTTTATAAATTATGCGAATTATTGTTATGGGTGAGTTCAATGGAAATGGAAAGCAGTAGAGGGAAGAAGGGAGGGAGAATTACGGTAGAATTCACCGATTGAGAGACCCGAGGCATCGGGTATCCGACACTCGTACGTACACCCGTGTACACTTGTACTCAAATGTGCAGAGTCGTTCGAAACACGCTCACGGGTTATACGAGTTTATCTATTATTATAGCCGGTGACACGGGAGAGACGGAGTAAGCGGGAGTCAGAGAAGGAAAGAAATGTACATAATGCCGCACTGGCACAGAGTAACGAGGAGTGGGAGTAAGTGGAGAAACGGTTGAGGGGAGCGAGAGGACGAGGGAAGTATGAGAGAAGGAGGAGGAGGAGCGAGGAGAAACCCATAATAAAGCGATTACGGTGTCCCCGCTGCATCGCATTAAACTCCGCGGAGAGGCTACGTCGAATTTCTCAGCACCGCCGCTAAAGAAAAGTCGTCGAACCCTTTTCGCAACGAGCTTTCACTTTCCTCGCGACGGTGCGAATTGCCGGAGCACGCGGCGCGGGCGGAAGAAGGGGCGAAACGGAGGAAGAAGAAGAGAAGATAACAATCGCGGATCACTCACCGGGTGTGAGAGACATGGTCTGCTGTCTCCGCGTCCTGGAATTTTCCCTCTTCCCGCCGGATGACTGCGAACCGGATACTTGAAGACCCGGCGCGCTCACGGCTCTCTTTGGCCCGATAGCGGCGGAGTTGCCTAGGCTGTTCCTCGCGAATCCGGGCGGCCTGTACCTGGCGGACTTGACGCCCGCGTGCTGGGGCAGGAAGTGGTGAACGCTGTGAGCCTTGTGCATGGTTATGGAACCGCCGGGTCCCGGCGAAGCCGTGGCAGGCAAGCGTGGCAAGGAGTTGGTGGCCGCGGCCGCTGCCGCCGCGGCTTGCATTCCCCGCGGAAGGGTCGTGGCTCTAGAATCTCCGCCATATTCGAGCTCGTCTTCGGTGTCGTCGTCACCGGCCGACGCTCCTGCGAGATAACGAGTTGGTTCGTTACGTGAAATCGAGGCGCGCGTGCGAGTGGAAGGCAGAAAAAACGAAGGTAGAAAAAGAATTAATAGAATTGGAAAGGAATTCGTGAACGGGCGTGAAAGTATAGTCGGATGGAAACACACCTGACTCTCCTCTCGTATTGGCGTCCGGAACTGACGACCTCCTTCTGTTGCTCCAGATCTTTTCTTCGATAGAGCCGGAACCACCGCCGATGGAGCCGCAGCTTCTCACCCGGTCCAGCTGCTCCCGCGAGAAGCTCTTCGGATTGAAGAGCAGGTCTCCCGCGCTGCGACGCTTAGCCGCCATGGCCAGTGCGCTGGCGCTGGCACTGGCGCTGACGTCTCCGGAACAAGCCAGCAGGCTTAGCTTCGTCCTGGAGTCGGCCGCCATGAGAGCGGATTCGAAGCTACCGCGCCAGGAGAATCGTTCGTAATCGCTCGCCTCTCGTTCTTCACCTTCCTGTCCGGTCGTGGCTGGGTGACCGTTGATCAAGAGCAGGGGATCGTGAGACTTGGACCGCGGTAGTTGAAGGTGAACCGGAGCGTTGGTGGAGTCGGAGGTCGAGTCATCGTCTTCGGTGGTCGATGCCGAGGAGGGTGTTCGATGGTGCTGCGAATAGCGCCTCCAGGAGTGCGGCTGAACCGCTGGACCGCCTTCGGACACCTCGTGCATCAGCGCTACCAGTCTGCTTCCTATGTGGTGCATCACTTTGGCGATCAGCGGTGGACTGCTATGCGGAGTTGAGCTGGCATCGGAGCTGACGCCGTCTCCGGCCATCTTCGTGAAGCTCTGCACGAGTTTCTGGTAGACGAAGGCCGTGTCCCGTCCCAGAGGTTGCGAGGCGTTCGCCGGTGTTCTTTCCTCTTTATCGGACAAGGCATCCGTTGCGTTAGCATCGAATTTGCTGATTATCTGCTGACAGCTTTGAGAGATCTGTTCCTGGAGTGCCGATCTTCGTCCACCGGCACCGGCACCTTCCAGATCGGAGCTGGTATAGTCCGAACTGTCGTAGGAATCCGACCAGGTGTCCTCGGAGCTCAGGTATTCGACGATCTCTCTCACCTGTTCGTCGCGAATACCCGGAACGGTTTTCATCAATCGCGTCAACTCGTTCTCGAAGTAGACCAACTGAGGCGGCTTCGTGCGATTCTGAGAACCCATCCTCAACTTCGGGGAACTACCCGAGAGTCGAGGACTCGGCGCGGGCGAGGCACCGCTGGAATTGTTCGCGGAGTTCTGGTTCTGCCCGTTCGAATTGGCGACCATTGTCTTGAAGAACTGTCGCATCTTCGACATCATCAGATTTGTCTCCTCGTCGCTGGACCAGTTGTTAAAGCTGTCCTTCCTCGACAGGGAAGCGTTAGGGGGGGTTGCAAGGCCGACCGGTGGTGCTTCCATCTTCTGCACGCTCTTTTCGGATTTCGAACCGCTGATGCCCTCCTCGCTATGCGAAGACGACGAGTCCTTGGCAGAGTCTTGATTACCGGAGAGCTGACCATCGCTTGAGGCTTTCTGATGTTGCAATAAATCATCGCAGCTGCCGATAAATCCGGAGTCTCTCGACTGTTGTTTACTCCTGGAAGAACCACTTTCACCGGAGCCCGCCAGCGTTCCTCGACCAGCCTCGAGCTGCGAAGAGGACGAGGACGAGAAGAGAACACTCTCCGGTTGCGGAGTCTTCGATCGTTCGTCCTCCGAGTTGACGGTTTCCAGATCGCCGTCGGGCGCTTCGACGATCTCCCGCGGCTCGGGTGTCTTGTTGCGATCTTCGGGAACGCGCGGACTCTGCGTACCGAGATTCCTCGGCTTCTTCTTCTTCCGTTTGACGGTATCGAATTGCCCGTCCGTTCCGAAGGCGGGAGTTTGATCGTCGGCACCGTCGGTCTCCGTGGAGGACCCCTCCGATTGGGTCTCCTGCGAGTCCTGATTTAAGCTCAGATCTTGAAGGGAATTCTGAGAACTGAGGTTCTGCGAACTCTGCGCCAGAGCCAACAGATTGTCCAGAGAGGAACTGTGAGACCGTCCGGTGCCCCTAGCGCGAACGAGTCGCTTTCTTCGCTGCTCCGGACTCGGTCTACCCTCGGAATCGCTACCCACGGACCCGTCCGAGTCGCGTCTGTCCTGATCGAAGCCCAGGAACTCCGAGAGGAAGTACTTTTCGAGCCTGGACGAGTTCAAAAACTCTCCCGAAGATTTCTCTCCGGACGGACTATTTTCCTCCTGACCCAGTGACTCCAAACCCTCCGAATATATCGAGGAAGTCTCCGAGAGACTGTCGACTTCGCGCGATCCAAGGCTCGCGTTGCCCTCGCCGAGTCCAAAGAAGAAGTACTTCTCCAACTCCGAAGCGGAGGGCGGCCTCTGCTTCCTGGGACTGCCAGTCGCGAGACTCGGTTCCGCCTCGCTCTCCTCGCAAGACTCCTCGACGATCGTATGCAGAGTAAAATCGATCGCCTGTCGATGATATCCTCTAAGCTCCTCTTCCCTGTCGCCCAAATTATTCGCCTCGTCCTCGGAGCTCTCCTCCGTGGCAGTAGTGGCCTCCTGCTCGTCCTCGTCGTGCGACACTTCCTCCACCCACGAATCATCATCCGCCAAACCTTCCTCGAGTATCACAACGGCACTGCTATCGGAGATCGAACTCGAAGCCGTGGAATTGACTTGTTGCTGCTGCGAATTAGATCTGTTGACCCGGGCAGCGTTACCGTTCGTCGCCTGTAAAACCTGCTCCGGCACTCCCAGCTGCTGCTGCTGCTGATTCGCGCACACCTTTGGCACATTTTGCTCGATCGCGCCCGAGGCACCTTGACCGATCCTAGAAATACTTTTCACCGATTGCACGTCATCGCTCTCACTAGCACTCCCCACACTGAGGCCGCTGTCCACCTCCGGTTCTGGCTGGACTGGCTGTTGCGACGCGGCGGCTGTTACGACTCTCTTGACCATAAGCGGTCTACGCGGCCCCTGTCCTGCCCTGTACGGCGGCGGCTCCGAGGCAGCTTCCAGTGCCAGCTGAAAGTATCCGGCGAGTCCTTGAGGCGGTTGATCCTCCTCCTGCGGCTGCAGCAGCGTGGTCGTGTCTGACGTGACCACGCTGACGGGCTGATACGCGCCCTGCGTGATCATCACGAGGCTCCTGTACTTGTTGCTGTTCGAGGGAAAGTTGCTCTGCGTGTCGGCTGCTCTATCGGAATCCTTCGCCGACGCGGAGAAGACGCCATCCTTTCGAGTGGGCGGACGTCGCTCGACTGAGCGAAACCGCGCCGTTCCACGTTTCGAATCGCCGCCGCTGCCGCCGCCGCCCCCTCCATTACCTGCGGCTCCCACCTGACGGCGCAGGAGCGAGCCGGGCCGCTCACCTCTCACCGAGCCGCTTTCGTCATGCGCCGGCGACGGCACAGTCTCGCTCGAACCGCGGCAGCACTTTTCGACTGACGCCGTGGAACCGTTTTCCACGTTCTTGAAAATCTCGTGAATCTTGCTGGATATTATGTCACCGACGCTGTGGACGGGCTGACGCTTGGAATCGGTACTCCTCGAATTCCTCGACGAGACGGAGGACGTCGGAGAACCGCCCTCGTCGCTCGGGCCAAGCCTCCCCGCGGGTTTTCGATCCGGTGTCGAGGGCTCCGTCTTCGAGGATCGTTCGTTATGGACGGATACGAGAATTTTCTGGGAAGTGTCCGTCGTTGGAGCATCGTCGGAATTTTCAGAGGACAGTCCGGAAGTGGAGTCGCTCTCCGGAAGGTCCGAAGTCTGAAATTTCACCCTGTTATTCGTAGATGTCGGTCGGGTATTAAGGGATGTCGATTCCTCTTCCTCGGCATCGACGAACGGCTGTTCTCTTTTGAACGAAATCGGCGTGCTCGTAGCCGGTAGAACCTCCCGACGTGACGCATCGTGCGCGTCGTCCTCATGACGGTGCTTCCGGGTCCGAATCAATTTGCTATTGATCGCGCTGAACGTTCTTCCGCGATCGTCTCCGAGAGCACTCGCGGTCAAGACGTCGTACTCGTGAAGCTCGTCGCTGCTCACCTCGCTTCCGGTGGTCGTCTCGCTGCTCTCACCGGTTAAACTCGCGCTCGAACTCCTCTCGTTGCTTACGTTCGACGTCATCTTGCCGCATGATTCGAGATCCTCGGAGTTTAAGGTCTCATCGTCAAGTGCTGATAAACCAATCGGCTTATCTCCTCGAGTTACGTTCTTATCGGTGTTTATTGCAGATGGATCGGGTTTGATTTCCGCGGAGCAGATGTCGCTTGAAATTCGAGACGGCTCGACTGCCGTTTCCGCGTGGTTAGCGCGTGTTACGATATTTGAAAACTCACTAACCTCTAGGGAATCGGGCACCACCGCGGAGTCCCAGTCCGAGAGGTAGGACAGGTTCGCCGTGGTACCGGTATCGTTCTCTTCGATGGACGGCGAGTCGGTAGTCGCGCTGTCCGAATGCTCCTTCGATTCGGATATCATGCTTCTGGGAACGGGGACGAGAAACACATTGTCCTCGTTCACTATCGAGCGATAACTCTTGGAATAGACGATAGGCGACTCGATGCTGTCGGGGTCGATTAGTTTCACCGACTTCAACTCTATGTGACTGTCAGAGCAGTCTTTAGCGTCAGCCAAATAAATTTCGTTCGCTTCCGGATCGAAATTACCCAAATATCCGAACATGATGTCATCGTTCGCTCGATTCTCGGTATTCCCCGTCGCCCTGAGGCATCGATCACTGTCCGAGCCGTCGACCACGACGACGGAATCCTCGGAAGAGGTTTCACCTTGTTTCGAAGACTTCTCTTTACGCGCACTTTGTAAATCACCGGATACCGCACTTTCCGGTGGCCTCAGTTCGTTCAAATCATCGTCGAGCAGTCTCACGTGTCGTAGCATGACAGGCTCGTCTTCCGGTAGCGCACTGACGCGTCGCAAGATGACTCCACCGGCTTCCCTGGCGGAGTCCGAATCCTCGTTGTCCTCGATGTCGTTGTCGCTCGTAAGAGAGTCATCGTTGACGACGAACACGCGGGAGAAATGGTGAGAAGCCGAGTCCTCCAGGTCGCTACTGTCCGCTGACGACCGCCCGGAAGAGCTTCCGGAGTTGTCTCGCGAAGCCCGATACATATTTTGGCTTGTATTGTTACTGTCGAAGGAGAAGAGGGAGTTTTCGGCGGCTCCTTCCTCCTCTTCTTCCACTTCCTCCTTCTTAGATGTCGTAGACTGCGTGGAATCGCCTTCCTTATCCGGGTTCACCAAAGAAGATGTCGTACTCTTCTCCTCCTCCTTTTGCTCTTCTACCGGGGCTACCCTGAGTTCTGGCGTGGATCGTTTCTCGACAACCTTCTCTTCCTCGGCGACGAAGGCATTCGACGCAGTCTCGTCCTCCTCAGTCACCTCCGGGGCTGTCTCTTTCGTTTTAATCGACTCTCCAGACGGGCGATTCGGTTCCGATGTTGATACCGTCGGTCCAAGTCCAGCGGAGAGTTGCGCGGCGATATCAGGGCGGAAGGTGAAAGTATTCGGGTCGAATGTGCCCACAGTCAATCTCGGGTCGATTCTGGTTCCGTGTAAAGGATGACCGAATCGTGGATTCCAAGCGAACCAAGGTGCGGAAGGGTCTCCGCGCAGTCTCAAAGCACCTTCAGCTGCGTTGCCGCAACTTATCATGGACGAAGCGGAGGCGAAGTCGCTGGTCCACAAGGCCGCTGGTATCGGCACGGGATAGGGCACCGGAACTGGAATCGGCACTGGTACCGGAAGCACGTTGGCTCCTCGAGCTCCGCCGCAAGCCTACGCGCAACGATCAATGGAAACCCTTAGAAAATTGGTCACTCGCGGAGAGTGCGACGTACGCGCGATACCGACTAACAGCCTGCAGGTGGGTTTATCTACCTGGCGCCTCGGTTGGTCGTCGTTATCGCGAGCACGCACGCGCAATTAAGCTTCGCGATGCGACGTCGCGATACGAAAAAGAGCTATGTGACGCGCTAGTCGTCAAAATACTCTTGGTACTTGTTTATTCGTATATTACGCATAACGTGTAACTAGTAGGTCGTCCGATAAGCCCTGACGCATGGAGTCGTGCGGCAGTTTATTGGACAACCCATTAATTGAAGATACGCTCACCTGACAAGCCGAGGAACCGCGTCCCGGACAACAGCTCCAGTCCTCCGCGGTCACTGTGACGGTCTCCGCGTTGTTTCTGCTGGTAGCGGCGGATATATTGGAGGGTAGCGGTATGGTACCGCTCTCGAAGTAATCCCAGTCGCAGTCCTCGAGGCCCTGCGTGTGACCGCCGCGAGGTAGACCATTCAATGACGAAGAACCGGAACTGCTATCGGCGTCGTCCTCCTCGCGACCGGACGACGAGTCGGAGCTGATGAAGACCAGGCGCCTATAGTCGACGATCGACGGCTCCTGACCTTGACCCTGAAGTACCGGTGGACTCGATTGACGGCTCCCGTTTTGACCGAGTATATGCAGCGCCTGTAAGCTCTGCAATTCGTCGGCGCAACCCCTGGCGTGCGATCTTCCTCTGCGGCGAGAACCTTTCGATCGAACAGAAAAACGAAGAGGAATGATAAATTCGAAATGAACCTGATTTTTAGTTTTTGATGGTTAATACGCCTTATAGGTATTATAAAGAAATTTATTTCAAGGGGAAAATTATTTTAAAAAAAGCGTACCTATTTGTTAATGAAACCGAGCACTGATGAATTAAAACAAAAAAGCAAATAATTAAATTCCAATCTATACGTTTTAAAGAACATTTAAATGTACATTAAATAAGATTCTCTTTTAATTATTTGTATAGAATTCCACCTGTAATTATTGTCTCCGTAAAATGATTGCGAAATAAATAAAAGCACGAGGTTCTGATCAAATACGCGAAAGCATTTAAAAGCACCTTAAATATAAATAGTTGTTTCACTTCACAAATAAATAAATCCTACCGAAAATTACAGTCCGCAACTACTCAGTCAATATGGCCCGTATTTTATTTCCAGCGTGAGAAGAGGACTGACTTTCGTCCGACGTTTCACTCTGTTCGTCGTCACGGTCCGAGTGCATTTTCAGAAACAGAGCGAGATCCATTTTCAGAAACCTCCGCGGAAGAATCTTCGCGATTCGCGATGTGGGTGAATTAAAAGAGATGTCCGACCCCCCCCCCCCCCCGCGGCCGTAGTGATTAATGCCTGCGTCGCGTGAGACAACTGCGATGTGGAGAAGTACGAAGACGTGTATGTATGTAGGCGCGCGATACCGATTTCCAAAACCCACACACGTTGCGCAACGGGGTACGTTGGGCTGGACTCTACGCGCTCTAATGAATTACCTGGTCATTGGCACGAGCTATCGCGCGGTGGCGGAGCGACGACGCCGATGAGATGTACGATAGCGCAGGGGGCGGGCGGAGAGGTTTTCGGCGGCAGAGCGATGTTGAATTCCAAATAATCCGGCGGAAGGAGAAACGCGAGCGGTCGTAGTCACAGCGGCACGAGGATGAGGAGGTTTATCGCGCCGTTGACCAAAACAGCGCTGGTCAATGGCACGAGCCGTCACGGTGGGTACTATTCAGCGACGCGGTACTATTCATTTCGGTCGCCCACCGCGCGTAAGAGAGCGGTTCCGATAATTTGGAGCGGACCAAACGGATCGGGGTAGTACGTAAAGAGAACGTAGGAGAAAAATCCGTGAACCACTGGAAGGTCTTTTCGTTAAATCGTGCGAGTGAGACTTGTCAACGATCCGGTGTCTCTTTGTGTATACCGGACGCTGCTCTTCCCCCCCAACGAAGCTTCCTCGGTGTTACACGTGCAAAAACCGAACGAATCTCTTTCGACGGTACGAAAGAAAAAGTACTCCGAACCGACTGTCAGGAATTTCCGGTCGCGTTTCTTAAAAGTAATTGTCGGACTTTTAGTGTAATTTCTTTCGCGGACCCCGAGGCGCTGCCCACTACGGTCAATTCGCGTGGGCTAGCGCAGCTAAACTGAGCGTCCACCACGCTACGGGGCACCTGAATCCTGTACGTTACATCTATAGCGCCGGTGAGTACGTTATATACAGTATAACGTGATACCAAAGCCAGAGACCCGGTCTATATAGTGTCTCCGGGCTATAGTGCATCACAGCACGAGACGTACGCGAAGAGGTGGACGTGATAAGGGGTGGCCAAAAAGCACAGGAAGTACGCGTAGGAGACGCGTGTGCGCCGACATGCCGTGCGGCAACCCGCGAACTGTTCGATGTTGTTTGGCAAACCGCGCGAATCGAATATCTCTCGAGCTGAGCGATTTACGTCGATCAATTACGTCGCATGACTCGCGGAGTTCGCGCGAATAAAGATGTATAGGCGACACCGCGACGGTCCTTTCTTCCTCGTTAGAAGCGGACGGAGGCGCGCTGAAGCGGAGTCCACCTTGTCGACGCTATCGCGCCACCCTGTATACGAACACTACGTGCAGGTGAGCGGACTATACTGTGGAACGGGACGTTGTTATACCTACACGCTGTTCTCTCTGCGCCCCTCTGCTTCGCTTCGCCTCACCGCTTCCTCCTCCCTCGCACGCTCGCTCGCGCTTACTAGCCCGCTCGCATTCGCGCGTCTTTTACACTTCACTCCGTACACGAAATAAGCAATGTTAATAAATACAATTCACGTGTGGAACACTCCCTACACTATGTCGAAGAACGTACGCACCTCAGGTTCGATCGTTAACTGTTTCGCGATCGAGACTTTTCGCGAGACCCAAGCGTACTTTCGGTACGTTTCTCGGTGTTTGTAATTCGACTTTTTCCTCGCTATTTACAGAGGGTCGCGCGATTTCAGGGAACGTGTCATTGGTCACGTTCAGTCTTTAGTCCAGAGCAGATAGAGTATAACGAAGGCGCCCGTATAGAAGAGCAAGAAGTACGTAGACAATAGAACGGTCAGGAACAACCCGAAGATCCTCCTGATGTCCATGACCGTGCGAGTCGGACCGATTCGATCT
The DNA here is from genome assembly GCA_963678675.1 of Xiphydria camelus. Taxonomy (NCBI): domain Eukaryota; kingdom Metazoa; phylum Arthropoda; class Insecta; order Hymenoptera; family Xiphydriidae; genus Xiphydria; species Xiphydria camelus. Next base: position 17,348,989 of record OY783196.1, read on the forward strand.
CAATTGCTTAACGATCGTTCCTTCGCGGTATTTCACGGGAACTTGCCACTGAATTGACTTTGTTAACGCGACTGGAGTAATCGCATTTAATTAGCAGTTATGCCCGGAATTGGCAAACCGCGTCAGTAATGCTCTCGTTCAAATCAAATTACTTTCTTGTTCGATTTTTTCTAACGTTCCTCGGCGTCTCTTTCAGATCGTTGTTGACAGTGCGACACGTTGTCGATTCCGCCTATCGCATATCCACGCACCCCCGAGACTGTTCGCGGATATCGCGGAGACTGCAGGCCGCAACGGAGACCGCACCGGAGAGGCTTCGATAATCGATGGGTCCACGGGCGTTATCGCCAAGTGCCGTATACCTATCACCGATGAGTGATGACAAGCACGCGAGTTTAGCGATTAAAAATTATTTGTATCATTGCGAGCGTCTCGTTTGACTTATTGGCGTTTTCTCTATTTCTTTCGGTTGTTTTACGCTTCTTCGAGTAGTTTCTACGGAGCGATCATTGCATAAATGCAATACATAATTGGATTTCATCAAGGCATTAGCGCGAGGTGATAATCTCGTTGTTAAAGAAATCGTTGCATTAACGATTGAAATGGTACTCGAATAAGACATTTTTAATATCGCAACTGCCATCATATTATTGCTAGTCGCACAGACTTAGAGGGACCTTGAAGGCCGCATTCATGATCTGAACGTAGAGACAAATTCGCCTCGAGTCACCGTTCCGTGACCTACGAGCAAGCTTCTAAACCTATCCGAGATCGTCTGATACTCTCTTTCTCTCATTAATCCTGGATTATAAATATCGACCTTTTTTAATCCCCGATGCAAACGTGGTTATAGAAAATCGGAGCTTAGCACGCGCGACCTGCGGTGTCGTACAAACTATTTAGCGAGGTACTTTACACCCTCTCTGCGGTTGCGGTTCGCGCAGGGAAATCAAACTCAGAGGTATTAAAAGGGATGAGTAAGAAACTTGGCCGGGTCCAAGAGAACACGCGATGCGTCACTCGCGCACGCGATAGCGTTGTTCGCGCGGGTCAGTGATAAATAAACGGAAGGCCGTGAACATTCAAATGGCTTACCCTGCGCGTCAAACTGCCTACGCCTGCGCAGCATGGTTCTACTCTGGGAGGAACCAGAACACACTCGAGGATCTCGAGAGTGGCTGTCGTCGTGCGGCTCGTCTTCGCCGGCGCTCGTCGCGCTGTCCCGCTGCACCACCTCGTCACCCGCCGATCCCAGTGGTCCCGTTCCACCGCCGCTTCCGCCGAATTTCACTCTTTTCGCGAGATCGGTGTAACCGTGCAGGCCTGGTTCGCTGAACCTTCGAATTGAACACGAGCTAGATGAGTACCCAGGATATACAATCCAGAAAGATGTATTTCAGTCATCCGTATATTGAGAGAAATAATTGTTGGTGCCTAAAAAAAAAGTTTCCTTCCAACGAGAACATAATATAATTCCAGAATCAAGCCATGGTTTCTTTCGTGCAAGAAAATAGATGACAGGTTCGAGTAATTGTGTTTTTCACGCAAAAAGAATTTCTTGTTCCACAATGAAGGTATTCTTTAATCAAGAATATACATACATTCTTTAACCAAGAATCTATATTCTTAAAAATTTGTAAGATCATATATTCTTGATTCAAGACATATTTTTAATGTCCTTTCGACACTACTAATTTCTGGCTATCTGTCCGTCCGTCCTTCTGTTATCAAAATGTATTTAAATAGATATATCTCTTAAATTAATGAACGGATCTCACCTATTTAATTTTTGTTTTGTAGAGCTCTATGGAGAGAATGTGCGTATCAATTTTCATTGAAGTTGGTTTATCCGTTCTGAAGTTATCAGATAATGAAAAATCTCCCAAATTCGCAGTTTTTGGCGAATAACTCGAGAATGGTTCATTCGATTTTGATGAAACTTTGATGAAAAATCAGTGGTATCAGTGGTCGAAAGTGTACCAACAATTTGCTCAATTTTCGTGCAGTTGTTTGGAAGAATTTGCTCAAAAACGTCGAAATTTTCATGCGAATTTTGTACCCTTCCTTTTTTTTTCGCACGCCTTTATCGATGTTTGCCAAATTGTGCAGTAATATATGGGGCGACCTAGTATTGTTCGGTATTGCGATCGAATCCTATCTGGTTCAACGGTTTTGAATTTATCAACAAAAAAGTGAAATTTTACGTTCTGTGATAACTTTTAAACAGATCATATGATTTAAATGTTTATTAACTTGTTGAACGCAGCTCGAAACTACTATTAAAACGAATTATAGATAAAACATATCGGTTGAGTTTCGGCAAAGTTGTTGCAAAGGAAGTTTTCTAATTTTACCATTTTTTAAAGACATTTTTTGATTGCGTGTTTCGATTTCATCGAAATTTAGCGAATTTGTACAGGAAGGAATACGAAACATTCTGATATAAAAATTGTTGAAATCGAACCAACCGTTCAGAAGTTACGGATGGTTTTTTCCGAATTTTTGTTAAAAATATAATATTTATATAAAATTTATTTTTGAAGTGTTACTGCAATATTTCAATGTTTAAGAATATTGCGGTAATATTGTAGAAATGTGGCAAAAAATTTGTAAAAAAAGGAAAAATATGTCACATTTTTAACAGGATTTTTTAATAAGTGAATTTTTTTAATTTAGAGATTAAATCATCCAAAGGACACGTTTAGGATAGAGAATTTATCTTAGAATTAATAATCCACGCTCCCCAAATACTACGAGGTGAGGAGGCGCGAAGCGCTTTCCTTTTTTAACATTAGCAATTATTTCTCTCAGTGTAGGTAGTCTGATGCCTCAGTTTTTGATAACTTAAATTTCGAGTTATAGAATGGTCATCTTTTGGATAACATGAAATTTAAGTTATCAAAAAGTGAGACATTAGACTGCCTACGGATGACTTTAAGATGACTTTTTATAGATTGTGTTGTCTGGGTACACTGTAAACAATTTTGCGGTGTGGACCTATATAGACCACTTTTGGGATTAGATAACAATGGCATAAGACTTGATAACATCAGATGTGCTACGTATAGATCCACATCGGCGAAATGATATTAAAAATTAACACCACTTTTTTACTGTGTATGGGTCATTCCATGTCAACTTTTAGTAGTAGAAACTTTTGGGTCTCCGATTTAGTTGTTGATTTTTTTCCAAGTATCTTTAATCAATATAAAAACTGACCTAAATTTTCAGAACGATTCCATAAGTCGTTCAGCTGTTATTAATTTTTATATTTCTTATTTTTTTCATCGAGATTTACGGCTTAAATTAACAAAATATGAAAAAAAAATGAACGATATGAAAAACTTGTATTTTTTTGTGAAGATTTCGAAAACAAATTATATTTTTTTTATATTGCGTTTTTTAAAATGGAAACAAAAAATGTATCTCAAAACCGCCATTTTTAATTTTCATGATTTTTTTACCCTACATTTCTACATCTTTTACGGTAATTTTGAGAGCACTTAGAAAGTGGGGCCTCCAATAGAAATTTTTTAATGAATTTTTTAGTAATTTGTGAAATGTCAGAATCGACTAATTATGCTAGCTTAGAATGGATTTTTTTGCCCTGCTAAAATGTAATTCCAATATATGATTTTATAAAATTATACAAAATTTGTTATTAATATGACAGATCGAATTATTAAAAATGTAATCGTATAAATATGGGCCTTTTAAGTATCTAAAAATGTCTGATGCATTAGTTTGTTTAGTGGTTTGGTATGTTTATGTTTAAATTTTAATTATTTTTTAAAATTCCATTTCACTTTTTGATTCACCTCACTATAAAAATGTTCTACATTTAAATAGACAAAAAAATTAAATAGACAAGTTTCAATTTCTAGACATTAATTTTATCGTTTGTAAATAATTAAAATTTAAAATTTACCAGATATTTTTGCTGTAAAATTTTTTGAAAAAGTTTCGGCTGTCAGTGAGAATCGAACCCGAGTTATCCACGTGTGAGACCGAATACTAATGCAATCATCATCATAAAGTTATCAGTCCTAAGACTGGTTTGATACCATTCTCCATCTTTTCCTGTCCTCCGCTAGTCTTTTCATTTCCCTGTATTTCGAACAACCTACGTCCTTAATGATTTGCGAAATGTAGTCTAACCGCGGCCTACCTACCTCTCTCTTTTTTCCCGTTTCTGCTTCTAAGATGTCTCTTAGCAGTCCCTCATGTCTCACTATATGGCCTATCATGCAATACACTACCATAAACATACTTATGCATTAGACATTTTTAGATACTTAAAAGGCCCATATTTATAGGATTACATTTTTAATAATTCGATCTGTCATATTAATAACAAATTTTGTACAATTTTATAAAATCATATATTGGAATTACATTTTAGCAGGGAAAAAAATCCATTCTAAGCTAGCATAAATAGTCAATTCTGACATTTCAAATCACTAAAAAATTCATTAAAAAATTTCTATGAGAAGCCCCACTTTCTAAGTGCTCTCAAAATTACCGTAAAAGTTGTAGAAATTTCGGGTAAAAAATCATGAACATTAAAAATGTCGGTTTTGAGATACATTTTTTGTTTCCATTTTCAATAAAAAACGCAATATAAAAAAAAGTAAATTTTTATTCGAAATCTTCACAAAAATATACAAATTTTTCATATGGGTCATTTTTTTCATATTTTGTTAATTTAAGCCGTAAATCGCGATGAAAAGAAAAAAAATTAGAAATATAAAAATTAATAACAGCTAAACGACATGGAATCGTTCTGAAAATTCTGGCCAGCTTTTTTATTGATTAAAGATACTTGGAAAAAAATCAACAACTAAATCGGAGACCCAAAAGTTTCTACTACTAAAAGTTTATATGAAATGCCCCGTATACTCGCGATTTTCGAATAATTGCAGGAGCGGTTCCGACGTACCTGACGCTCTCGCTGCCGCTGCTCTCGTACCTCGCGTTGCTATTGGACTCCCTTCGAGTTCGGGTGATCGCATCTCTGATCCTCTGAGACGCCGTGGACGAATCACTACCTCCTGTTTTTCGCGGCAACGCTGGTGTTGGCTCGCTTTCGCTTTCCCGTGGGCTGTATCGCGACGACCTCGTGCTCAAGGGGCTCGCCTCGGGTGACAAGTGCTGTATACATTAGATCGATAAACTTGGCTGGGGTTAAGAACGCACGCGATATGCTATGCATTTAATTGCGGTGTTCTTTAATGAGGATGGATGAACATGACAATGCGAAAACTGATCATTTTCTATAATGGAACTGGATCGGTCTTATAATGACATAATTACGTCGTTCGTGAAGATATGATACGAGGAATATATATAGAAGTATAAGAGTAAATTACTCATAGAGATAGAGAGAGGGGGAAGGGAGATAGAGAAAGAGAAAGAGAGAGTGTGAGGGGGGGGGGGAGGAATACATAGGAATGACTCAATGTATCGAAGAACGAATGCGATTATGTTACAAAGATATTACGGGGAAAAAAGGATCAGAATTAATTTTACTCGGTGTACGTTATGCGTAAATAGTGTTACAATTCCGACTTACGCTCGAACAGCGCCTATTGGGTGTATCATCCGTGTCGTCGGGATTGGAAAATTCTTCTTTGGAAAACTTCCTTCGAATCTGTTCAAAAAATAGTAGAACCCATTTGTACCGGACACTGAATATATATACTGGGTGCCCTCTATTTTCCTATATCTATTCCGGTTTCTTACAATGAGAACCGAAGTATCCCTGCCATTCACTAGCTATCCCTTGAGACAAAAACTGTCTATACTGGGTAGTTCTTCCGTAGCTGCCGAGTATAGAAAGGTTCTATTGAAATGATAATGATAATTGTTACAATTGATAAAGACGTTATAAGAAGAAATAAGAATGTGTGCTCTACTTAATAAAGCATAAATATCTCTACTAATTTGACGATTCTTTTTGCAACCCTTATTCAATGAATACATTTTACTCGAGTTACTCATGCTTGGAGAAAAAAAGATGCATTCATTACAATTCCAGAATAGTATAGACAACTTTTTCTTCAAAGATTCACGATTAATAAGACAGTGCCTATTTGCGGTAGGTACTGATATTCACATCCAAAAAAATCCAGGCTTACACAAAGAAAGAATTATAAAATAATGTACAATTTAACTTTGTAAAGGAAACGGTAGCTATTGCGAAAATAGCAGTTATCGCTGACGCACGACAATTATAGTACCAATAACACTGGTCAACACTGTTTTTTTCTGTCACATATATATGAGTATGATTTTAAGGGTGCCTTTGTATTACTGATTCCATATTCGGTACCGGTTTTGCTAGATCAGCTCTAGTTCTTGAGATATCGCATCCCTTTATGAAAATCCAGAAGATTAGGAAACGTGAGGAAGTCAGTGGTATAAGCGTAGTATTTTCGCAAACCATAGGAAGTAAATCTCAAAAAATATGTGAGAATGGCATTTATATGATTTTCTTTTATGGTCACATCTTTAGTATAATCTCGCTGAAGGTTCCAGAAGTAGTCTGTTATCATTTTTTCGTCCCACCCGCCTTGATATCTTTCTTCGATTCGCATATAACTACTACACAAACGGTCGCGATATTTTAAACGCAAGCATGTCAAAAAATGTCGTAACAAGCTTTTGAACGTCCAGACAGCATCTTTTAGAAATTGTAACAACCGAATATTACAATGCAGTCAAGTAAGTACAAGACATATTGTGATAAGATCGAAGTTTAACAAATTTATCATTATCTTGAAAACTGGAGCTAATATGAGGAATTCTAAAGTTGTTTTTGAATTCAGAGAACCAAAATATCCTAAAACCGTTGAGAAACCTCTGGCAACAAAAAAAAACATTCTTTTGTCCGGCTGTGTAATTAGCGCAGACTATGGAAAAATAAAATTGCTACTAATTGCCATTCCCAATATCCCTTCAATATTTTATTACCAAGCCAAGAGTATCTTCTTGCAGGCCTTTTTCAGCGCATATTTGCGGTAGACACGCACATCCCTGGAGAAAAATCAAGCTCTCTATACTTGGATAGTAAAAGATTATCACATTCCTTTCTCAGTATGGTTCTCGATTATTCGTGATATTCCAGTTATTATTTAACTCAGACTAGCGAAATTCTACCGTATTTTCCAACACTATCAGGTAGTATATTAAATTCGAACATACAGTCGAACCTCACACATATTACAATCACATATTTTACTTTAGTCGCGCCTCTATCCCCCCACTCTGTAGTGCCATACAGCATGCTATGACATAGCAGAATTCGCGCGCGCGCACGATCGAAAGTGGGGGGTTCTTGCGTGGGTTTCCACACAATCGGACGTAACCTTGAGCGCGCAAGATATATACGAGGTTCGACTGTATACCAGAAAACTGTCCACAGCAACGCGTGACTTAACTTTACAACTTGCGTTTAACACCGGAAAATATTCAAAGCGTTTTTTTTTCTTCTAGAGATCAATTATGCGCGTCTCCGCTACGAAAGACACAAAGAACGAGAACGGGATTATTTAACACGATTCACTGACCACTTGGAAGTCGTCCGACTTTTTTCCCTGACTCGTATCCAGGGTAATTCCCCTCTCGCCGGCAACGACGGCGGATGCGACACCTGCGTCATTGTCGTCACTACAGTCGCAGACGTCTGCCGCGCTTTCCGCCGCGCAGCTACCGACGTTCTTTCTGTCCGCTCCTGCGTCGCTTCCCTCCTCGCTGCTCTCCCGTCTCGAAGCGTCCCGTCGCCCGTCCTCTTTCTTGACTTCGTCCCGCGATTTCTCCAAGTCGTCGACTTTCGTTTTCTTCGATTCGGTCTCGTCGAGCCTCTCCTCGACCTTCGCTCTCTCGTTCGCCATTTTCGGTAGCGTCGCCTCTGCCTTTTCGCCCTCGCTCCCCTTCTCTGCTTTGATTTCCCGTCGCAAAGTCACTCCAGCCGCCAACGCAACTTCTTCGAGCCTCGGCGATACACTCTCGATATCTCTCGTCTCGGCTTCCTCGCGACTCTCCCTCTTCAACGCTTTCGAGACAGTTTTACCTTGATCGCCGGCAGTGGACTTGAGTCGCGGATCCTCTCCCACGTATCCATCCGCTCTGTCTTGCCTCTCCTCTCTATTGCTATATTTTATCTTGCCAATGCCGGAGCTCGCGGTTGCACTGGCATTCTCTTTGTCCGCATCCTCTTTGCTGTCTCGACGAAAAAGCTTTATTCCAGTTTTAAAGTCTTCCCTGCCGAGCGGCGATCTCGGCTCTTCCTTTGACTCCTTGAGATCCCTTCTGTTCGCCTTAGGCGCGTAGCGTATCTCGTCCTTGCTGTCCTGCCGCTTCAGTCTGTCCTCCTTGTTTCTGGGAGAGAACAGCTTCGGTATCAAACTCGGCACGCTGATGTCCTCGCGACTTCTTCTCAAATCATCGGTACTTCCTCTGTACCTGAAAGACGATCGAGTTCAATGACGCGACGATCAACAAAGACGGTAGCGATAAAGTCGAGAGAGATTTTATCCCGCCAGAACAACACCCGAGGAAATAACAACGCGTGGACATACCTTTGGGGAATCAAGGATCGCTTCGCACACTCCTGCGGACTCCTAATGTCCTCGAACTCCCTGGAGCTCCGTCTGAACACGGGAATGTTGGACTTTCTCTCTCCATGTTTGGCGATCGGCTTGTTGAGATCTGGGGTGCCGAACTTCGGCAGAACTCTCGGTGGCTTTATCAGAGAAACTCTCCCGGGTGTCGTCGGCTCCTGTTCGTTTCTCCTCGTTCTCGTGCTGTCCGACGATACGTGCGCTTCTTCGCTCCTCTTCGCACTCGGATTCTCGTTTCGTTTTGCGGGTTCGTTGCCGTCGGTCCTCCCGCCTGCTTTGCCCTCCAAGCCAATCTGACCTCTCGCATCCGGGTTGCCAACACTGCCCAAATTTTCTCCCAACCGCACCGCGTCCCGCGTCGCGACGTCGGCGGGATCGCTCCCTTCCTTCTCGCGTTCGCGCGTCTCACCGTCCGTTGCCGGGTCCTCCGCGGCCGCGACTGCCGCTCGTCGGTAATCCTGACGTCGCCTGGCCGCCGGCAGACTACGGTAAGCTCTCAGCTCCGGTGATCTCCTCGTCGCACACCAACGCGTCGGCGGACCTGTGTTGCGAGAAAGAGAGGAGGCGGGGTACTCTCGCACGAGCACACTTCTCGTCGTTTGCGCGGCGCTCTATCGCCGCTGGAATCTGTCTGTGTAGAACAATTACCGTTAATGGTCCACGATCGGCGGATGCTGCGCTTGAGAATGTCCACGGGAGAGGGAGAATTCTTCCTCCGGCCGAGGCGCTTCGCGGTCGAGGTGTCGTACATCCATTCGCCCGTCACTGCGTGCAGTTCTCTGCGGGCGGAAGTTCCGGCGATTCAAAAATGGTACGCCCCGCGTGTGCGTGTGACGGGGAGAGCCGTCGACACGCGAGCTCCGAAGAAAGAGAAAGAGAGAGAGCGCGCGATCGAGAGCAGACCGAGCGGCATGAGGCCGCGAGACTTACGCCAGTTTGTGGCACACGGCGCAAAGCCAGTCGACGGCGGTGCCCTTGTCGATGTTGGAGGCCCTGCTCTCACGGCAGTGCTGACATACCCTGTGTCTGCAGCGCGGGCACTGGGCCCCGGTGTTGTAGATCCTACCGAAGGGGGCTCCGCATCTCGCGCACCTACGACCCTGGTTCGAGTTCTCGCCGGACGCTTTGATCGCTCCACGTCGTCTGAGGAGCTGAAGATCGGCCTTCAATCTTCTGCAACGTGAGAAATGCGGATCAGAAGCGATACGCGGACGCGGAGCAGTCGATCCCTCCGCGATCCTTCGATCGTGGTCGTCGATAAGGAGGATGCGAGCTCTAAACGCTTCCGCGAAGGAGTTACGACACCGTGAGACCTTGCAAGGCGATTACTTTTCTCGCGCACAGCGCGAACGTACACCGCGCGACGCACGACGTCCGTGCGTTATCAGGGCTGATTTACGAGTGTGACGCGATACTACCTGGCAAGCCGCGGTGGAAAGTCATCTCGTTCGGTCGGTAAACGCAGTTTTTGCCGGCTGCTCCGAGAACCGGGCACAGCGCGCGCGCGCTTGCGCACGCGCGTATTCCCTCGCTCGAGGACGCGGAATCGCCTCGTCTGCGCGCGCGACTCGCGATCGAGAGAACTTCCGTGGAACGGGAGAGGAGGATGGATGGGTCCGAGAGAGGAGCGGACGGCGCCGGGAACGGATGTCTCGAGAACTATCGGCGCGCGAACGTTGCGCGAATCGCGGAGAACGGTACGATATAGATCGGTGTGTCTTCCTGTCGGGGTTACCCGCGCGCGCGATCTTGCGACCACGGGAGACTGCGAGCGCGACCACAGCCTCTCCGCGCGGCTCCTCGCGGGGAACAGAGAGCGGGGGCGTTCCCCGATTTGAGATACGCGCGCGGTGTACCTCTGCGGCGTAGGAAATCCCAATCCCGATCCGCGCGCGGTCGTGCTCTCTGTACCGGCTCGATTCTCTCCACTCCTCCGGGCCACGCCATCTTTTCATCCTCTCTGTCTAGTCGCTCCTTTCTCCAAATAAAAGTTCTCCGTCCCGCTTCCTCCGACATCCTCGGCAGTCCTACGCGCACGCGGCAATCGCAGCGCGTCGAGATCATATCGCAGAGGAGGTTCTTTCGCTCGCGCGACTCAACTCGCGCGCGTGAGCGTACACGTGCGCCTATGTACGCGCACCGAGAGCGGCAGCTCGTACGTGTCACGAGATCGAACAAGGTGTGCAACGCAGTTTCGTCGAACCTCTCGAGGGTCGAGAATCGCGGAGCGCTCGGCTATATTACATCGCGCGTGTATACAACAAGGAGAGACGGTATAAACGCCTCTTACGTCGGTGCATGTACGCGTGCGTCGTTGCAGGGAGATACTATACGTAGGCGAGGTGGGTAGGTAGACACGCGCCTCGCGGCTCGACGCGATACACGTGCAGCCGGCGCATGCATGCCCATAATGGCTCGTAGGTCGCAGGACACCGCTCCGTAAAGGGGAGTCGCCCGCGGCCCTCTCGTCGCGGCTTGAGTCACGCGGGCGGAACTCCGAGTGCTTATATAGTCTATCGCGCTGTATACTAGCTGTAAATATATAACGCCAAAGAGAGGCGTGGGCCACTTTTGTCGGGATACAAAGAAGATCGAAGCATCGAGAGAGCTGGCTCGGGATCGAGTTAACGCTCTGCTCGGCCGAACCAAAGCACCGAAGAATACACGGTCGGGAACGACGAACCTTTGCTATGTGCCGCAAACCCGTTGGCTCGATCGAGTCGCGCGGAAGAGGCAAGACACGGTCGTGCGGCCGCCTGCGGTCGAGGTGATCCGGGCACGCGGGAACGGGTAATACGAGGGGGCGGAGGGAGGGCTGCGGAGTCCCGCCAGAAGAAGCGATTAATTAACATTGGTCTCTAGGATAGGAGAAACACTGGGAGAAATAATTGCTGGTGCTAAAAAAATGTTTTTTAAGTTAAAAACATTATATAATTCACTGCACTGTAAAAAATGTATTAAATTTAATACAATGCGTATAAAGTTTTTATTCAATACATGATTTTGAAAATTAATTACTCCGTCATGACATTTATAAGGGCAATCTTATAGGGAAATAGGTATATTAATTTTTATAACTACGGAATGTATTAACTTTCATAATCACGTATCGGAAAGAAGCTATATATATAAAAGTGTACCTATTAAAAAACAAATTTGTTTACAGTGTGGTTTTCTTCACTCAAGAAAGTATTCAATATAGGCTTGAGCAATTGTTTTTTTCGCGCAGGAGAAATGTCTTGTTCAAACGAAGGTATCAAATTTATAAAGGAAATTTGGTAGAGAAATGTATTCATTTTCATAATTACGGGATATATTAATTTTTATAATCACGTATCGGAAAAAAGCTTTATATATATAGGTTTATTCTGCGTTTAGCTTGTGCTTTTACACAGTTTGGCGGCGTACATTTAACTTTTAAGCGGGGTTCTCACAGGGTCGTGAACTCCCCTTTAGAGTCCGAGGGGGGTCGATAAATCGACCAGCAGTCAGGTCGGGGCCTTCAAATAGGAAATTTATTGATTTTATTTATAAATTTCACGTCTAAAAAAAGTCGATTTTAACTGAAATTTCCCCGGACTTAGGTAAAAGGTTCCAATGAATTGAAGCAAACATCTCGGAAACGCTAATAAATATGGCAAAATGGATGAAATTTTGATAATGCAAAGTATATTGATTTGTCAAAAGATATGAAAATGGAAACGTCGGTCCTTAAAATCTTTTAAGTCCGAGGAAATTTCAGTTAAAATCGACTTTTTTTTAGACATGAAATTTATAAATAAAATCAATAAATTTCCTATTTGGAGGCCTCGACCTGACTGCTGGTCGATTTATCGACCACCCCCGGACTCTAAAGGTTAACTATGGGTTATATATCGTGCTTTTGGCATTACAAAAGGGCAAGTAGGTACATTAATCAGGAACATTTTAAGGATGTTTCACCCCTATTATCAAAAATATAGGAAGTTACTCAAATTTTTTTCCAAGATTCTTTAATATTTTTAAAAGCCGTATGCAAAATTTCAAGTCTCTTGACTAACTCATTAAAAAATTATAATTGAAATAAAAATGTGTTGGAGTAATTTGCTTTTACCTATATAAGATTGTTACCCCTGACTCCCACCGTCACGCCACCTAGGCGATAGCGTCCTGCATCGTTTTAGTTACCGTTACGTCTAGTTACTATTAGTCTTCAGTTTTAGTTTCCGTCATGTAAGAGTCTACACACGTTTTCTGTTCTCTGTGAAATATACTTGTATCGTTACTTTTCTCGCATCATCCTGAATGGAAGAAATCACGCACTCCTAATCCCTATCAAAATGACAATTTAACCCGTGCTCTTATGGGAAATTCACAGAAACTTAGAAAAAACGATGGAAAATTACGTTACCGTAATGAAACTTTGCATACCGCTAGATTACTATGCAATGAATAAATGGTATATTTTCACACATCGATCAAGGCAGTAATATATAACAAATAATTAAGAAATCTTGGTAAATTCGATTACGATGGAGATTGCTGCGCACGCAGTCGTGAAGTGCGGCAACGCCGCAGGGCGCGCCAAGTATAGGGGTCATGCATGGGTACCATTATGCGCTCTAGTGGCAAAAGTTAGAGTTAAAAGCGTTACATCTTCTGTGTAGCGTATACGGAGAGCTCACGTTTTGTGAAAATTATTAATCGCAATGATTAATATTTATACATTTAAACAGCACTTTTCACTATAATTTATATTATTTTTGTTGGATGTTGTTAATAATTCCGGGTTTTAACTAGTAAGCTCTAGTAAGACAATGTTACCAACTTGTGCCACCACACTTCTCTATAACACTCTATGGGGCGACGTTGCCGCTGTTCCCGACCGCTTCAATATTTTTAAAATAATTATAATATATTTTCCTATAATTTGTTTGGCACACTTTAAGGATACAGATAATAAAGTAAAGTTACAGAAAAGTAATAGCTCGACCGATATATCATGAAATATAACTTCAAGGAGGTTATTAAAGAATCATTTTTTTTTGTTCAGGGATTGGAACACTGATGAAAATCGTATTGTTCCCTTCCACCTCCACTCCCTCTCTACAATAGGGGCGAAACATCTTTAACCGGTGCTTCTGCTTCGCAGCACCCTTCACTTCATCGCTCGCTCGTTTCTAGAGAGAGAGAGAGAGAGAGAGAGAGAGAGAGAGAGAGAGAGGGGGGCTCTATTTTATTCTCGCTAAGTTTTCCCAGTCTGCTCTTACAACAAGGGCACACTAGTCGTTGCCATTGTTGTTATCTATTTCCATTTATTCCTTAACCCTAACTATACACCGCTTCTTTTTCTTTCTTTTTCCTGGCTAGTTCCTCGAATTTCTTCGCTAACTGGCATAACTCCAGGCTCGGGTTTCCTTTTAATATTTCGCAAATTTTCTTAATCGTCAATTCTACATCTACTTCTCCCTCCCCCAGCTGGGCCCTCAACCGCTTTAAGGACTCCTTGTCTGTGACCCCTCTCACTTTTCTGCAGCTGATAACGTGGCAAAGGTCCTCTACTTCAAATTCGCACAGTCTGCAGCTAAGATCCTTGTACCCTTTGTTGCCGCCCTTGCCTATATTCCCGCACCTTAACCTTGCCTAATATTCCTTGATCCAAGCCCTATAGTTCTTGTCCCAGTATTCTTCTTGTCCTACGTTCGTCTTAGCGCCGGTTTTACCAACACGGTATAAGCGCGGTATAGCACTATACTGAGAATATAACCAGCACGCGCAAGCGTTTTACTAGTATGGTATAAGTCTTGAATAGGATACACTTTGGAATAAATACAGGAATAGCTTATCCGGCAGTTTCAGCGCGGGATAAGGTGTTTATTCTCAGTATAACCTAACTTTTTGTTTGTGTCTATATTCTTCCGTGACATAGTCATAACCTGATCGTTGTGGTAAATTGAAGAGGCGCCTCGAATAACGTTGTAACCGACATTTTGTCGATTTTGAGGTTTCAACGGAAAAATGTTGTATATGAAGTAATACAACTGCTTAGAATTCAGCGTGTTTAAATTCCGGTCAGAAGAGGGAGCTACGGTGCTCAAAATATGCACTTGCGTGGAATAACGTTGTATTTTCTTAGAACATTGCAGACGAGCGACACGTTCATGTAACGCCAAGCATTATAAAAGGCCTGTATAAAACGAAAAAACGTAAAATAAACGTTGATAATTGGAAAGATAATAAAAGAAAGGTCTTAAAGCAAAGTGGTAGACAATATACAAGTCGAAATGGCACGCAACACCCTGCAAAACAGTCACCGAAAGAGGTAATGGAATAACGTTGTAAGTGATTTTACTTGTTTACTAAATTTAACTTATTTTTATAGGGAAGAGTATGTAAATGCAAAACCACTAAATGCGATTCGATAGATCATGGTAAGCAATGTGGCTTCTTATCAGGAAAAATGATCCTGCATCAGTTTACGTATGAAAATCACACAATACCTTGCAACCTTGGACCATATACCCTATTAGGAAATAATATCCCCGTTTTTCTGTTACAATGCCAAGAATGTTGCCCCCTTTGTATGAGAACCCAATTCCTCTGAAGAAACTTAAAAAAGATAACCTATTAGATATGGCGAAATACATAGAAGATAAAGAAATACAAGAATTTTATATAAATTTACCTAGTGAAAATATATCTTAATATTACATTTATATGACTATGTAGGCACCTAAATATATCACTAAAATCATAACCTTCTATATGCTTTTGTAAATGTAACAACATTAAAGAGATAATTTATAAAACGGAATAAGGTTGTAAGTGAAAATTATACAACGTTATTCCATTTATAGTAAAAAAAGATTGAAATAGCAATCTAAATTATAAACTTAAGTAACTATTTTTATTATACTATATTGTATTAAAACGTTTGTGAATCATCTAAACTATAAATAAAGTTAATTTTTGTTTAAAGCCTTTCGTAAACGTTATTTTCTTCTCATCACAAAATACATTTTAGCAGTTACAACGTTATTCGAGGCGCCTCTTCAATTGTTATTCATTTTGGAATGGAGTTGATTGATATACCAGTTTTTGAATCATCATCCGATGAAGATATTGACGTATTTATTACCAAGAATGGAAATCCGAAGAAAATACGTGCTCGGTAAGTAAATAAAACATACCTATACCTACTAATTTATAACTAATATCTAATACAAAACTATTCCAGAGTTGACTATTTCGAAGAATATAATAATGTAGAATTCTTCACTCGATTTCGTTTGGAAAAACAAACCTGTCAGAGATTGTTGAAACAAATACGACATCGCATTGCTTCGAGGTCGCAAAGAAATGCAGCAATTCAGCCAGCAACGAAATTATTGCTAACTTTAAGATTTCTTGCTTCGGGATCAATGCTAATTACTGTAGGTAATCGTTTTTATCATAATGTTAAAACTTTTAATTAGTTATTATCGCGGTAAACTTTTAATTCGCCAGGAACAAAGAGGAGTTTCGCATTGTCAGAATGTCGTGGCTGCGAAGGATTGATTTTGTTCACAGTGGGCTTTTAAACGTGCTTTTCAGATCGCCGGGTGGGAGACCTTTGCGAGCCAAAGGCGAAAATAGCCCTTGCAACGACCTTCAAGAGATCTTACGGAAACGATATTATGGCAATGCAATCGCCGGACAATAGAAATTCCACCGTGACGTTGACGTTCGATGGTTCGTTCTAGATTAAGAACTCGATGATGCTCAAGTTCTCTGGGTCGCAGCATTCGCGTCGGACGGTGCCCTGAGGAACGGCTATTGTAGCCTTCCTTTCCACGCGTGAGATTGAATCATGATTATAATTTTATCTGAGTCAGAGCTCTGGAGAATCAAAATTAATAGATCTCTCTCCTTTTTTTATAAATGAGTCTTTCCCTGCTAGGTAATTTCGCGCGACACATTTTAGATTATAGTTCTTTTTTAATAGGAGGATAGAAGCTCATAGAAACGTCGGGAAAATTTTGTTTTCTCTCTTCGCTCTTTTACTTAGAAAACGCAATTTTAAATTTTAAATTTACGCATGCGGGTCTCTAATCGCGAGAATCTCAACGGTATCCAATAATATCAACCAAAGAAGTCATCTACCATTGCATTGTCTTCTATAAGTAACATTTAAATTTATCTCTAGGTAGGTATTACACCTTTCTTCAATTCGCGTGATTGCAGTTTTCGGGAGCAGAAGTGATACATCCGTCGTACGATGTAGAATATGAACAAATTTTAGATTTGCATTGATACACTTTTGTAAGATACCTCGGTACTAGACATCAAGTCGTACAACGCTTTTTGTATACTTTTTAGATAGGGTCGCGTATACTTAAAAAAACGATAACTTTGTACCGCTCTATGTACCTAATCTCCGAGTAATGTCACCGCGTGATAAATCTTAAGTTGTAGCGATTTAAAAGTTTATAGATTTTAGAATATATTTTGTCCGATACGATATTTTGATCAAATGGTGCAATTTTACGTTGTAATTACTCTTATTGACGACCCTCATGGTTTTTTTGAGACTGAACACATTTTTGTTAGTGAGATATCGAATGTTTGGACGTGTTTTGTACCTGATGCTTTTATTGACGACTCGAAAATAAAAGTTATTGTTACGAAAATATAAATATATTTTTATAGGTATCTTTTATTTACCGCGCGGGCACGTATTTTCTTCGGATTTCTGATTCTTGGTAATACGTCAATGTCATCATCAGATGATGATTTTAAAACTGGTACATCAATCAACTCCGTTTCAAAATTAATAACAATTTACTACAACGATCAGGTTATGATTATGTCATGAAAGAATAAAGACGTCAAATAAAAAGTTAGGTTATACTGAGAATAAACAACTCCGAATTTCGTTTATCGCGCCGGAACTGCTGTCAATAGGACCAAATGTCATGCGCAATACGTACTTCTTACTACCAACCTAAAAATAATTTTGGATGGCCAACGCTTATACTTGGAATAGTTATCCCAGGCAAACTTGGAGCTGGTAAAACGCCTGCGCTTTATACTAGGTATAAAGAAGAGAGAGAGAGAGAGTATAAATTTATTCTCTCTCGGTATACTTATTCTAGGTATAACTTGGCTTTGATAAAACCGGCCCTTATGGTATTTCCTCTCCAAAACCACTTTTCTGTAAATTTATTTGAAATTTTGGTCAAATAGAGATTGAGGTATTCTGCACCTCCTCTAATTTTTTCAGATTTTTTTCAGGTGGTTTAATTGTCATTCATGTTTTTTTTGAAGACACTTTTATACGCGTTCCCTATAGGCCTGTCGCGTACTTTCACAAGCGTAGCTTTTGTTTGTGTTACACATGTACGTATAGAGAATTTACACCCCAGTTTTCGCCAAGAAACCCAGTTTGGCGGCGCTGTTTTCCGTATACATACAATATACATTCATACTTGTGATAGTGTGCATGGGCTCTACGCAATAGGCCTATACCCAGCCGTAAAAATGACACATTTTCACCTTTTTATAAAAAACTGTTCTGTAAATATTTTTGAAAAGCTAGAGAGATGGAGAGAAAAAAATTCGAAATTTTGTAACAAAAATAGACATCAAATTCAGGTTTTATTAAAGAACGATGGGCTTTCAAAAATTCGAAAAACTATTGAAATTCAATTGAGGTTGGGATTAGGAGTAGCGATGTGGCAACACTGTACGATGCGTTCATCGTCGCCACTCCGTTAATACGTTTAAATCGCTCGCTTTAATAAATTTATTACCCTTGTATCTTAATCGTTTCAATATTTTTCATTTCGAAATAACGAATCCTAACAAATACACGGGGTACTGTACTTAGCATTTAACGGGCACTCAGTCCTTTTTGGACCATTGTACCCGAGCCACACTTGGGGCCACTCAGACAGAGAGGAGTCCCTCCCTCCGTCCGCGACCCCCGGTAAGCCCAGGGCCTCCATGCAGGAGGCATGCAGGAGTCCCCTAGCCCTCCCAGGTGTCCCAACCAGAGGGGGGGCCCCTCCCTGTCCTCACTCACTGGGGAAGGGAGTCCTCCATGCAGAAACCCCCCCTCACCACCCCGAGTACAGCCCGTCATAGCTCGATCCCCGGATCCCGGAAAAATTATTTTTCCGCAAGCCCCGGGATTCGAACCCTAGACCTATCGCCCGAGCAGTCTTCGAGAGGCCAGCATTTAGACCACTCGGCTACTGCCGGCGACTAATACACGGGGTAACGACAAATTGTCGTCGCATAACCTCACTATGATCACGGTGTTGACACATTCACTCGCGCTATTTTGCGTATGTATAGAGGTACGTCCATGCATACCGTATGTCCGTCTCCCCCGATAGCCAGGTGGCTTTACAGTGGTGGCACTGTGGGACCACGCGGTGACTTTGAGAAACATCACAGTGATGTCATGGTGCGTGCCCACTGGGGTACCACTGTGGCATCACGCAGTGCACACGGTGGATAAAGTGGATAAAGTAGGATTTTGCAAGAGGAACTGCATGCAGTGACTTTACCGAGGTTTTTCACTGCAGTGCCGCCGCCTGCCACCAGTCTAGTAGTGTCGCTTTTTTTTCACGCCCTAATGGGATTTGAACCTGCGATCTTTAGAATACGAGATGCTTCGAAACTGGGAATGCTTCGCATTCTACCAATTGAGCCACCGACTCTTCAAGCGCGATGTTGCTCCACTCCGGTCATAATATAGAAACCGGACATGACAGTGACTGCTTTCGAAAGTTCTCATTAAATTTTTAAAAATAATTTGATCTTTTTCTTTTTGAAAATAAATGTCAACATAACCACGTAACATAAACAAAGAATTAGTAAATAAAAGTAGTTTTAAAAGTGCAAGTGCAATAATGCCGCTAGTGGAAGGAGAAGCGGTATTGAAAGCAGAGAGAGAGGGTTTGTATTTTCCTGCGGAATCAAAAAGAGAAACCAAAATGCAGTGAAAATCGTCGCTTCTTGTGTACAATCGTCACACATGGTACTATTTGCCCTACCGATTTACGTACAGAAGCGTTGCAAAAACATGTTTGCGTCTTCCTCTGGCCCAGCTGCACTTGCACGTTACTTCTTTATTGTTGTTTACTAGTAAGATGTTCACTTCAACTTCGTGAGGAGCACTTGTTACATGTGACGATTGTACGCAAGAAGCGACGATTTTCACTGTATTTTGGTTTCTCTTTTTGATTCAGCAGGAAAATACAAACTGCTTTTTCAATACCGCTTCTCCTTCCACTAGCGGCATTTTTGACTCTCCTAGAACTGACAAGATATCTTCGATATCGATATTCATCACTTATGAATTGGGTTTATTGCACTTGCACTCTTAAAACTACTTTTAGGTATTTACACAAATACTTTGTTTACGTTACATGGTTATCTTGACATTCGGTCCGCAACGACGGCCATCTTAGGAAGAACGAAACGCCACCATACAGCGGTGTCCGACGCGAATAAAAGTTCCGTACGGCGTCAGCGAATAGACCAATCAGGATCAAGTATTCCGTTCTGGCAAAAATTCGCACTCCGGATCCTCACTGTGGCATCAGAGTAACGTCACTCAGTGACGCCACCGCGTGACTTTTGGGTGAAAGTCACGCTTGGCTATCGGGGTCCCCGACAGCAAAGCGTGGACCATGGTAAAGCGTGGATTTACACGCTAGCCGCACGCAGTGCTGCCACGTAGTGGCACCACTATGGTCTCACCGTGGCGTGATTGCGTGGCGTACACAAACTAAAAGCACCGTGGCTACACAGTGAACACACTGAGTGGTTCACAGCGTAAAGACACAGTAGTTACACCCGTGCTCACGAAATCTGTCGCTGGTGACTTTTTTAAACCTTATTTTTAAACGTACTAACCAGTGAACAATTAATTCTCATGCCCTCATTAGCTACGGTGACGTCTACTCTCGTTAATGAAAGCACGAGGATTGATTAATCATTGGTTAGTACGTTTAAAAATAACATTTAAAAAAAGTCACCAGCGACAGATTCCGTGAGCCCGGGTGTACACTCAGTGCAGTCAAGGTGCCTTTTTGACGTGCACCCTTCGTAAATTTACCGACCATGAATGTCGGTAACTTCATTGTCTTCACAAAATTTTTAACACGTCGTTTGCTGCCGCCGGCTCCGATCGGAGCCAGTCGACACTTCGCGCCTGTGCCGCCGACTCCGATCGGAGACACATTGACGTGCACATTACATATAATTATTCAGTCTGTTACCGGCACTGAGCGCGATGCAATCAATCTAAAAGTGGCAGCGAATGTGTTAAATTAGAAAATAACAAAATTGATATAATAATAGGTTTGTTCCCAGAAAGCAATTTGTGACTAGTTACAAATTTTGATCTGCGGATGTGTGCGGTTGTAAATTTACAATTAATTGATTTCACACCCCGATAGAAGAATTTTTAAATTAGAAAATAACAAAATTGATATTATAATAATGTTTCAAACAGTGCAAATTGTACTGAATTATTTCATAAATAATTAATTATCATAATCGCTACTGTTTTGAAAAAGAAAGTTTCAAATTATTTTTAAAAATTTAATGAGATATATATATATATATAAACCGGCCTTTACACAATGCAACATTGAGATATCTCGGCAAAAATATTTAAAATTTAGTTTACGTTTGACATAGCTCGAAATCGGCTTTCGGCTTTATCTCACTAGTCACAGTACTGTTGCTTTCAGGTATCGATATTATATGTATAACTTAGTCGACTTCCACCACAAAGAGTCGATGGCGCAATTGGTAGAATGCGAGAAGCGTTCCCAGTCTTCTAAAGATCGCAGGTTCGAGTCCTGGCCGGGTCGGGTTTGAGAAAAAAAAACCGACACTCTCTCTCTCTCTCTCTCTCTCTCTCTCTCTCTAGTAGGCGGATAAGGCAGGCGGGAAATCCTACTTTATCGCCCCCTTTTTGCAAAATTCTACTTTTACCATCGTACTTACACTGCGTGACTGCAGTGTGGCTTCACGGTGCACAGACAGATGGACACCCCAGTGCATGCACTCGAATGCACCGCGTGAAAGCAGGGTGCAGTCACTGTGGTGCCACTTTGCTATCGGGGGTCTGTACTGGCCAGTTTGAAAGTTACCTTCGGATGGGCTTGGTCGGTAATCGAGACATTTATACCGTAATTATAATTATTTTCGTAATTTCCATTATTCACAAATTCACAATTTCGATGTTAGACGCTTCGATGTCCCAAATTGACATCAACTATAACTGCCGACTCGACTTATACCGTATTAAATGACTCGAGTACCGACCAAGCATATCCGAAGGTAACTTTCTAACTGGCCAGTACAGAGACGAACATACGGTACAGTAAGCCTGTGTGAGAGTACAGTCTCTCCTAAATTTTGTTTCTAGAGTGCTGTATACCGCCCTCTACTTGTCTACATGACCGAAACTTTTAGACTTGAATTACCCGAGGAAATACCTTAATTTCTTTGTACTGACTCGAGTAACTGGAGCTCTCTATCCTACCCCAGCAGTGTTGTATCTCTTGATCTAGTTTCGTTTTGGAAAAAAGCTTTATATAAAAATATATTAAATTATAAAACTGTTTACAGTGTAGTTTTCTTCGCGCAAGAAAACATTTAATAGGCTTGAGCAATTGTTTTTTTTTTCGCGCAAGAAGAATCTTGTCCCAACGAAGGTATTCTTCAATCAAGAACATATATATTTTTTGACCAAGAATTTGCATGCTTAAGCATTTTTAGGATCATTACGTTCTTGATTCAAGAACTATTTTTTGTTGGCACTAGCAATTACTTCTCTCAGTGTATAGGTACGCCAACTACACGCGGTCTCGTACCTATATTAGGGCCAGTTTTACCAAAGCCAAGTTATACCTAGAATAAGTATCTCTCTCTCTCTCTCTCTCTCTCTCTCTCTCTCTCTCTCTCTCTCTCTCTCTCTCTCTCTCTCTCTCTCTCTCTCTCTCTCTCTCTCTCTCTCTCTCTCTCTCTCTCTCTCTCTCTCTCTCTCTCTCTCTCTCCCTCTCCCTCTCCCTCTCCCTCTCCCTCTCCCTCTCCCTCTCCCTCTCCCTCTCTCCCTCTCCCTCTCCCTCTCCCTCTCCCTCTCCCTCTCCCTCTCCCTCTCCCTCTCCCTCTCTCCCTCTCCCTCTCCCTCTCCCTCTCTCCCTCTCCCTCTCCCTCTCCCTCTCCCTCTCCCCCTCCCCCTCCCCCTCTCCCTCTCCCTCTCCCTCTCCCTCTCCCTCTCCCTCTCCCTCTCCCTCTCCCCCTCCCCCTCTCCCTCTCCCTCTCCCTCTCCCTCTCCCTCTCCCTCTCCCTCTCCCTCTCCCTCTCCCTCTCCCTCTCCCTCTCCCTCTCCCTCTCCCTCTCCCTCTCCCTCTCCCTCTCCCTCTCCCTCTCCCTCTCCCTCTCCCTCTCCCTCTCCCTCTCCCTCTCCCTCTCCCTCTCTCTCTCTCTCTCTCTCTCTCTCTCTTTCTCTTCTTTATACCTGGTATAAAGCGCAGGCATTTTACCAGCTCCAAGTTTGCCTCGGATAACTATTCCAGGTATAAGCGTTGGCCATCTAAAATTATTTTTAGGTTGGTTGTAAGAAGTACGTACTGCGCATGACATTTGGTCGTTTTGACAGCTGTTCCGGCGCGATAAATGAAATTCGGAGTTGTTATTCTCAGTATAACCTAACTTTTTGTTTTTGACGTCTTTATTCTTTCATGACATAATCATAACCTAATCGTTGTGGTAAATTGTTATTAATTTTGAAATAGTTGATTGATGTACCAGTTTTTTAATCATCATCTGATGATGACATTGACGTATTACCAAGAATCAGAAATCCAAAGAAAATACGTGCCCGGTAAATAAAAGATATCTATAACAATATATTTATATTTTCGTAACAATAACTTTTATTTTCGAGTCGTCGATAAAAGCATCAGGTACAAAACACGTCCAAACATTCAATATCTCACCAACGAGAATGTGTTCAGTCTCAAAAAACTATAAGGGTCGTCACACAATAATAGTAATTACAACGTAAAATTGCACCATTTGATCCAAATCTCGTATCGGACAAAATATATTCTAAAATCTATAAACTTTTAAATCGCTACAACTTAAGATTTATCACGCGGTGACATTACTCTGAGATTACATAGAGCGGTACAATGTTATCGTTTTTTTAAGTATACGCGACCCTATCTAAAAAGTATACAAAGAGCGTTGTACGACTTGATGTCTAATGCCGAGGTATCTTTCAAAAGTGTATCAATGCAAATCTAAAATTTTTTCATATTCTACATCGTACGACGGATGTATCACTTCTGCTCCCGAAAACTGCAATCACGCGAATTGAAGAAAGGTATAATGTCTACCTAGATAAATTTAAATGTTACTTATAGAAGACAATGCAATGGTAGATGACTTCTTTGGTTGATATTATTGGATACCGTTGAGATTCTCGCGATTAAGACCTCGAAGCAATGCGATGTCGTATTTGTCCCAATAATCTCTGACAGGTTTGTTTTTCCAAACGAAATGAAGTGAAGAATTCTACAAACATTCTATTCTTCGAAATAGTCAACTCTGGAATAGTTTTGTATTAGATATTGGTTATAAATTAGTAGGTATAGGTATCCTTTATTTACTTACCGGGCACGTATTTTCCTAGGATTTCTCATTCTTTGTAAGACGTCAATTTCATCATCAGATGATGATTTGAAAACTGGCACATCAATCAACTCTATTTCACAACTAATAACAATTATTATGATTCTGTCACGGTTGTGATTCTGTCACGGAATAATAAAGACGCAAACAAAAAGTTAGGTTATACCGAGGATAGCTAGCTTATCCAGCGCTGAAACTGCCGGATAAGCTATCCCTGCATTTATTCCAAAGTTTATCCTATTCCAGACTTATATCATCGTGGTAAAACGCTTGCGTACAGGTTATTCTCAGTATAGCGCTATACGGCGTTTAGGGCCGGTTTTACCAACACGGTATAAACGCGGTATAGCGCTATACTGAGAATAACCAGCAATAAGCCTTATGGGTATTCTCAGTATAGCGCTATACCGTGTTTATACCTGTTGGTAAAACCGGCCCTTATACCGTGTTGGTAAAACCGGCCCTTAAAAGATTCGCGTATAGATAAGGGGCCGTTTAGACGGGTCGATTTTCGCCGCGCGACTAGGCCGCACGGCGAAAATCGACCGTGTAAATAGCAAATTGACTGCACAAAAGGCGACTAAAATCGAAAACGCCAACTTTGGGCTTTCCACGGGTCGCTTTCCGCCGCACGACTCGGTCCGCACGGCGAAAGTCGACCGTGTAAATAGCAAATCGACTGCACAGAAGGTGACTAAAATCGAAAACGCCAAAGTTGGTAGTCTTCCAACTTTTGGCAGTGCGACTTTTGGCCGTACAGATCGTTGGGTTGCATAAATTAAGTATGGATGAAAATAATACCATACTCTTTTTGGAATGCTACGAAAGTCACCTATGCTTATGGAACCCAAGAAAACCAGATTATAGGAGAAATGATGTTCGTTTAGCGGCTCTAAAGTCTATAATTCAAGAAATGCATCTTACCATATCAGTAGGAGGCTTTAAATTAAAGATAAAAAATTTACGAACCCCATATAACAGGGAGGCCACCAAGATAGCAAATTCTAAAAGGAGTGGTGGTACATTAATTTAGTTTCCTATGGCTGACCGCTTTTTAACCCTTTCCTGCGAAGTGTGAATTTTGCACGTCGGTAGTCTTCAATGTTCGGACTTACGTCTTCCGACGCCACTTTGTGATTGCCTTGTATGTACACTTTTGTAAGAACTACATAACAACTATTTCATCGTATTATACGAAAAACATGAAAATGAGTATATTGTATGAATATTAAGTTATTATTAAGTTTCGCGAACGCCGACTATAGTCAGCACCCATACACACAGGTCGTCTCGCGGACACCGACTTAACACCCTGGCGTTTCCAGGTAATGGGGGTCGAACCATTCCTCCAAGACAGCCCGACCCCTTCTTGCGGTCCTAGGGATATGCCATTATTCATCGGTTACGCAGTAAAGTCTCAAACTGATCTGTAGTCATTCTTAAAGGTCCCCATACACGTTTAGTCGGCCGGCCGGCCGTGGCCTGCAGGCCGACTGTCAGTCGGCCGTCAGTCTTGGCCGACCGGCCGCACACACACAAAGTTAAGGTACCTATGCACGTTCAGTCGGCCGGCCGCTTTCCGCTACGCACACAAATTTAAATGAGAAGTTACTACCTGCCGGGGGTCTGTTGATTAATAAAATTAAACGCGTGTTGGAGTTCACCGACAGGGATTCGTCCGGCGACGGACTGACGGAAAAATTTTACTCCAGTCTGAAATTTTATGACCCTGCAACCACGCCCTTTCTCGGAAAGGTTAATTACCGGACCGGTCGAAATAATCCGTCTCCCGCATTACCTATACCTGTATACCTATTGTAATATATATCGCTATCTTTTTTTATTCTTATTTTATTTATAAATTTTAAATATTACTTTTATTAATAGATCCTAGGTATCAGTTTAATGTTCATTAATTTTGGAATAAAATACTTAAATATATTTCTATATATTTTTACACTCTTTACCTTTAAATATTTCTCCTTCAAGGTCAAATATATATATTTGCAAGTCTCTGGGATAATTTTTCCCAGAGCTTGTGGCGAAATAATTGCGCTGAATTTTAAATCCTCCATACTGCGCCCTGTTGCCAAATATCTCAGGGTCACCAAAAGCCGTTCTTCTGCGGTAATTGCTTGCCGCATTATGGTGTCCTTTTTCGTAATATGTGGCTTTATCAAGTTCAGCAAGTACTGGAAACAATTCTCATCCATCCTCAGGAAATTTTTCAAATCACTTGCACTGGATTGACGAAGTTCACGTACGAGCCCTACATGAGATAAAGTGCGTTTCTTCAACCAATCTTTCATCCAAATTTGTCTCTTTTTTCGTTTCTTCTGCTGGTTTGTCAAAATAACAAGTGCAACTGCGTATTCTTTTTGCGACATATTTATACTCTCAATGTAAAATCGTTATGCTACTATCGAAGCCGGTAGAGAACTGACGGACGCATTCGGTGAACAAAATTGTAGGTGTAGTTTGAGTAAGGTAAACGATACAGTCATTGGCCATGCGATAGTGATTGGCCCCCTCTCATAACAAATGCATTCGATAGAAAGAGGAAACGATAAGCCAATTACTGTATAATTTCGTCTGTTTAAAAGGCCAATCACTGGGGGTATTACCCTATCGATAACCCGCGGCCGGCCAGGACTGACGGTCGACTGACAGTCGGACTGACAGTCCACGGCCGGCCGGCCGACTGAACGTGTATGGGGCCCTTTAAACCTTTTCTAAAATAATCTGGATCTTCTGACCTCCATTCCATCAATAAAGTATCCGAAGCACCCAATATTTTACGTCGAGAAATTCATCCGCGAACCCGACATTCACGTTTTTTCCTTTCCTTCTTCTTCTTTCTTTGTTCTTTAGCCAATTCTTGAAGAATTGATTCACTAACTATTTCCATGCCAGCACGTAAAAGATCTGTTCTGCTTAACATTTTCGAAAAAATGACTTAGTCGCTTGCGATTTGAGTCGACTGTGTAAATGGGGTAGCGATGCGGCTTAAGCGGCCCTCACACGATCAGTATTACTGACAGTATTAATTACTGACAGTATTTCATAAGTATTTCATAATTCACCGCACACGATCAGTATTTATATCAGTATAGATTTGTAGTTCGTTGTACTATAATTTTAAAGAATGGACGAAAAACAAAAGGCTTGCATTGCAATTACATTATATTGTACAAGTTTAAAGGATCGCAAAAAGAAAAAAAATTGACGTAGTTTCATATCCTCTTTTTTGTGTCCCAATTTGAATATTCTTTCGTTGTGATGTTCACAACTCGGGCACTGACCTATATACATCGATAAATCTTTTTAGTACGAATTTTTTGGTTTCTTCTTGTTCATTCCCGAAATCGGAGCCGGGTGAGGCTATGTACGACGGCACGGGCAACGTTGCTTCCATGGCTGCGCTTGAAATACTGTTCACTTACTGATGCTCTTGCACTCAGACTATCAGTATTTTCATCAGTATTTTGGCTCCGCCCAAATACTTTCAGGATCCCGAAAGTATCATCAGTATACTGATAGTCCATCAGTATTTGTCCTCACACGGTCAGTAATAATGTCAGTATTTCAAAATACTGTCAGTAATACTGATCGTGTGAGGGCCGCTTTACAGAGGCGACTTCGTAGGCGACCAGCCGCACGGCGAAAATCGACCCGTGCGGCTGGTCGCCTACGAAGTCGCCTCTGTAAGCCGCATCGCTACCCCATTTACACAGTCGACTCAAATCGCAAGCGACTAAGTCATTTTTTCGAAAATGTTAAGCAGAACAGATCTTTTACGTGCTGGCATCGAAATAGTTAGTGAATCAATTCTTCAAGAATTGGCTAAAGAACAAAGAAAGAAGAAGAAGGAAAGGAAAAAACGTGAATGTTGGGTTCGCGGATGAATTTCTCGACGTAAAATATTGGGTGCTTCGGATACTTTATTGATGGAATGGAGGTC
The DNA here is from genome assembly GCA_963678675.1 of Xiphydria camelus. Taxonomy (NCBI): domain Eukaryota; kingdom Metazoa; phylum Arthropoda; class Insecta; order Hymenoptera; family Xiphydriidae; genus Xiphydria; species Xiphydria camelus. The sequence goes on from OY783196.1 coordinate 17,377,255, forward strand.
AGAAAAGATCCAGATTATTTTAGAAAAGGTTTAAGAATGACTACAGATCAGTTTGAGACTTTTAGTAGGGGAGCCCAATAGGGGATTTTGGGATTTACTCAAGCGCGTCAGAATATCATATGGGGGGATACCTTGCACCCTGTTGAGTACCTCCACCATATATCAGCCCTTTATATAGGGCCGCGCATCTAGGGCAGCCGATCAGAATTGTAAAAAAAAAATCGATCGTCAGAAATACTCGAGCGCGTCAGATTAAGGTAAGGTGGGTTAATTACATGCTGAAAAGTGTACATTTCAATAATCTGACGATTTGAGCGTGACGTAAGAGAGTGGGAGAGTTACAAACTTGCAAAAAAAAACGTGACCTGGACATTCTCGAGCGCGGTCGAATGTTGATTTATTTTGAAGGAAATAATTCAAGGATAACGGAAAAAATATAATCTACCGATTTCCACAAGCCGAAGTAACAAAAATCGTCAATAAAGTCAGCGCAAGGCAACGTGCCCGATGACGCACATGGTGCCGCCATTTTTCCACCATCTCGCCATGCAAATTTTGACATAAGCTTAGAAAAAGTGATTTTAAGTGCCTATAACAAAAGACTTAAATGTCGGACGTGGCCGTCATATTATATTTATACATAATCGGTATATAGGGTTATCGTATGGATATTACTTTCCGAAAAAGATACGGGACTGTTCCGTCACGCGATAGACGCAATTCTGAATATCCGTTCGTACCGTTCACCGTTCACCAGCGAAGCGGTATATTCCGGCGAATCCAGGCTGCTAATGAGCTCACTGTCCCGTACCTTTCTTAAAAGGGTTAATTACTAGACGAGTAGTAATGAACTGTTTCCCTCAATATACCGATTCTGATAAATACCGCTATACTTAGAATGCTAAGTCAGCTTCCAGGTTCGCTATCACACCATTTTTCTAGTCAATCAGAGCACCCCGCATAGATCATGCTATCTACAGCGTAATTCTCATTCAGCCAATCAGGGCATACTGCATCACCCACGCTATCCCCACTATCTATTAGTTGTAAGATATATAAACCGCAACCGAATGCACGTTATACATTCTGTGTAATCAAGTGATCAGTACCTCTTCATCCATCAGTGTATCTCTACAGTCGTGAGTCTTCTTTCGTAATCAGTGTGCATCGAACCGATTAATAATCTCGTGTTTCCAAGTTATAATTTCGTACGATTTCTGTATATCCTTTTCGTTCAGTGAATGTATGACTTTCTTGTGATATCTAAACCGGACCGATACTTTTCTTTAAAAAAAGATTTAAAAAAAATTATTTTTAACATTTTTAATTTGTAACTATTTTCATCTGAATATATAAGGTAAATGTACGAGTAGTTGACACCGTACTAGTAGGGTAAAAGTGGGATAGACGCCTCAATTGAAGAGCGAGTTCAAAATCGATTATCTCGAAATTGATTGCAGATATCGAAGAAAAGTTTAAACCAAAAATATTCCTCTATATTTTTACTATAAAAAAACTACTTTACATTTTTTGCATATCTCTACTGCGTTTCGAGATAATCGCGTTCAAAGTTAAATAGAGACCGGGGCGTCTATCCCTTTTACCTTAGTTGATAAATTCCCTTTTTCAAATCGTCAGATTACGACAATCCCTCCAAATAATCGTCAGATTATGGGTCAGCACATCTAGGACACCAAGCTGAACCGTCTGTATGATAATCTGACGCGCTCGAGTATTTCAAAATGGCGATTTTTTTTTGCATTTTCAAAAAGCCGTCAAGAGCTTGCGTCACTTCCGAATCGTCAGTCTTTTGAATGGGAGCTTCTTTCGGGTTCACTTAACATCCCCTCTGAATATCTGACGCGCTCGAATAACTTTTTTTTTTCGCATTTTCTACCCTTCCATACGTCCACCCCCACCATGCAAACCGGCAGATTAACATACGTTATCAGAGACACATGGGGCATATACACTATCAATATCTGACGCGCTCGAGTATTTCCATGTGACTGTTTTTTTTTACATTTTTGAAAACCTGTAGACGCTTCCCCCACCGCTGAAAGAGTATACATCATATAACCTTTTTTTCTTTCTACCACTTAGGGCCGGTTTTACCAACACGGTATAAACGCGGTATAGCGTTATACTGAGAATAACCAGCAATAAGACTTATGGTTATTCTCAGTATAGCGCTATACCGCGTTTATACCTGTTGGTAAAACCGGCCCTTAATCTTCAAAATCCAATAGGTCCCCAAGACGCTCGAGTAAATCCCCATTTAGCATCGTGGGCTCCCCTACTATTTACTGCGTAACCGACGAATAATGGCATATCCCTAGGACCGCAAGGAGGGGTCGGGCTGTCTTGGAGGAATGGTTCGACCCCCATTACCTGGAAACGCCAGGGTGTTAAGTCGGTGTCCGCGAGACGACCTGTGTGTATGGGTGCTGACTATAGTCGGCGTTCGCGAAACTTAATAATAACTTAATATTCATACAATATACTCATTTTCATGTTTTTCATATAATACGATGAAATAGTTGTTATGTAGTTCTTACAAAAGTGTACATACAAGGCAATCACAAAGTGGCGTCGGAAGACGTAAGTCCGAACATTGAAGACTACCGACGTGCAAAATTCACACTTCGCAGGAAAGGGTTAAAAAGCGGTCAGCCATAGGAAACTAAATTAATGTACCACCACTCCTTTTAGAATTTGCTATCTTGGTGGCCTCCCTGTTATATGTGGTTCGTAAATTTTTTATCTTTAATTTAAAGCCTCCTACTGATATGGTAAGATGCATTTCTTGAATTATAGACTTTAGAGCCGCTAAACGAACATCATTTCTCCTATAATCTGGTTCTCTTGGGTTCCATAAGCATGGGTGACTTTCGTAGCATTCTAAAAAGAGAGTATGGTATTATTTTCATCCATACTTAATTTATGCAACCCAACGATCTGTACGGCCAAAAGTCGCACGGCCAAAAGTTGGAAGACTACCAACTTTGGCGTTTTCGATTTTAGTCACCTTCTGTGCAGTCGATTTGCTATTTACACGGTCGATTTTCGCCGTGCGGACCGAGTCGTGCGGCGGAAATCGACCTGTGGAAAGCCCAAAGTTGGCGTTTTCGATTTTAGTCGCCTTCTGTGCAGTCGATTTGCTATTTACACGGTCGATTTTCGCCGTGCGGCCTAGTCGCGCGGCGAAAATCGACCCGTCTAAACGCCCCCTAAGGGGGCATTTACACGGGTCGATTTTCGCCGTGCGGCTGGTCGCTTACGAAGTCGCCTCTGTAAGCCGAATCGCTACCCCATTTACACAGTCGACTGCAATCGCAAACGACTATGTCTTTTCTTCGAAGATGTTGAGCAGAACAGATCTTTTACGTGCTGGCTGTGAGGAACGATTCGACGGATAAACCTAGGGGCTGCGGGCCGTTAACGGGACATCCCGCGTGACGCACGGACGACCATACCGATCGTCCGACTAAAGGTTACCGCACACTAGGGCGTCGCGTCGCGGCGCGTCAAAATACCGACTGGGATAAAATACATACAAATAAATGTACTACCGCACACTAGAGCGGCGCGGCGCGGCGCGTCGCTTCGCGTCAGGGACGGGGTTCTTGCCCAGAGCGGCTCTTCGCGTCGCGTCGCGTCAAAATACCGACTGGATAAAATACATACAAATGAATGTACTACCGCACACTAGAGCGGCGCGGCGCGGCGCGTCGCGTCGCGTCGAGGACGGGGATTCTTCCCTTCGAATCCTTGGCGTCAAACGACGCGTCCCGACGGGACGGTCATAAAGACGGGTCGTCTTTGTCCGTCACACAATAGACGAAATTCGGAATATCGATTCTTACCACTCACTATCATCGCGATCGAAATACCTCGTGGTTAATATCGCGACTAGACAAGCGAATTCTCCAAGACTGGCGCGTTTTTTATTGATAGGATGGATCCACGTTCTCTTCTTTCTATTTCTTTCTGACATCAATGCTATCATAAAAGCAAATTTCCTCATTAGAACTACTGCTGCCGTCATACATCTTGTTGCACTGCTAGATACCGTCTGATTATAATATATTTTATAAAATTTACGGACATTCGAGTCCGAATCTGTCGGTTGCCGCCGGAAAAGTGGGCGATGCCACCATCCATCGCGGAGCGTCACCGAGCCGTGACGTAAAATTTACTGACATTCAGGTAAGAATCGCCGAGCATCGCCGGGCATGTCGTAAAATTTATGGACATTCAGGTAATAATCGCCGGGCTTAGACGCACCCCAACGCGACCCGACGCGACCCGACGCGCCCCGACGCGACGCGACGCGCCGCGACGCCCAAGTGTGCGGTAACCTTAACAGGACACGGACGCTACCTGCGAACGCACGGTGATCGGCTCGGAACAAGGGACGAGCCGGTCATAAGGACTGGCTGGGCAGCTCGGAAGGCATTCTCTCTTTCGACCATCGCTAGAGCTACTTCGGCGAGGAGCCGAAGTCGAGTCTTAGTCGCGTTATAGTTTATTAACTGTTCCTTTCGGAGAAATATTTACTACATGGCATCGAAATAGTTAGTGAATCAATTCTTCACGAATTGGCTAAAGAACAAAGAAAGAAGGAGAAGAAGAAGGAAAGGAAAAACGTGAATGTTGAGTTCGCGGATGGATTTCTCGACGTAAAATATTGGGGGTGCTTCGGATAGGTATTTTATTGATGGAATTGAGGTCAGAAGATCCAGATTATTTTAGAAAACGTTTAAAGGCGCGTCCTGACTGAGTCGACAGAGTCGATCGACACTTTCGACTAGAATTTGTCGACTGGATTTTGTCGACCGGCATGTCGACTGGTTTGTCGGTAAACATCAAAGGGTAGTCGAGTCGACGGGTCTACAAGGCGGGCGGTATTTTCCGACCCTCGGCGTAAACGGGCCCCCGGTTGGATTGGTCTTCCCGAATGGTCATCTATTGAATTCGTAATTCTCTCCTTTATAAGACAGATTTAGTATTTCACGTATAGCGGTATCGATTAAAATTTTCGGGAAATGTGCGGGACTGCAAGCGCATTTGCCGCTTTCGCCGAAATATATCGTTTGTAGTGAGGCATTCAGATCGCGGTGCTATCGAACGGTACGAACCGATATTCTGAATTCCGTCTATCGTACGATGGAACACAAATAAAAAAAGAAGCATTCGAGCATGAGCCAAGTAATTTAGCGTCTACACGAAGCGAACAGTTTGGGGCGGCCTTTGAGCATCGCCAAAAACCAGCTCAGACGACACAGTACACGAAATTCGTGGGCTGAGCCGGCTAAACGCATATTGTTACGCACAGTTATTTTCTGCGTAAAGTCATGGAAAATTATTTGATAAAAAAAAGTCTTAATTCATCTCGGTGAATAAAATTCGAGCGAAATAAAATAATAAACGAAAAAACGGAGACGATAAACGTCATTTCATTGAAATAATTTTTTGCGAATTCTTCTTGCTTTGCCATGTGCAATTTCCCTCAAGTTCCCAACAACTTATAGCGTTTTTCACTACAGAATAGCCTACATTTTAGTTAAATTCTCTTCCTCCTGTAACTATACAATGAAATATTGCAATATAAATAGAAAATTATAAGTAATACATACATTACGCATCAAGAAAATATTTTATTCGTAGTTAATAAATGTTTGCTTGAACATGGCAAAATAGTCATTTCGGTGGACCAAATAAATATTCATTAACTATTACAATTTTTTATTTGACATAATAAAATCTTTTAAAGCAACTGTTAAGGCAACAAAATAAACATTTTAATGATTAACATACGTATATTTTCTTGTCCTAACGAAATATTTATTTCGCAATACTTGAAATTACATTTATTAACTAACGATAAATTGTTTTCCCATGTCACCGCACCGCTGCCGAAACAACCGCCCGCCCTGCCGAACCCTCTGCGTTCGACTCGACTACCCTTTGATGTTTACCGACAACTCGTGGAAAACCAGTCGACATGTCGATCGACAAAATATGTCGATCGACACTGTCGACTCAGTCAGGACGCGCCTTAAGAATGACTACAGATTAGTTTGAGACTTTACTACGTAACCGATGAATAATGGCACATCCCTAGTATCGCAAGAAGGGGTCGGGTTGTCTTGGAGGAATGGTTCGACCCCCATTACCTGGAAACGCCAGGGTGTTAAGTCGGTGTCCGCGAGACGACCTGTGTGTATGGGTGCCGACTATAGTCGGCGTTCGCGAAACTTAATAATAACTTAATATTCATACAATATACTCATTTTCATGTTTTTCATATAATACGATGAAATAGTTGTTATGTAGCTCTTAAAAAAGTGTACATACAAGACAATTACAAAGTGGCGTCAAAAGACGTAAGTCCGAACGTCAGACTACCGAAGACTACTGACACGTCGCGACGTGTAAAATGCACACTTCGCGGCGCGGTGCCCCGTTCAGTGACGTCACTTTAGCGGAGCGGGCTGCCGTAAGGAAAGGGTTAAAAAGCGGTCAGCCATAGGAAACAAAATGAATGTACCACCACTCCTTTTAGAATTTGCTATCTTGGTGGCCTCCCTGTTATATGTGGTTCGTAAATTTTTCATCTTCAATTTAAACTCTCCTACTGATATGGAAAGATGCATTTCTTGAATAATAGACTTGAGGGCCGCTGAACGAACATCATTTCTCCTATAATCTGGTTCTCTTGGGTTCTATAAGCATGGGTGCCTTTTATAGCATTCCAAAAAGAGCATGGTATTATTTTCATCCATACTTAATTTATGCAACCCAACGATCTGTACAGCCAAAAGTCGCACGGCCAAAAGTTGGAAGACTACCAACTTTGGCGTTTTCGATTTTAGTCACCTTCTGTGCAGTCGATTTGCCATTTACATGGTCGATTTTCGCCGTGCGGGCCTAGTCGTGCGGCGGAAATCGACCCGTGGAAAGCCCAAAGTTGGCGTTTTCGATTTCAGTCGCCTTCTGGGCAGTCGATTTGCTATTTACACGGTCGATTTTCGCCGTGCGGCCTAGTCGCGCGGCGAAAATCGACCCGTCTAAACGCCCCCTAATGGGGAGCAGTGCGAGCAATATTCTATGACGTTACGCCGCCGAAAGTACAGCGAGACGCGGCGAGGTTGGTTTCGGTCGATTTTTTTCCGCTCTCTTCGGACGAGGTTGATCAATCCTGCCCTCGATTTGCGATTTAATTACCAGATATGGAAAACGTAGGCGGACGGATTGCATTCGTTGCGAATTGACGTCGACGGTTCTCGTAATTCGACCTTACCGCGGCGGCGCTGGATAGTTTCCTCGCGCGGAGTCACACGGCGGGTCAACGCGGAGAAGCGGGACGAGTTCGAGATTTCCAATGCGCGCTGGTGCAGCGCGCGCGGGGTAAGGGACGCGACGCGCAGTATACTCGGTGCTGAGTTGCAACTGCAAACTCTCCGCGCGAGTATGCGCGCGGAAGCACCGTTATTCAACCTTAAGGTTTAAGGTACGTTTTGCGAGAAGCCGCGGGCAAATTCCATACGTGTGCGTATGCGCGTGATGTGCACTCGACGCCGTTCATCGCCGAGCTGTTCCACGGATGGACGAACCCTGTTCGCGCGGACATCCGCCATTTGTTTCTTCGGGCATTTACATATCGTCGGGTTATTCGAGGTCGAGCGTCGCGGGGACGAAAAAAGAGCTAAATAACGAAGGAGTCAATATGATGAGAAATACGATCGTACGAGTCGAGGACGATGATTCCGATCAGCCAGGTTCTAAGATAGACAAATGTACGTAAATTGTACAGCAACTTTAGGTGGTATTAGTTCGTCAGATGCATCAAGCACTGAGAAAAATAATTAAGTTAAAATGACGAAACGCATCTAGTTAAACGTGTTTAGTTATTCTAACCAAAATACCGGTCAAAATTGAACCAAATATCAAGTTATCCTAGCCAAACATTAAGTTACTTTAATCAAAAATTGGTCAGTCTAACCAAACAGATGGAGGATCCACATTTCACCAAACGGCTTGGTCATCATCTCCAGGATTTTAGTTAAAGTGATCAAGTTATTTTTCTCAGTGAGTTTGTGCCCTTTATGAGTCGTCATTACACTGAGAAAAAAATTTGTTTAAAATGACAAAACGCATCTGATTAAACGAGTTTAGTTATTCTAACCAAAATATTAGTAAGTTGAACCAAATATCTAGTTATTCTAACTATATGTTTAATTATTCTAACTACATGTCTAGTTATTCTAACTAGAAAATGGTCAGTCTGACCCAACAGATGGAGGATCCATTTTTCACCAAACGGTTTGGTTGGTCTCCAGGATTTTGGTTAAATCGACCAGGTTATTTTTGTCAGTGTAAGCAAGCATATTTGTGACTTCAAATGATTTCAAAATAATATAAATAAAATGCTAAACGTGCACTCACTATAACAATAGTTTTTTAAAATATGTTGCCATAATAAATACAGCGGTTAAATTAAGTAACACTATTAGAAAATTCTTAAGATAATACTTCTGTTGCCTGTAGTAGTTTAAAATTAATTTAACTTAACTTTCACTAGGTAATAATCAGGCCAAACCAGTATCTGTAGGTCATTACGTCTCTGAAGAGGGCTCGAAGAGGAACCAAAACGTCAGACGTGTATTGATTCTTGCTGTTGTTTGGCCTGATTATTACCTAGTGAAAGTTAAATTAAATTAATTTTAAGTAACACTGTAATGTAAACTTAAACATTTAATTAAAAATAGTTATTTTTTTCAAAATCATACGGCGAAACAAACGTAAACTTTATTGTAGTTTGTATGAATGCTGTGACGATCATACAAGACTATCTGGGTTTCGATCTACGAATTTTAAAGCGTGCGATTTATATTAAACGGATTAATTTAACCAACTTCAAGCGATTTCTTCGAAATACAGGAGCTCTTTTAAAATATACATCGAAGTAAAATCATCGTAAAGGCAGCTGCGCGCTAATCTCGGCAGTCGAAAGGCCTTTATAGTCGGAGAGCTGGCGTACAAAATGTGCAAGAGTTTTCTCCTATCTGGTACAATTCTAGTGAATTACAATTGGGCTGTAAAACGTCACTGTACAGTTAGCCGGTCTGGTTTTGGGATACCTGGCATTCGCGCGCCACCAAAGGTGTCAGAATAATTAGGTTCGTGCAACTGTTTTCTACTAGCTCCAAATTCATTTGTAATTAGTCTATGCAATAAAAAACTCAAAACAAACAGTCAGCCAGCAAAAGAGTGGGACACGGTCAGTCAGCATTACTGTAAAGTTGTAGAAAAAATTAAGTTCATGCAAGTGTTTTCTCCAAACTCAAATTTTTCAATATGTTAATTCATTCAATAATAACTATAAATCAACCAGTCAGACCTCATTTATATAGAACCCACACAGTCAGCAGTTCAGAGAAGTTGCGATAATAAGTACGCGCGACTTCTCAAAAACAATCATCCGCGCAAGGGATGACCCTTGCTCTAAAACAAGAGACTACGTAGTTAAGGCATCTGGCGACCAACTGTATCTCGAGCGAAGCGGAGAACAATGAATAAAGAATCTTTGCCAGCACTGCTGTAGAGAAAGAAACGTTTCCTCAGTTTTTCTCGGGCCAGGGCGGATTCGAGGTGTAAGGCTCTGGTGCATGTATTTGTGTGTTAGTTGGGGAGAAACGAATTAAAATCTTCGGTACGCGACAGATGACACTACATTCGTGCGTTGTGAAGCAAATATTATGGAGAAATGTGTGGTTCATTGTGTATTTTGTTTGAAAAAAAAGGAGACAATATACTGCCCTTAACAGAAAGTAGTATTGCAAAATGCCAATCATTTTTAAAAATTCGTCGGGATAATAGTTTATCGTTTAATAATGTAGTGCTGCCATCAGTTCCCAATGACATCGATGGTTATCATGTGCCATGTTATAGAAAATTTACGGCTTTGAGCAAGAAAGTGAGAGAAGTCCTGCGGGATAGAATTAATATATCTGAAAAGAGGTAAGTTAATTAGACTCTATATCATTAATACACTTTCCTGGCGGGGCCCGCAATTATTTTTTTGCTGTTGTCAAAATCATTGAAGCGATTTCTATATTATTTGAGTACATTTACCATAAAATTGAAATTTGAATAAAAGAAATAATAAAAGAAAATTGAATAGTTGTTATCCCTCTTCTTTCATTACACCTTCCTTCATTACTTTTGGTGTAATCATTGTTTATGTCTTGATTGTAATCGTTAATTTTCATTTTGTTTAAATTATCATATTTTTTATGATGTTTTTTAGATATGAGTACAGTATTTCCAGTAAAATTATGATTCTTATGATTGTTATTGACAAGTCGCGCGTACTTATTATCGCAACTTCTCTGAACTGCTGACTGAGTGGGTTCTATATAAATGAGGTCTCACTGATTGATTTATAGTTGTTATTGAATTAATTAACATATTTAAAATTTTGAGTTTGGAGAAAACACTTGCATGAACTTAATTTTTTCTACAACTTTACAGTAATGCTGACTGGCCGTGTCCCACTCTTTTGCTGACTGACTGTTTGTTTTGAGTTTTTTATTGCATAAACTAATTATAAATTAATTTGGAGCTAGTAGAAAACAGTTGCACGAAGCTAATTATTCTGACACCTTTGGTGGCGCGCGAACGCCAGGTGTCCCAAAACCAGACCGGCTAACTGTACAGTGACGTTTTACAGCCCAATTGTAATTCACTAGAATTGTACCACAGATAGGAGAAAACTCTTGCACATTTTGTACGCCAGCTCTTGGACTATTATGACCGCTGAGATCGACACGTATCCGCCCCTGCGATCAGATAACCCGTCTTACTCCGGTGCATATCCTGGGACAGCTGGTATCGAGCATCTCGCACGCGATTTTCTTGGAGACTATTGTTATTATAAGCACGGTAAAAATCTCATTTCGCCGAACCCGTTTGTGTTCCTCTTTAACCGTAATACATAGTCCGCAATGCGGCGACGATCGGCAAAATTCGACGTAACAATTACTTATAGCCAATTTTATCGCTCACTCCGCGATAGCAAGAATGCCGAAAGTAATTCTAAGAAGCGCCCCGGGTATAAATATTTGATGCCAATTTGATCGTTCTCGATGTAAGCCAACAATGATCCGAAGAACAAGAATATTATGACCTTAATATGGTCAATTTTTATCTGATTTGTATTCATTTCTTACCAGATTTTGATTTTTTTAAATAAATTTGAAAATGAAAGTAATCATTTGAAATTGATCGAATTAGATCAAAAATGAACCACACATTAAGATCATAATATTTTTATTCTTCGGATCATTTTTTAATTGCATCAAAATAAGTGCGTGAAGCGCATGTTTTTAACGAGTGTGAAGTTTACCGCACGAGCGAAGCGAGTGCGGCTATCACACGAGTTAAAAACGGCGCGAAACAAACGAATATCGAATTTGACTTTTTGTCACCAGTGTCAAAACCGAGGTTGGAGCGTGGGCGCCAGTGAAGAAAAAACCGTTCACGCACTGCGCATGTACTTTCACGCACAAAATACGATTTCACAAGCGTCGAGGACGATCGAAAAACCGAGGTTTTTGACACTGAGTGACAAAAATGATTTATTTTTGATCCTATTATTTGATCAAATTGGTATGAAATTTTTTTCTCAGGTCGTGCCCCGAATGTCCCGTCGCGAGGAGACCGCGAGGATGGTATTTTCCCCACGGCGCGTGTGACTTCGGAAACTCTCGCGGGACGACCGAACGCAAGGAGCGGAGAGTATCGAACTCGGCACGTCGAAACGTTGCCCGCTCGATCGACGAGCCTCGCCTAGAGGTACACAGGCGCGACTATTTTACGTAAAAGCGGTCGGTACGCTCGCGAGCAGCTTCAATTTTTATCGAGAAATACCCGCACACGACAATAATTAGGCGGAGACCGGTTTAATATCGCGCGAGTCGCCGCGTGTACATAACTCGAAAGTACCCGGTCTCTCGAGTTTTCCCCGTATTCAATAAAAATCCGGCCCGCCGTCGCTGAACGAAATAAAAGAAGCTTTCGATGCCGTCGGGGCGATCGGGAGAACTTTCTACGCCGCGTCTATCTCTTACGGGAGTGTCGCGCGTTATGCGATATTACTGATCTATACACTGAAAGAAAGATCTGCTTCATTCAACCATCGGTTAAGTTAAATACGGCGAACCTCACGGTGCAATTGTTTCAATGCTATAAGAGCGCGAGGAAAACTAAATAGAGTTGAAGCAACCAATTTGAAGTTTAAATAAGTGAATATCTACTTGAAACAATTACACCGTCAGGTTCGCCGTATTCAACCTCACCGATGGTTGAATGAAGCAATTTTTTTTTCAGTGTAAATTGGACGTTTCACAAACACTGCAATTTGCTTCATCAGGGCGGATGACCTTCTGATACTACCTACAAGAGTGATAACTCATTACTGAGTAAATTACACTGAGAAAAATAATTTGTTTAAAATGACAAACTCGTCTAGTTAAACGAGTTTAGTTATTCTAATCAAAATACTAGTATGTTGAACCAAATACTTAGTTATTCTAACTACATGTCTAATTATTCTAACCAGAAAATGGTCAATCAAACCAAACAGATGGAGGATCAATGTTCCACCAAACGGTTTGGTTATAGTCTCCAGGATTTTTGTTAAATTGACTATTTCATTTTTCTCGATATATATTTGATTAATTTTTTAATTGGAATGCGAAGAAAATATGACGATACTTTGAAGGACGCGATGAACGTTTTCCCATTACCCATTTCTTTCAAGTGGAAACATTCCTAATTCGGGTTACGATGCGTAAGCTACTACATAAACGCGCTGCGAGAAATGTGACGAAACTCGGAATACTCGCACTACTAACTCAACCGTCTTATTTTAAGACACCTACATGTCTTAAAACTTGAGGTCACTTTTAAGACGTTTAATACCGTCTTAATACGTTAAGACACTGTAAGTGTCTTACAATAAGACACTTCAAACGTCTTATACTAAGACGGTTAGATGTATTGGAATATAAGACTCTAAAAACGTCTTGCGATAATTATACACAAATGTATAATTTTCAAACGTATATGTGAGCGCGAAATTATTCATAGTCAATATGAATACATTACAGGCGAGTCAATAAACATCGAATGTAATAATTTTTCTCATCAGAGTAATATTATAAAGTTCGATATTAAAGAAATTCGTTGGAAATGTATTCAAATCCACAATGAATCCAGCTCTCACAAATCGAAACACTCTGAAATAAACACATCGCGTCAAAAAATTTCACTAATACTAACAAAAATATTGAAGTAATGATGAATGTATATCTCTAAGGGAAAGGTATTTTTAGTTATTTAAATGAAAAATCCAGAATTATATTGTTTTCACTTTATTGGTGATTGAGAAAACAAAATTTATTCCAACATGAAGTAAAAATTTATTTACCGTATTTTTCAACTCGTTCGAGATGACTATCGCAGTTTCTTCTGCAGTCTCAAGAAGTTCATCCACCTTGTCAACTGGAGGGGGGTTCTGTGTAAATAACCTTCCCACCTGTGCTGTCTTTTAGGTTAGTTGTTGGCAATATCACTTGTATTGGAGACTGCACCAGCACAATATTCAATTCACTATGGTCATCAATTATGCTATCATCCGCATCATACCACATGTCCGATGCTTGATGTTTTTTTTGAATGTCTGTGTTTGCTATCATCAAACAATGCTGAATCGCGAGCACATAATTTCTTAAACTCTTCCAACACAACTTCAGCGTCAAGCTGATTATCTCGTGAGAGAAATCTAACACACTTGCGTCGTTGACCTAATGCACAAAACACTGTTTTTTCTGTTTTTTTTTCGACATTTTTGCACAGCAAAACATGCACAACAAACAACCTCCGGAAAATGACGTGCTTGTTGGCCGCGTTGAATTTTACAGAAAGTGAGTTGAGGTGAGGTCAAAAAAGGAGGGGAAGGTCCCGTTACCTAACAGTACAGGGGCCCCTTTCTCGAACTCGCTCGTATCTGCGTGCAGGGTCTAATGAGTGGCCATTTTGTGCCACGCACGAAGGCGCGCATGAAGGCGCACTAGTCATGGGGCGCCAAAAGGCCTCATACCTTCTCTAGAAAAGGACGCCGAGCACGAAGGCGCCTCATCATCTAGAAGCGGCCCTGTCTGCGTGCACGCATCTTAGCGAATAGACCAATCAGGATCAAGTATTCCGTTGTGGTGGGGTTACGGACAACGGAATACTTGATCCTGATTGGTCTATTCGCTAAGATGCGTGCACGCAAAGATACGAGCGAGTTCGAGAAAGGGGCCCCAGTAAAGTACGCTAAACCCTGTTCCAACCGAGCCGAAAACCGTATACCGAACGGTACACGTCATGTGCAGTAGAGTGCGCTCGTCGGTTTTTTCCTCGGGACCGGCGTTACTTGAGTAAAGAGTGTACAAATTTTCTGTAAGCGGTACGCGACATATATGGCTGATGTAGACATTTTTTTATTAACAAATAATAAAAAGAAATAAAGGATACAAATTCGGCTGATGTGTTGACATTGACAATGAATAGAAGTCAACGTGAAAATGAACTGTCATGCTCGATGTGTTTCTTTAATTGTCAGTCAAATGAAATTTTGTTTGAAGGTTTTTAATCTATCTTGCTTCGTTTCCAATATAATCAACCACTCAAATTTCATTCACTCCACTTTTTTGACCATGGCCCTTGCTGAGTTTATTGATTACTTTAGTTCCGATATTTGCCCTATTTGCAAAAATTTCTCCGTAGGTCTAATAATTAATAAACTCAACATTGACCACGATTTCTTAAAGTTGAAATTTTTCGTTCAAGTGAACGTTCAGAACTTCAGGTACATAGGAAATGTTGTAAGCCACATTGATATGACTCGAGCGCTCGCCTGTCACGGGGCGCAAAAGTCACCCCTCGCGGCAGCGGAAAAATGCTTATGTCTTTTTCGTCACTCAGTGCGTAAAACTCGGTTTCACGGGCGTCTTCAACCCCGTCAACCTCGTATTTCACACTTAGTGACAAAAAATAGAATTTGTTATAAGGGCGTTTCGCGTCGTTTTAACTCGTGTGATTGCCGCACTCGCTTCGCTCGTGCGGAAAACTTCACACTCGTTAAAAACGGCGCTTCACGCCCTTATAACGAAAATATCTATTTTGTCACTTAGTGTCAAAAACCTCGGTTTTTCGATCATCCTCGACGCTTGTGAAATCGTGTTTCACACACTGAAGCTGCTCAGTGTGTGAACAACCTGCGCAGTGCGTAAAAGTACATGCGCAGTGCGTGAACACTTTTTTCTTCACTGGCGCCCAGGCTCCAACCTCGGTTTTGACACTGGTGACAAAAAGTCAAATTCGATATTCGTGTGTTTCGCGCCGTTTTTAACTCGTGTGATAGCTGCACTCGCTTCGCTCGTGTAGCAAACTTCACACTCGTTAAAAACTTGCGCTTCACACACTCATATCGAAATAGTATCTTATGTCATAAGGCGGAAATCCGAAGTTTTTTCAGACTGTGTTTAATTAGGTCGTAGCACGAGGCATGATGGGGGGGGGGGGGGAAACACAGTCTTAAAAATCCTAGGATTTCTGCCGAATGACATATACTATTTTTTCTCACGAATGCCCATTTCTCAAAACAAAACATATAGGTACACGGCTCATTTCACGACGCGTTCATCTGTTTGAAAAAAGGACCCACTTCGGACTAAGCAATCGCGCCAGTCTGAGTAAAGTACTTTTGGCAGCCTGCGGACTCCTGCTCGGTGTCACGCGGGAAAAACGCCATATTACGGTCTAAAAATAAGCTGGAAAAGACCTCGAAATGGACATGAGTGAGGAAAATAACTATTTCTCATACCGACTCTCGGTTTGTTTCTTGAATGACTAACGATCGACCGAATTTATCGACTATAACTCGGTAGTGACAACCGAATGGTCGGTTCGAAATAATCCTAGATCTGGCGCGAGAGGAATACTGTTATTAGTGCATCCGATGGATGACCTTTAGATAATAATCGTCGGGATTGCGCTATCCGAGTTACCGTAGAAATTGTATCGCAGGAATAAAATCTTAACGAAACGTTCTCCATTAATGAATGAATTCCCATTAGCGAAACAGCGTAAATCCAATAACCGAAAAGTCGTTCGAGGATCAATCGAATTAAAGAACTGTTGGATGAATACACTGTGGAAGAATTATCTAGCGGATAAATCCCGGGGTGTACATCAACTTCCTCCCTCCGAAAAAAAAGAAAAAAGGCCATCGCGGGGTGCACATCAGCTACCCCCTCAAAAAAAAAAGAAAAAAAAGTTGATTTAAACTCTGATTAGCTCTGTATTCAATGCCTCACATAGTCCACTACGCTTTTCAAGCAATGCACTGAGAAAAAAGATTTACTTTACCAATCAACGCTTGATTGGCTCAATAAAATAATATGGATAAATACGAGCTAACTAAATGTTTTTTGCTACTACAAAATAGTTTTGTTAAAGGTTCTCTGTCATAGGTATTAGCAAAGACTATTGATATGATATCAAAATCATTTTGTTGTGGCAAAGAAATCATTTTTTTATTGCATCAAAATGATTTTGTTTGGGTATAATAATTCTTTTTTCTTGCATCAAAATAATTTTGTCATTATAAAATAACAAATTTACATGCGAATTTTCACCAAATAGAGTTAATAAAATTACTTTCTTCCGGCGACAAAATAATTTTGAACCTTTATTTTGTTGTCAGAGCAAAAATTTGTTTTAATGAACGAAACACTACACGAAGCGCTATCAAAATTACTTTTATCACGTAACAAAACATATTACGGTTATTTTGTATTCAGAACCAAGCATTCCTATAAATTAATAAAATCTTTTTGTGGAATCAACAAAATATACCTACTCAACAAAAGAATTTTTTTGTCGTTGCTGTAACTTTTTTTTTTAGTTTGATTAGTGTTATAACAATACCTGTTGGTATTAGAATGCACCGAATGGTGTACATTTTAATTCCGAAAATGAAAGACCTAATACAGTGGTCCCTCTATAACTCGCGCGTTTCGGGGCTATAAATTCGCAGAATTATGAGTTAGAGAAGCTTCGCTTCAACCCCCACTCACCTCAAGGGAGGCGTGGCAAAAGAAAGAGACAGTGTGGTTTTTAGACAGAGAACACACGATAAGTTGCGCGCGGCTCTGGTGAAATTGGGACCGTGCAGCTGCTTGGAGGGGATACGGCGAATGATCGTGCGCAACTAGTGGTGAAGCTTGAAGTTACATAATTAGCACGTCTCTCCATACACCCAGCCGCACGGATTTTGAACATAGTGACTTTTCAAAATGTCATATTTCAATATACTAACCAATGAATAATTAATTATCATGCTTTCATTAGCCAGGGCAAAGGCCGCATTAGCTAATGAAAGTATGAGATTTAATTGCTAATTGACTGTTACGTTTAAAAATTACATTTTGAAAAGTCACTATGTTCAGAATCCGTGCGGCTGGGTGTACATACCGGCTTCTCCTCTCTATATTTTCATGCGCACCTCTGTGCGCACTTCATGCTATGGCAGCAGTTATGGCGTCACGGGAGGAGTGGGGGCAACCGCTTCCCCTCTCGCGCGAGTTATGGAGGGCGCGAGTAATAGAGGGACCACTGTAATGCGATTTGTACATGAAAATTGCCTTTCTCGTAGAAAAATAATTCATGTTTAGGTTAATACTTCCGTAAGAGGATTTTGCTTATATGAGGGAGAAATATATAATATATTGCCGAAGCAGCCCCACATTCGGTTATCTGCTTCAGCATTATTTCTGGCTATCGCCATTGAATGCTTTTCATTTACATGACTCTGTATCGACTGTACTTGTGTTAGCTTATATCGACACGCTTCAAATTCAGTCAAGCTCAGCTCTTTTGCAGAGTAGCCGTGAGTTAACTTAAGTCAATAATTGGAAAGCACTTATTTTGTAGCCATAGAAATACGTTACTACGTCCCCTAAATAGTGTTCTTTCGGTACAGCATCTTCCAATTGCAAAACTTCATCACCCTATTGAAAAGATCCCATAGATTCCCATAGACAATTTCTATGGGAATCTGATGTACTTTTGACACAGCAATTCCATATATCAATTAGAAAAGTTTGATAAGAACGAATAGAAATGCATTGGATTCTATGTGTATCTGAGACAATGAATCGAATTTTATATGGATCCGTAAAAACAAGTTGAAACCCATAAAGATAATCAAAACCCGTACACGCCATTCTATTTGTAATTACTAATAGAACCTTACAAGATTTTATTTGTTTCAACATATACACAGAATCAAATAGGTTCCCATTCATCTCTCTCAAATTTTTATGAGAGTGTATCTGGAATTGCTGAGTTTGAAGCACATCTTATTCCCATGGAAATTCTATGGGGATTTTACTAGTTTTCTATGAGAATCTATGATATTTTTTCAATAGGGCAATACGAATAGTTTTCTTTAGGTATAGCATCTTTCAATCGTAATCCTTTGTCAATATATACTGAGAGAAAAAAATGGTGTATTCAATTAATCTGCGTTTGCGGATCAGAGAATGCAGAATTAGTTGCTTCGACGAATAAATTTGATTATAACGATTAACGGCTATTTGAAGGAAACAGGCTGTAGCCCATTCGAATCAATTATTAGTCCAAATAACTTGATCTGTATTCCCCCATTCGTAACCGCCGCTTTAGTCTGATTTATTACATTTTTCTCTCAGTGTACGAATTTCATTAACAGCGAAAAATTCTTTGAAATCAACGACGTCGAAATACCGCCTCCCCGTCGTCACGAATCGAGTGCTCCGTCGAATTTCTACACGGAGAAAAATCGATTTGGAATGAAGAGCACTTGGTACCCACATTCTGGCAATGGAATACCCAGATTCTGACGTTTTGTGATCGATTTTGTGGTACTGAAGTGAGAACTTGTATTTTTACAAATTATTGCCGTACAAAATAGTATTTCATTTTCCTCGTATAGCAAAAATTAATACAATATGACTTATTTTAAAATCATTTGGCATATTTTGCAATACATCCGACGGATGTATGGAGAAAAATAAGAAATTCACAGTAAAAAGTGGTGTTAATTTTTAACACCATTTCACCGGTGTGGACCTATATATTGCCACATCCGGTGTCATTCAGTTTTATGCCATTGTTTTATAACACCAAAAGTGGTCTATCTAGGTCCACACCGCAGAATTTTTTACAGCGTAGGAACTGAAAAATAGTATCCTCTATATATACGTTAGCTGTATTGCAACAAATGCCAAATTATTTCAAAATATGCTATATTATACCAATTTTTGCCATATGAAGGGAATGAAATGCTATTTTGTATGGCAATAATTTGCAAAAATTCGAGTTGTCATTCCAGTACCACACACACACATACAGTAGATCACATAAAATGCAAGAATCTGAGTATTCAGTGCCAGAATTCGAGCACTCAGTGCTCTTCATTTCAAATCCATTTTTCACCGTATACCATCGCGCGGACTTATGTTTACAATGTTTTCAAATTTACCCCTGCTCCTCCTCAACCGAAGCTGCCTGCTGCGTCGTTATGCGAACCACCTCCGTCGTAGACATCATATCGCGCGGTAGTC
Source organism: Xiphydria camelus (assembly GCA_963678675.1). Taxonomy (NCBI): domain Eukaryota; kingdom Metazoa; phylum Arthropoda; class Insecta; order Hymenoptera; family Xiphydriidae; genus Xiphydria; species Xiphydria camelus. The sequence continues at coordinate 17,396,979 of OY783196.1, forward strand.
CTACCCCGTCGAGCGTTCAACCGCTGCGTCTCACATTCGTTCAATCTGACATAATTCGATTCCTCTTCTCCTCCTACTCCTCCTCTTTCTTCACGTTGCGAAGTTTACGTCTTACCGTCGTCTGCTCGATCTTTGCAATCCAAGAAGTTAATCTCCGTTTTACCGCCCGTCGGTTATGCTTCGACTCCTCGTCGCGAACTTCTCGTCGCTGCTAAGGAGTAGTCGGTATATTTGCGCGTACAATCGGGCTGTACGCGTATGTGCATACGTACAGGTACGCGTCGGCCAGTCTGGCTGGCGCCCGTCAAGGCTAAACGTTCGCGCGACGGTCAAACGGCTCCGCTGGTTGCCGCCGTACCAGCGCGCCGCGGTTTGCCGCACGTCACGCACGCTCGGAAATTTTCGCGACTCCTGCAGCGCACCCCGCCCGAGACGATCCTCGCGAATGACGCGTATCTCGCCAGTTTACCGCGGCCGCCGGCGACGAAGACCGCGACGAATCATCGCTTGGTAGCGAACACCTCGCGCTACGCCTTGCTTGTGGATCGAGAAGCCACACGCCGCTCCCCTGCGTCTCTCTTCCTATCGTCGCACACACTCACAGGCACGCACGATACGCCGGCGGCGAGGGACGCGACGTACCATCCCGGCGGTAGCCACAGCCGGCGAACTCGCACTACCTTCGACTATTCGGCGCGCACCTCTCTCGATTTTCCGCTGTACCTTCCCGTCGAACTGCGTGTATTCGCCGCACACGGTCGCACTGACTTACATCCGCGTTCAACGGTGAGACTGATGCCCGGGATGCGAAACTTCGGCTCCCGTCCTGCCGTCGAAATCTTAAAATTTGAAAGGCGAAGGACCAAATGCTACCTGTTGCGCGTGCGACGCTTACACCTGCGCCGCGCATGCGCGCGCGACGTCGCTCCGAGGCGTGTGTATATAAATATGCGGCGATGGAAGGTGGAAGGGAGAGCCGGGAGACGAGTTCCTGATGGAAGTGGGGAGGGAGCTTGGCGGTGGCTCGATCGGATTGTCGCTTTCTGCATTTCTCGCGCGTACAGGCTCGGATGGTAATGCACTATGTAAATGTATGTCGGATGGTATGTAAAGTGCATTTCGTCGGAGTTATGATATACCGTAGGTAGGAGAGTTTACGGAGGATAGTTTGAGGTTCGAAGGTTGGAAGAAGCTTATTCTTCTGAAACGCTCGGAGCGCTCGAATAGGATGTATGCATCGAGTATTCCGTAGTTTTAATACGAACGAGGACGCGTTCCGCATATGCATGCATGTGGAATGGGTTTTGATTATAGTATAATGCCAGGAATAACAGACGAGTCTTTGAGGGCTTTGTAAAAATTTCCGCTTCCGCGTATACACGGAAAAAAACCCAGCAACTTTTATTTCTTCATACAGTAGTGCTGAGCTCAAGCTCATTTTCAAACATTTTTACAGAGAGAGGAGACATTTCTATATATTATTTACAACTGTACACGGAGAGAAAAATTGCACGAATTACAGTTTGACTAGCATAAACTACGACTCAACCGATATAAATTTCTGTGCAAACAGATAGGTATTATATCTGGTTAAATTGGTACACTCTCTCTCTCTCTCTCTCTAATGTGCTTTTAACCCTTTGTACTCGGACTTTTTCTCGCCTAAAGCTTTCAGCAGCTCGGACTTTTTTTGCTGTATCTGGCTATGTAATGTGTGATTTATTTGAAAGTAAAATTTGCATATAACATTTAAAAGGCGAGATATTTTTAACATTATTTTATTATTATCATATTGTGAACATTTTTTAAATGAAAATTTTAATTATAAGTTATTTGTACTTTTCAAGTATATGATACCATTTAAAGCAATTACCAGGATGTAGACCTGGTTGACGATCGCAAGTTTCACAAAAATAAACGGTTTATCTTCTAACGCTCAAAAAATTTGAAAAAATGTTTCTCGATTGAATATTTGTCCATAGAAAGAAACTCTTTTGTTTGAAACTCTCTTTACCAATATTCCTGCATATCGTTCATAGGCATAGTTCGCATATTCAATATGACACTAATACATTCTTTCATTTCTTTCAAATCGGATTACTGAATTATAGGTGATTTTACAAAAGTAAATGATTGTATTAAAAATGAAATTAAGTGTATTAAATCAGTCATTAAATATATAACGGATTAGCGTAATTAACGAAGAAAAGTGTGCAAAACGAGTTATTAAGGGAAGTAATTTGTGGAAGGAATTTACTTGTAGAAAGGAGAGAATAGGAAAGAAAAATTGTAGATCAGATAAATAGGATTACAAATCTTCCTCTTCACACGTTCAGTCCCAGGCCAATTCGTCTCACTCTGGGAACTCCCAATCTTCCTCTTCATTCGCGCTGTCCCAGTCTTCTGGGAAGCGCTGCCAGTAGATGGGCTTCTGTACTCGATCCTCGTACGTCCTAAGATCCGCCAGCTCCTGAGGCCAATTTAAGTGCTGCCATTCCTCTGGGGTGTAGGTGGCTACGTCCAGACGCTCGAGGTAGGAGCGATCTGGTGGAGGTGGCTCGATGCGGTTCCTCCATTTATGTTCCTCTTCTCTCTGGGCTTGCTGGTACTCGTATTCTTCGAGGGCTTCATTGTATTCACCCCATATTACCTCCTGGAATCCCTCCATGACGAACTCAGGTTCGTCCCAAGCTTCGTCATCCGGGTATTCCTGGGTGAATAGTTTTTGGAGATGGAAGACGTTCTCTTCGAAGTTCCATGTCCATTCCAGATATTGTTGTATGATGTGCTGGTGTACTTGTCTGGACGTTGGTTCGTATGGTAATTCCATTTCGGTTCCTTGCTGTCTGATTGATCTCTTCAGAAGCGTTTCGGTTTTGTGACTGGCTTTCTTGCGCACTTCGTGAGGTTGTATACCTGGACGGGATTTGGAATTTGAATTCGGATTTTGGAAGTCTGCTGCTTTTGATTTGGAATTTGGATTCTGACTTTGGAAGGATTTATTTAGGATCGGTTCGTTGATGCTTGTTAGTACTTATTGTATAGCGTACATATTACTTTCTATTTGAAGTATAATGTGATATCGTGCGTAACGCATATCCGTGTACGATATTATCCGTTACTAATTTTATTATTCTAAGTATAAATATAATTCGTTAGAATCCTGCACTGGCTGTATCGAATGTTAAGAAATTAGACCACATTTTATTCCACGTATTTTCAGCTATTTTATGAATTGTATTTTCGTCTAATAAATCTATGTTTTGATACATCTTTTTTTTTTTGTCTGTAATGTCTCTACCGGTCATGCTTCTTGCAATGTTATTAATAATTGTTGGTTTGTCTGCGGGGAACGTAATGTGATCTCTTAGGTTTTGTAATCTATCTGTATTCTGATTTCTAATTTCTTATGAAATGTTGTAATTGTTTTCTGGGGTTATGTGCGATATTCTTAATCTATTGACATGGACTATTTTTGTATTTTTCTTAATTCTAATTTTTACATTTGTTTTATTTATAATTTCCAAGACTTCATGTGGTCCTGTATATTGATCACCAAATTTTCCTGATTTAATTCCTTTTAATAAGAATACATAATCGCCTACTTTGAATGTTTGAGGAATGATTTTTCTATCGTAATATTTCTTTGATTTGAATTTTGAACTTATAAGTTTTTGTTTAGCTACTTCTTGGATATCATGTAATCTTGTTACTAAGTCAATTAAGTATCCGTCGTAGGTTTCTATTTGTTCATTGTCGCAGATAGGATCATTAGATAGTAGTCTTGCTAATTGTCCAAAAACTAGTTCAAACGGTGTATGATCAGTGCCTTCGTGTATGCTTGTGTTGTAAGCAAAAGTCGCGAGTTCCAGCCAATCATCCCATTCTGCGTCTTTATTAACGAAGTGTTTAAGATATTCTACTAAAACGTGGTGTGATCTTTCGAGTGATCCGTTTGATTGAGGATGGAATGCGGTGGTTTTAAATTATTTAATTCGAAATCGCTTCGCTAATCTTTTTAACATTCCACTCAAGAAATTTGTACCTTGATCTGTTAGAACTGCTTTTGGAGCACCAAATGTACATATAAATCGTTTTACAAAAGCATCTGCTATTATAGGCGCTGTTGCGTTTGGTAATGGTATGGCAATACAATATTTCGTTAAATTATCTTGAATTGTTAGAATGTATTCATTACAATTTTTTGATTTTGGCATAGGGCCAACGATATCCATAGAAATTTTGTCAAAAGCTCGACCTGGTGTATCAGAAATAATCATGGGATTTTTCGTTTTAACTCTTCTTAATTTTTTTAATTGGCAACTTAAACATTGTTGAATGAATTTTTGAATATCTACTTTAAGGTTTTCCCAATAGTACCTTTGTCTAATTCTTTTGTACGTTTTCGTAACACCTTTATGACCTCCTATTGCTGAGGCGTGGCCTTCTTCTATAATATTTTTCCTGTCTTTAAATGGTGGATTTTTAATTATTCCGTGACAAATTATTATCTTTGTTTGTGATCCTTGAAAAGCAATTTTGAATTGTGTTTTAATATCTACCCATGGAATTTTAAGGATTTCTTTTGTCTTTGCAATGCTTATTGATCGTAATTTTAATTGATCGGCTTTTTCACGTAAACTTTGAATTACATTGGTAATATTATTAAAAGTGGTTGTTAATGATTGCTTTTCGGTTCCTTCTATTGGTAAAGCAATGTGAAAACAATGTCCTTTTTGTATTGAATTAGCAGATCCGACTTGAAGATTTTTAAATTTAGGTAACTGATTTCTTTCTGCGAGTGATTTTGAGCCTTCGTCTCGTGGGTCACTGTTGTTTGTTATAAAATATGCATAATTATCTTTTCTCATCCAAATTTGATCTTTATTTTCTGCAAGATTTGAGTTTAATTCATTTTCTTTTTCAACTTGGTGTAATTCTTTTGTATCGTCATGTTTATTTTCAGTTGTATCTTCGTCATTTGAAATCAATGAGTCTAAGCTATCTCCCGATGTGATTGATTCGTTATCAGAAATTATATTACTGTCCTCGTCTATGGGTTGTATAAGGTCGAAGTCGTCGTCAGTCGTTTTTTGTATATTGTCGGGTTCATATTTTGGAATAATTTCTTTTATTCTTTGACTCTTTCTGGGTTTTACCGTAATGGAATCTGTTTGTATATTAGATGATGTTTTTGCTTTAACTTGATTCTGAATTCTTTTGCTTCTTCGAGGGGTTGAATCTTTTTAAATTATATTAACATGTTTGGATTCAATAGGATTGGTATGGATTTGAGCTTCTACTGTAAATGTTTCCGATGGAGATTCTAATAATTCTTCTTCTGTGAAGGGTATACTATCCCTATTTATTTTTTCAAAATTTTCTTTGTTAATTGAATTTTTCCGATTTATAGTTAAAATGGGATTTCTGGATAGAGCATCTGCGTTAACGTTTGTTTTTCCTGCTTTATGTACTACATCAAATTCATATTCAGCAAGTTTAACTCTCCAGTTAGAAACACGGGAGCAAGGGTCTTTGGATTTTTGAAACCAGACTAATGGTTTATGATCTGTGACTAATGTGAATTTTCGTCCGTATAAGTATGGTCGAAAGTGAGTGACGCTATAGATTATCGCAAGAGCCTCTTTTTCGTAGGTATCATATCTTTTCTCGCAATCTGTCAATACCCTTGAGGTGTACGCGATAGGTCGATCTTTTCCTATCTGTCCCTGCGATAAAATTCCGCCTATTGCATACCCTGAAGCGTCCGTTGTAACTATAAATGGTTTCGTAAAGTCAGGATATTGTAATACCGGTGCTTCACATAATTTATTTTTTAAAATATCAAATGCTATTTGTTGTTCGTTTGTCCATTCAAAATTTCCTTCTTTCTTTAAGAGATTAGATAAAGGTTTGGCAATTTTAGAAAAGTTTTCAATAAATCTTCTGTAATAACCGGCTAATCCTAAAAATTGTCTAACGTTTTTCTGGTTTTTAGGAATCGGAAATTTTTCAACTGCTTCTATTTTCTTTGGGTCTGGCTTTACTCCGTTTTCACTTATTATGTGACCAAGATATGCAACTTCTTTTCGTAGAAATTCACATTTATCCGGTTGTAAACTTAATTTTGCTGTTCGCAGTCGTTCTATGAGTTTAATAAATTTTTCCCGATGTTCTTCTAAGGAATTTGCATAAATTACGATGTCGTCAAGGTATACGAATAATTCAATTCCCTGTAAACCTGTTAGTACGCGATCCATTAGTCTTTGAAACATTGCTGGAGCATTTTTTAGTCCGAAAGGCATGCGATTAAATTCGTAATGGCCATATGGTGTGGAAAATGCGGTTTTATGGCGATCTTTTTCGCTCATTTTTATTTGATGAAAGCCTGAGGCTAAGTCAAATACTGAGAAATATTTCGCTCTACCTAACTGATCTAATATATCTACTATATTAGGCAGTGGATAAGAGTCTCCTATTGTTTTTTCATTTAACGATCTGAAATCTAATACCAGTCGGTAACGTGGTTCATCTGACTCAGCTTTTTTCTTTTTAGGGACTATCCAAAGTGGTGTATTATAAGGTGATTGAGAAGGTCTAACTATTCCTGCTTCTAATAGTTCTTTAACTTGTTTATTGATTTCCTGTTTGTGAATTGGAGGAAATCTATATTGACGTTTATTAATTGGTAACTCATCTAATGTTGGAATTTCATGTTCTAATACGTTTGTTGCTTCTAAATAATCGTTTTGTACATGAAATCTATCCTCACTTAATTTGATCAAATATTCGACTTCTTTTCTTTCTTCTTCATTTAAATGATTTAGACGTAGTAATTCTTTTATTTGTTTTATTCTTTCTGTGTTTTTGTTACGGTTTGAATTATTAATAACATTTTCTGTTATTTTATTTACTTCTTCTATTCTATTAAGGTCTTTTAACGCGATACTGTGATCTGTCCGTTTATTTGCCCTAGAATAGGTTTTTATTTAATTATTTATTTCTTCTATTCTATTAAGGTCTTTTAACGCGATACTGTGATCTGTCCGTTTATTTGCCCTAGAATAGGTTTTTATTTCATTATAATCTGATTCATTTGATTTAATAATGTCTTTGACTTTATTATTTAATTTTTCCTCGTACGCGTATAGTTCTAACGTTGGGATTAGTACTTCAATTTCTTCTTCAGTAGTATTGAATATTTGTAAATATGCTTTGCCGTTATTATTTGATACTAGTGTTTCTCCGAGGTATATTCCGTCGATTATTTTTAGTCGCGGTATGTATCCTTCTTTTAAGTTCGTTGGTTTTAATCGAATGTAAATTGTTGAGATTACCCTTGCCGGTACAACAATAGTTTCTCCAGTCTCGAAAGGGACATTGTGTCCTTTGATTTCCAAACAATTCCCTGCGTAGTTAATCTTAGCATCGTTATCTATAAAGAAATCTGAGCCTAGTATACCGTCTTGTTCGATCGGGAAATCATCCGGTACTAAATGAAAGAAGGTATTGCAACCTAAAACATTTATCGAAATTCGGCCTAAGGTCGTCACCTTATGGGCCGTAATCCCGCTTAACTGGACGATCTCACTATGATCTACTAAATTTGAGGCACTATTAACTCTTTTCTTTAAAAGATTTGGACCGGCTCCTGTGTCAAGCATTAGGGTTACCGGGATACATAGATTAGCAGGGGCCACGCGAACTGTTGGAACTCTACTTTCTTGACTTAGATTTACTGTTGATGATCGGATATTTGGCTTTGATTTTGTTGGATTGTGTGTATGGGACGCGTTTGAGTATTTGAGTTCGTTCCCCATGCAGCGCCCTGTTATGGGGAACTGTAGGAGTTTCCCGTTTGAAATTGTTGCATATTATTTCTTTGTTTTTGAAAGCATTTTTCTGTCGTGTGATTAAATTTTCCGCAATAATCACATTTTATTTGAGGTCTATTCCCGTTATTAAAATTTCGATTTGAATGTTTGTTATTTATTATATTCCTGCAAACGGTTGCTTTATGGCCTGGTTTTCCGCAAAATTGACATATATCTACATTTGTGAAATTTTTAAAGCGTTGACGACAGTTATCTGTCGTATGATTATTTCTTTTACATATTTGACAAGACATTTGCGGATTGATGTTTTTGGATAGTAATCGACAATTGTTTGCTGTATGACCTTTTCGTTTACATATTTGACAAGTTGGAATTTCGGTTTGAACGATATTTATTTTCTGTGGTCGCGATCTACAAACGTCCGCGGTGTGATTATTTTTATTACATATTTGACATATTGTTCCTATTTTTCTGAAATTGTCTCTATTATTAATCGGGCATTGATTTGCTGTGTGACCTTCTATATTACAGATTTGACATTTAATAATTTGGCTGTTTGTTGTAGGAGTTAATTGGTCGTTAGAATTTTGTGGTCCTCTACCTCGCATTTGTTCCACGCGTGTTAACGTTCGTTCGAGTTCTACTGCTTTAATTCGTGCGCTTTTGAGATTATCTACTTTTCCCATATTGCATCTTATATCTGGATTTAAACCTCGAATAAAATCTTTTAGTAAATCTTTCTTTACTTCTTCTCCGAAATTTTCGTCGGTTATACGATTTTCTATTCTGTGACCGTCGGTAATTCTTTTGGCTAATTCTCTAGCTCGATTTAAGTATGTTATGACGTTTTCGTTGTGATACTGGCAAATGTCGCTCAATTCTCCGTAGTATTGATGAATAGTTTTTTCAGGGGCGTATATTTCTTCTAAAAATGTTGTTAATTGATCTACTGATGTTAATGTTTGCCCTACACTACAGCGTTTCGCTTCGCCGATTAATTTTGTGAGAATTAATTTAACTAAGTCGGATTCCGATTCGCGTGGTAGCATATTTTTCGCTTCCTCGCATGCTTCGAGAAAATCGCCTAAAGGTATATTTTGGCCATTGAAGCGCGGTACAATTTCTATTGCTGTTTTAAGAGAAATCTTTTGATTGTTTGCCATGGTTGTATTCGAGTTATTTGAATTGTCGATACTTGGGCGACCTATGGTTGTTAGGGAGGTTTCTAGAAAACTGTCGCTAAAATCTGTGGAAGTTCGTGTAGGAGTTTGTGGTAATTGTATTACTGGGATTTTCCTTCTAGTTTGCTTTGTGGGGTTATTCTCAGAATCTGACATATTATTTATGTAGGTAATTAATATTGATCATTTTATATAATTTTGCTATAATTTGTAATGATTTTTGTTTGTCTCTTTTTTTTCAAATAAGGCAATTAATAATTAGTGGTATATAGATTCTGCTGGTCAGTTCGGATAGCACCAAGCTAAATTTTAGGAATCGAACCTAATATCCGGCACTCTACGCGAGCAAATGATCGGGACCTTCCGTATAGCGGGAGTCGAACCCGCGATCTTTCTGACCAGACTCGGCCGATGCACCAAAAAGGCGTTGTCACGTCATGGACAACTAGATTTACTACTAACTATCAATTCGGGGAATACAATAGGGATCATCGATACACTCAGGACATTTTATGTCGCAAAAGAATATTCTGTTCCTACTAACCTTTCTTTGTCCTTCGATCTCTCTCTCTCTCTCTTCCTCCTCCTGTCGGCCGTGGGATCCTTGCTCCGAGGGGTGGATCGAAAGGGGTGCGCTCTCTCCTTGGTAGGTAGCACGACAGGGATAGAAATGGAGGTTTCCACAAATCACAGTCTCGGAACTTCTTTATTTAGAACGGAACACGCGTTACTCGAAGAAAAAGACCAAAGACAAAAAGCAAAAAGGGCTAAAGGCAAAAGGCAAAAGGCAAAAAGGCTAAAAAGGCTAAAGGCTCTTCCGGTGTCCAGGATTCTCCTTATATATGCCGTTAGACTTCGTCCCGGGTGGGGATCCTTCCTGATGTTGAAAAGGGGAAGGAGAAGGAATGCGTTGAATCATGGAGCTTCTTCCTGTCAGCGGCTCATCGATGGTCTCTTGGCGTCTTGTTTTTCGCTGGTGCATTTCCTTTAATGCTACGCGGGTGGCACGTGTAGGTTTTCGCGCCTTCGCCTTGTGCGAGGGTTCGTGTTACTCGCGGTGCAGTTTTGGCTCGGTGCGAAGTCGGCATTCCGGTCTTCGTAGCGGGCTTGCTCGTCGCTATTTGATTCCTCTTATTCTATCGCTTTACTCGCCGCTGCGTTTTATTCCATGAAAACGGCTACGTTAGGACGTTACACTCTACTGTTACATCTTTCCAGTTTTTCCAGGTGGAACGGTCAGTAATAGTTTTTGTACTAATAACATGTGCATATAAATTTGTCTGCTTTACAATGTTGTCTATCAAATCACTTGTAAAAAATAAACTAAAGTATTCAAAGAATTCATTAAAATTATTTATCTGTGGGCCACATGTTTTGTATCCAGTTGAAAAATCAAATCGTTCAGGAGTAGTGTCTTCTTTAATGATTTGTTGACAATTACTAGATGGATGATTTTCGCTAACACTATCTAAATTTTTCTGACACGTTCTCATCACTTTCACTAGAATCACCATATTGCAATACTTTTCTTTTTTTCTTCACTGGTGGAATAATGTCGCTGTCATCAAAATCACTTTCATAGTCATTCACACTAAATTTATCATCACTGCTATCTTGAAACAACGCTTCTTCCATCACATTTTTCGCCATGGTGAATAGTATTTTTTTATTTATCGGCCTACAACAAACAAATGATTAAATACTGAAATCAACGAAACATTAAATCACATGCAACTAAAATTTAACTGTAAATTACAATACTCTTGACCTTCAGTGCGGTATATTGTTGGTGTACCTGAGAGGCACACTTCGAGTACAACGCCAAACTTTGGCAGTGCCTGTGAGGAGTACTTCGTGTGCAAAGGGTTAACACAGCAATTCCAGATATCCACTAGGAAAGGTTGAAAAAAACTAATAGGAATTTACTGCATTCTATGTAAATCTGAGATGATAAAGAGGGATTTACTGAATTTTATATGTATCCGCAAAAATAAGTAAAATCCTATAAAGATAATAAGGAATCGTACACGCCATTTGATTCGTAATTACTAATAGAACCTTACAAGATTTTATTTGTTTTTATTGTACAGATCCACGTAAAATCCAATACATTCCTATTCATCAATCTTAGATTTTTACTACTGCGTATCTGGAATTGCTGTGTCAGAAGCACATCAAATTCTCATGGGGATTCTATGGAATTTTTACAAGTTTTCAATGAAAATCTATATTTTTTTAATAGGGCTTGTACTGTTGTAAACAGTAAATAGAAATGTGTCCTTTGTACAAATTCTTGAAAATAAGCTCGAGTCAGTCTCAACGCTACTAAACGAAACAGTAACAATGACAGTTTTCTTTTTTTCCGTGTAGAAAAATACGAACATCTTTAATTGGTCGAAGAAGCAATTGTTCGCACGAAAAAACATAAGCGACCACTGAAATTATTTCGTATCAGCAAACAAACCGCGTCAAGCTGTAAGTCTCTCTCGCCGTCGTCTTCGGAAGACCCCTTCGATGCATTGCATGCAGTATATGTATAAGGAAGGCCTTCCCGAGATATCGTTAGATCGAGTGACGTATAACGCGGTCCATAAATTCGTTTATTCGATATCATGAAAAAATACGTGTACTTACAAAATCCTGAGTCGATTAGAGTCACGTAAAATCTCGTCCCTCAAAAGGACTTGCCGTATAGGCCTATTGCGTAGAGCCCATGCACACTATCACAAGTATGAATGTGTATTGTATGTATACGGAAAACAGCACCGCCAAACTGGGTTTCTTGGCGAAACTGGGGTGTAAATTCTCTATACGTATATGTGTAACACAAACAAAAGCTACGCTTGTGAGAGTACGCAACAGGCCTATAACAGTCATTTCCTCCTCGGTAAGATGCGCTGCGACATGCTCGCCGTAAAAGGAGCTGTATCCTCGATCACTATCTCGACTTTCCCCGGATGCAACGGCACTATCCACACACACACATGCTTGAATTTTAAAAACTACCGAAGCGACGAAGGAAAACGAGTTCTCGAATATTCTCGAAATCGCGCACGAGAGCAAACTGACTCCGCATGTAGATACGAAGCAGACGTATTTGTATTCGATTTTTAGCGACAAAAGCGTCTCTTATTCTCGGTTGCGCCATGGTCGGATTCCGTGCGACGCTTTCGACGGCGTATAATGAAGAAATTGAATGACGCGTAACGATAAAAGCGGTATACGAATACTGGCGACGGCGGGGCGACCGATGTACTTCCTGTCGCTGTCGATATCTCGGTTTGTGAACCCACGAAATTATACCTACATAGGCGATGGAAATCTTCGCTTCCCGATTTTTCTAGCTGGCGTTAGCAACTCATTTTAGCGCTGAAAGATTTTACCATTTTATATTTCATTGCTTCTTAAGGATGTTTCACCTCTACTATAAAAAATGTAGGAAGTTACTCAAAATTTTTTCCAAGATTCTTTAATATTTTTGAAAGCCGTATGCAAAATTTCAAGTCTCTTGACAAATTCATTAAAAAGTTATAATTGAAATAAAAATTACAATTTACCCGTGCTCTTGTGGGAAATTCACAGAAGCGTAGGAAAAACGATGGAAAATTGGGTTACCGTAATGAAACTTTGCATATCGCTAGATTATTATGCAAAGAATAAATGGTATTTTTTCACACATCAATCAAAAGGCAGTAATTTATAATAAATAATTAAGAAATCATGGTAAATTCGCTTACGATGGAGATTGCTGCGCGCGCAGTCGTAAAGTGCGTAAACGCCGCAGGGGGCGCGCCAAGTATAGGCGACGAGGGAATTTGCTACTAGCGCCACCATTGGCAATTTTGTAAAGTTTCCACGGGAATGAGTTGACTGCGACGTGCCAGCTGTCAATCCTGTTCCATCGCAACGAGCGACGGAATTAGGAGGGTCGATTCGTGCTTCTTGGTAGCATCGACCACAAATAATTCGCTGACTAGAATTAATCGCATCGTAGGCTTAACGAATATTTCGATAAACCTACCTAGGTCGTAAATGCCGCAGTTCCGAACTTTTCTCCGAAGGTAATTGTAGAGCGATTCGTAGCAAGCCGTCTCTCGCAGTGCCCGCTTCAATAGGTACCGTCACAAAAGCGATCCGAGCCGGATTAAGGGGAGGAATGTCGGATGCAGTCGATCGACAATTGGGGAATTTTGATACCTGGTTTATCTAGGAAAGCCATACACTGTTTCTATAGGTAGCCTGACGCACTCTCACGATCGAGAACGAGCATTCGGCTTTCTCGATCGTGACGTGCGAGACTCGGGGAATCGTAGTTAACGTTACCCTCGCACTTTGAACTCGGGCCTCAGAAGTTCCCCAGCGTTATCAAGATTCCTTCTCTAGCTGATCAGGGCGCATCGCGTCGCGTCGATCATAAACTGAGCGAGAGCACTACCTATATTGTGCATGTGTCACGTCAATGTCGACACATTGAGACCGCGCCGTAAAATCTCTGAAACTTCTTTACCGATTGCTTTGAAATTTGGACAACGTTGCATTCGAATACGCGCGTTTTTTGATATACCTACTCTTTATATACCTACTCCTTAAGGGGGTAAATGAATAAAAATGTATCTTAAATCTCCGAAAGTTTTTCACCGATTGCTTTGAAATTTTAATACAACGTTGCATTTGAATACGCACGTTTTTTAATATATCTACTATCTATATACCAACTCCCTTGAGGGAGTAAAATAAAGGATGAGATTATTTCGTGATTCATGCGGACAAAGTCGCGAGGGGAAAGCTATTGAGTTACTCATGTCTGGCGAATCATACTGCCTTCTATCACAGAAATTTAGGTTATACCACATTTGTGTGCGCTCACTCATATTTAAAACATGTTTAGAAGAGACTAATTTTAGGCCATTTTTATACGAAGCATCATAATGATGCATACATTTTACAGCCTGAAAGCCGAAATAAATTATAGTATCCATTGCCAGCAAGTTTACATTGACACATCAGGTCCTGCGGCAGCCCCCTGCAACTCTGCGTTTCACATGGCCACACCGTTGTCGCCAACCGCGTGGTGGCGCAGTGTCGCTGGCCCGACAGGCTCGGCTGAAAGCGGGCGAATGAGGTGTGAATGAAGGGGCTTGAGTGCAATGAAGCATTATTCCATTTTGTAATAAATATGTAGGGATAATGAATTTTATGAAGTAATAGAAATAGTCCAATAAATGTTCGAACGAATTTTATATGAGCCAGCGCAGCCAACAGCCAGCAGTCAGCAGCAGCCAACACAGGGCCAGCGATAGGGCGCCACGTAACGGATTAGTACGACTGGCGACAAAGCGTGGTCAAAGATATCTAATGGGAATACGTATGAGTTGCAGGGGGCTGTCCTGCGGTCACTTAACTACAAGGCCGGGTGTCCACCGGATCGGGTCGACCACAATTTGGCCGATCGCTGGGCACACACTTGGGTATATACTATCTGTCCCTTTCAATACACGCCAGCGTAGCGAGTTGCATATCGGTTGACGCCTCCGATCCGCTGCAGGGGCCATGCGCCTGTGGCGCCTGTGTCTGGCGCAAGGCGGATAACCGATATGCAACCTGCCACGCTGGCGTGTATTGAAAGGGACAGATAGTATATACAGGGTGGACCAGGTTAAACGTCATTTTTTTTATATGTGATAGAACAACAAGAAAAAGTACTTTCATAAGAAAATTTTTTTCAAAAATGTTTCCTAACAAAGATACAGGGTGTCAAAGTTTCGAAAAAAAATGGTTTTCTCATCATAACTTCTAAACTACGTGATCGATTTCCATGAAATTTCGCACACAGGCTAATGTAGAACAGCTCTAACCAATAATTAAATAATTTTTAAAAATTCTCCAGTGGCGTAGATACTAGGGGCCGGTACCCCCCTTTTCCCCTCCCAATCTTCGGCGCCACTAGATATTTTGCAAAGAAAATTTAATTATTGGATTCCTCGTTTAATTTAGAGAAAAAAATCACCCTTGCAAATTTTTGATTTATGGCTTCGTTTTTGAGATATTTATTTTAATTTATAGGGTTGCGAGCAGGCCAAAGCTAGGTTGAACTCCATTAATAAATTGTGATATGTGATAGAGCAACAAAAAAAAATAGATTCTCATGAGAAAATTTGTTTCAAAAATGTTTCCTAACAAAGTTATAGGGTGTCAGTTTCGAAAAAAAAATGGTTTTCTCATCATAACTTCTAAACTGCTTGATCGATTTCCATGGAATTTCGCACACAGGCTAATGTCATACAGCTCTAAGTAATAATTAAATCATTTTTAAAAATTCTCCAGTGGCGTAGATACTGGGGGCCAGTACCCCCCTTTCCCCCTTCCCAATCTTCGGCGCCACTGGATATTTTGCAAAGAAAATTTAATTATTGGATTCCCCGTTTAATTTAAAGAAAAAAATCACCCTTGCAAATTTTTGATTTGTGACTTCGTTTTTGAGATTTTTTTCTTTAAATTAAACGGGGAATCCAATAATTAAATTTTCTTTGCAAAATATCAAGTGGCGCCGAAGATTGGGAAGGGGGAAAGGGGGGTACCGGCCCCCAGTATCTACGCCACTGGAGAATTTTTAAATATTATTTAATTATTACTTAGAGCTGTTCTACGTTAGCCTGTGTGCGAAATTTCATGGAAATCGATCAAGTAGTTTAGAAGTTATGATGAGAAAACCTTTTTTTTTCGAAACTTTGACACCATGTATCTTTGTTAGGAAACATTTTTGAAAAAAATTTTCTTACGAGTACTTTTTTTTTGTTCTATCACATATAAAAAAAATGACGTTTAACCTGGTCCACCCTGTATATATTAGGGTGGGCCAAAAAAAAAGACTATTTTTTGTTTTTTAAATTACTATGAAAACATTGTTGAGGATGACGAAAAAGAAATTCTGCTGAAGTTTCAGCTCTTAATATTAATATTAACAACTGCCTCATCGCAATTTTCTTTTTCCCATTTAAATAACATGGGAAAATTTTTTTTGGAACTTTCAATTTTTATAAATTGTTAACGGATTAGCGCATTCGAATGATCAAAACGTATTCTTGTAGGAAATCGGACGACCTACAAAAAAGGTATCTTATGAATTTTTGATAAATTTATCAGTTCGGAAGTTATTCGAGGTCAAAGTTGAACTGGTGGTCAATTTCACGGTTTTTTTTTCATTTTTGACACGAAATAATTGTTGTAATCTCTTTTTATTTCAGTTGTTTAAGATTTTTCTTTAATTATTTCCAAATATTCAAAGTTCAATAATTTCCCCAGAGTAATTCTATACCGAATGTCGCACGGAAAACCGATCAGGTGGGGTCTTCTGAATTTCTTAATGAAACAATCGAGCATCGTCCAAGCAGTGCTGAGTTCAAATTCAGAAGGCCCCCACCTGATCGATTTCCCATGCGACATTCGGTATATAATATACAGATTGGGTATATACCGCATGTCCTATGGCCAACCGCGCAGGTGAGCTGCGACCTGAATTCTTGACTTCGGCAGTATTTATGGTACAGTTAGAGTGGGCTTCAGACGAGTGCGCTGCATAAGAACGAAAAGATTCGACTGCTCTTCTAATAGCTGTCAATTCGGGAGATCGAAGCGTTTCGTGTAACCTCAAAATCGTAAAGTTTTGAATTAGTAGTGAATAATTTGTAGAAGTGATGAGAAATAATCATAAATAATCTTCCGAATTGACACCTTAGGTATCGCTCACGCCACTTCGTAAAACTACTTCCTAGACACGCGCGGTGCTAGCGCGGAAATAATTTCTGAAACAAATAGGCATGAGGCGTTTAATTCGGTTGGACATCGAAAAAACCCGAATGATTGTTAACTCTCACTTCTGAATATTACTTACCATTTATTCAAAGATTCACGATTTCGAGCTTAGACTTCGATCTCCCGAATTGATAGCCATCGGGAGATCAGACGTTTCACACTTTTCGTAAGAACGCAGCGTAAGAGCGAAAAGCGTCGTCTGATTTCCCGATGGCTGTCCATTCGGAAGATTATTTGTGATTATTTCTCATCATTTGTCTACAAATTATTCACTACTAATTCAAAACTTTACGGTTTTGAGGTTACACGGAACGCTTCGATCTCCCAAATTGACAGCTATTAGAAGAGCAGTCGACACTTTTCGTTCTGATGCAGCGCACTCGTCTGAAGCCCACTCTAACTGTAGGTACTATAAATACTGCCGAAGTCAAGAATTCAGGTCGCAGCTCACCTGCGCGGTTGGCCATAGAACATGCGGTATAGATATAGGTACTCAAGTGCTCAGCGATCGGCCCGATCCGGTGGACACCCGGCCTAAGTGACTCTGGTCAGTTCCCGCAGTAAATGTTTCGGTTCGCCGCGGCGAGGCGCTGCTAAACAATATTCGCTCGCCGCCTATAGGGACCGTGCAAGGCGAATAGAGCGCCATCTGAAAGTGTTGTGTAAAGTAATTGGGAAGAATTTAACAAGCGCATAAAGGGCAGTTACAGTGAAATAACTTTTTATTAATTAAAATTAAATATTTTTTTGTAAAATGCCATCCTCGAAAAAAACCTGTTGCATCAAAGGTTGCTCAAATACACCAGATCGTGTACGAAATATTAATCCATCAGTAAAATTCTATTTCTTTCCTACAAGTAGTGTTCACTTGCCATGGAAGAATCACACAAACGTGTAAAGTGGGTTAATGCAGTTAAAAATTGCATTAATCCACTGCTAGAGTATTCTGAATATATATATAGATGATATACAGTAAGTTAAGTAAGAGCGTGTACAGTTATTCATAAAAAATGTATTCAACAATGTTTTTTCCACATACATACATTTGACATGTTCCAAGGCAATGCGCAATTATGTTAATAATGAGTTCAATCACCCACCAGCATCAATAATCGCTTGGTATCTCCGAGGCATACTATCCACTAAATTTTCGGCGTATTCGCGGGGAAGTATCTTCCAAATGCGTCGAATTTCTCAGGATACATACATCAAGCAGAAGCTTCGAGGAAAACGTGTCTTCACTGTGAATTCACTGTGAAGCAGCTATCCTGAAAAATTCAACGCATTTGGAAGGCACTTCCCCGCGAATACGCCGAAAATTTGGTGGATAGTATGTCTCGGAAATGCCAAGCGATTATTGATGCTAGATAATTGCGCATTACCTTGAAACATGTCAAACGTATGTATGTGGAAAAAAACATTGTTGAATAAATTTTTTATGAATAACGTCGTACACGCTCTCACTTAACTTACTGTACATACCACAATCTTTACATCATAAGTATTTGATACCCTGGTTTGAGTTACAACTTTACAGGTTATAACGATCTCTCCGTTTTCGGTGTCATCTGTCTCTATTACATTAAGTACATGACCCGATTCAAATAATTTTTGTCCTTTGACATTATTTTGACCTCGTATGAGGTGATTTTGGAGAGATTGGCCGAAAGCCATACTTAATAATTCTGATCATTTTTATAAATTCTCTAATAGCGTTACACTGTAAATTTATTCCTAAAAAGTACCTATTTCAGTCATGTGGTCGCGCGCACATCGGCGAATACACTGCCCTCTATAGCTCGTGCACGGTCCCTACCGTATGTCCCACTCTGTACGGGCCAGTTTGAAAGTTACCTTCAGGGAGGTTTGGTCGGTAATCGAAACATTTAATACCGGTAGAAGTCGAGTCGGTAGTTAGAGTTGGTGTCAATTCGGGAGATCGAAGCGTCTAACCTCGAAATTATGAATTTGTGAATAATGGTGAGTAATTTCCATTATTCACAAATTCATAATTTCGAAGTTAGACGCTTCGATCACCCGAATTGACACCAACTCTAACTACCGACTCGACTTCTACCGGTATTAAATGACTCAAGTACCGACCAAGTCTCCCCGAAGGTAACTTCAAACTGGCCCGTACAGAGTGGGACATACGGTATAGGAATCGTGCATGTGTACCGTCATGCGCTCTAGTAGCAAAAGTTGGAGTTAAAAGCGTTACATCTTCTGTGTAGCATATACGGAGAGCTCACGTTTTATGAAAATTATTAATCGCAATGATTAATGTTTATACATTTAAACAGCACTTTTCACTATAATTTATATTAGTCTTGTTAGATGTTGTTAATAGTTCAGGGTTTTAATCGGCACGCGTGAGTATAAACAAACTAGTAAGCTCTAGTGAGGCAATGTTACCAACTTGTTACACCACACTTCTCTATAACACTCTATGGAGCGACATTGCCGCTGTTCCCGACCGCTTCAATATTTAAAAAATAATTATAAAATATTTTTCTATAATTTTTTTGACACACTAAGGATACAGATAATAAAGTAGTTACAGAAAAATAGTGGCTTGACCGATATCATGAAATATAACTTCAAGGAGGTTATTAAAGAATCAATTTTTTTGTTCACTGGATTGGAACACTAACGAAAATCGTACTGTTCCCTTCCACCTCACCTCCCCTCTATAATATAGGCGAAACATCCTTAAAGAATCATTTTTTTGTTCAGGGATTGGAACACTGACGAAAATCGTATTGTTCCCTTCCACCTCCACTCCCCTTCTGCAATAGGGGCGAAACATCCATAAAGGCCATCACACGTGAAAAAACGTAAGCAGTAACAGTAAGGATTGACCAATCAGAAAGCCTGTTTAAGCATAATTCCGTAAGAATGATATTTCTGATTGGTCAATCCTTACTGTTACTGCTTACGTTTTTTCACGTGTGATGGCCTTAAGGTTATCGCTCACTTTCCCGGCACGGCACAGCACGGCCCGGCGATGCCCGGCGATTCTTAAGGACCCCATACACGTTCAGTCGGCCGACCAGCTTAAAGCTGAGTTTAGACGGTGTGAGCTAGTGGGTCAGTTTAGAAGGACAGTAAGGGGGCTATTTCACGGATCCGACATGTCGGATTGTCGTATACGACAAGTCACTCCGATTGGTTGTGCAAAAATTGGGTGGGGGTTCCGTCGCAGGTACTTTGTCGGATGCATGAAATATGGTCGATTGACGACACTTCTGTTTGTCGCTGCGACAGTCTAGAAATGGTGGTGCCGCCAAGTGGTGAAATTTGGCAGTCCGGATCCTCATTATAATACGTAAAATGAATTCACAAATACGTGTGACAAAAAAATCAAAAAACGCATGCATTGAACAATACGAGCTAAGACAAGACAAGTCGAAGGGAGCTTCTCGGCTTCGCTGTTCAGGATGTGTCAATATTTCTCAGATAGCCATCGGTGGCGTTGAACGTAACATACTGTCGCGCCATCACCCGGCCATGCACGACTCTATATTTTGTCATACGAAACCGTCGCTTGAAGTTCGACACTGCTCAACTTTCGTACGACGAAAAATACCGTCGGTCCGACAGATTTCCCCGACCACCACTTTCTGTCACAGCCAATCGGAGTGACTTGTCGTATACGACAATCCGACATGTCGGATCCGTGAAATAGGCCCCTAACTGTATGCCAGCTACTGTTATCGTTTAAACAGATCCGCCGAGTTATTGTCTCTGCAAGGATGGCCAGCCACTGGATGCGAGTAACTTCAAACTTATTTGATTTTACTGGCCACTTGCCTTCCCCCACCCACCAAGTACAGCTACTGTCTACTGGCTAGCCCAGCAACTCGCACTGTATAAACTGCCCTTGAAGGAGTCGACTGTCAGTCCTGGCCGGCCGACCGTTATCGATATAGGGACCGTGCATCCAAGCGTCAGCGTCCTCTGACGGAACAAATTTACAACTTGTTGGTGACTGTATTTGTGTTGGTTACGGGCGCTGTACGTTTGTTTTGAGTTAATTGTTAATAATTTATAAGAAATGCCGAAATCCACAATATTAATTTAATTTAATTTTGAATGGGTCATTACGTCTCTGAAGAGTGTTCGAAGAGGAACCGAAACGTCAGACTTGTATTGATTCTTGTTGTTGTTTGGCCTGATTATTACCTATTGAAAATTAAATTAAATTAATTTTAAGTTACTACAGGCAAGAGAAGTATTATCTTAAGAATTTTCTAATATTGGTAAAAAAAATTTTATCATTAAAAAGAGAAAATGAGATTTCTCCAACAAGTGAGGAACATTTATGGGGATAGAACAGGATCGGAGTTGTCTCAACTGATGAGGGTTTGGAATAGGATTGCCATTTTGGGGGAGCAACTTACGTTCTTGATTAGATGCAAGAAAATGAACATCCTGCCGGGACATATTAGAGATAACAAATTTTTTAATTTCACTTATGATAATTTAAAAGTTTTAACGAAGGCAAATAATGACTATCGTAACACGTTTACCAAAAGAATTCTGAATTTAGAGATTCAGGGTGCTTCTATAAATTTAACGAGTTTACGGAAATCAGCTAAGTTTTTGGAAAATAGATTAAAACGAATTTTTACCTGTACCTATGTGGAAATGTTCATTGGGCCCCAATTGGGGCCCAATTGGGCTGCCCAATTACTAGTTGGGCGCCAATTGGGCAACCCAATCAGTGCCCAATTGGGCTTTCGTTGGGCTTGTAACGCTCCGCCCAACCTATGCCCAATTTGTGCCGCCCAATTGGGCCCCAATTGGGCAACCCTATTTATGCTCAATCAACCTGAAATGTTACTTTTAATGAATAATAAGATTAATAATGAATAATAAGATTAATAATAATTAATAAGATTTTATATTTTCTCATAAAATGTACAAAAGTAAAATATAAACGTATTCAAGCGGAACAATGATTGATACAAATCATACGCGCGGGTTTCCTTAGTGTTTCATAGTTTCCTTAGTTATTCAATTGCATCTCCTATTTTTCTGCCACGGCTTGTTGATGGAGAAAAAAAACCATTGATTCGTCCCGTGCTGGCATGACGCTGAAAACAAAAAATAGAATATCCACAAAGATATATGTCCTTCATAGGCAATCAAAGTGAGGTTAGAATGGTCAGATTGTAAGTAACTTATCTGATGGCAATTCTTCTGAGATGCTGCCGTCTCCTTTCCTGCTCTTTATGTACCGTATGTCCGCGATCATTTGAACCATAGGAAAATTGCGAGTTTTGCATGAGCACCCCTTTGGGTCTCCTCGTCCAATAGAATCACCGGAGAAGCGTGAATGCGCATGCGTAGTCATCCGCGAGTGTGGCGTCGTCAGCAAGTTCAGATCGGTTATTTCGATAACCGATCTGAACTTGCTGACGACGCCACACTCGCGGATGACTACGCATGCGCATTCACGCTTCTCCGGTGATTCTATTGGACGAGGAGACCCAAAGGGGTGCTCATGCAAAACTCGCAATTTTCCTATGGTTCAAATGATCGCGGACATACGGTACAGGCGTCCAAAGAAAAGTAGCACTGCATCCGTTCACTATCACGATTCACGATTATTAAAAAAAAATACAAACGACCTTAGTTGGGGCCCGATTAGGCTGCCCAACGTAGCCCCAACTAAACGCTAATACTAAATCGTATCACCTGACCCACATTCCAGTCACTAAAAGTTCGGAATAAGTTCTAAAAATGTCCAGATTTATTTTTACTTCCGGTACATAAATAAAACAAACAATTGTATCTATTCGATTTATTATATTTTATTCAAATTGGGCCGCCCAATTGGGGCCTAATTGGCGCCCAATTACTGATTGGGCCAACTTGGGCAGATTTCCACACGGGATAGGTGTATTCATTATGAAAAAAGGGAAAAATTGAAAAATAAGTTTAAAAAGGTCATTACATCTCTGAAGAGGGTCCGAAGAGGAACCGAAACGTCAGACGTGTATTGACTCTTGTTGTTGTTTGGCCTTATTATTACTTATTGAACATTAAATTCAATTAATTTTAAACTACTACAGGCAACAGAAGTATTATCTTAAGAATGAAATGCACAATAAATTTTTAATTCATCCATAACAAACGTTAACACTGACAAACACGCTATAGTTACTTGTCACTAAGGTTTTGCAAAAAATTACCGCTAGGAGTCGCTGTTTTTCAGCTCGTGCACGGTTCCTATAGTGGAATCAATCTAGACATTTTGGATATATGGTATACAAGAAGTTGAGCTTCAGGGCATGAAAATTAGACCAATCGATAGCTGAAGGTCTCAATATTAACATATCAAAATGTATCATCTGTCAATTCCCGGGAAAATTTATAATTAATTAAAAACTATCGAAGTTTTGGCCCTAAGCCACTTTAGTCATTAATTTCTCCTATATTATTTACTCGATCAAAAAAATGAAGCTACTAATTTGTAGCGGGGAAAATTTACTATAGAATTGATGCGAGAACCTACATGACAAAATGCACGGTTAGTTTGTAATAATTTTTTGAAAGTCCCGGTGTACAAAAGTAATTTCTGAGCATGTTTCGCCAAGCAATCAGCTGTTCCCAAAGCGACCATGTAATACGCGCTATGTGCAGCTTATTGTACTTTCGTACACCGGGACTTTCAAAAAATTATTATAAATTAATCGTGCAATTTGTAATGTAGGTTCTCGCATCAATATTATAGTAAAGGGTATAGCCGAATAAGCATATGAAATCAGGCCCAGCCTGATTTTTTTTCCCCATTCAGGTATATTTTGTGTTTATACATAAGTAAGCCCTCTCTAAATTTTTAGACCAGAATATTGATTTAATCAAAAGTTATCGCCAAAAAACCAAACAACGAAAATATTGTTTATCTCGAAAACTACTCTACCGATTTCGCGCAGCAAAATATATATTATGCACCGTCATGTAGCTATATTACAAAAAAAGTATAATTGAGGGGGTCAGAAGCCAAGGGGTCCAAGTAGAAATACAAGTTTTCCGAGATGCTCCACATTAAAGTATTCTTGTTCTTTAAAAATACCTGCAATTTCTTTGCCTCAAATATATAAGCTGTATGAACTATTCATACACCTTATACACTTGAGGCAAAGGAAAATTGCAGGTATTTTTAAAGAACAAGAATACTTTAATGTGGAGCATCTCGGAAAACTTGTATTTCTACTTGGACCCCTTGGCTTCTGACCCCCTCAATTGGCCTGTCGCTTTCTCTTTCTATTGAATGCATTTGTTATGAGAGGGGGCCAATCACTATTGCATGGCCAATGCCTGTATCGTTTACCCTACTCAAACTACACCTACAATTTTGTTCACCGAATGCGTCGGTCAGTTCTCTACCGGCTTCGATAGTGGTATTACGATTTTACATTGACAGTATAAATATGTCGCAAGAAGAATACGCAGCTGCAATTGTTATTTTAACACACCAGCAGAGGAAACGAAAAAAGAGAGCCATTTGGACGAAAGAGTGGTTAAAGAGACACACTCTTTATCTCACGTGGGGCTTATACGTGAACTTCGTCAATCCAGTGTGTCGTCAATTCACGAAAGGTGTGGAAATGCGAATCGCCGGGATTCGCCGAAACAGATCGCTTGCGTTGTCATTATGACTGTTCGAAAGATAACGATATATATTGGTATACAGGTATAGGTACTGCGGGAGACGGATTATTTCGACCCGTCCGGTAATTAACGTTTCCGGGAAAGGTACCCGAGTCGAAATTTTAGTCATCAAACGGTCGTCGGAGTCGTCGATCGCGTCGTTCTGACCACCCGCATTCTATTGTGTTTGGGGAGTCGTCAAACAGGCATCCTAGGCTTCCAAAAGTGCAAATTCTGTACTAGGATGACTGTTTGAAGACTCCCGTTGGATTACTTTAATCCGGTCATTAGACCATTTAACGACACTTATTTCTCCGAAAATGGCAGTGGAGGGGATACAGGTAGGTTACAGGTATATATATATATATATATATATATATACCCAGGGACTCGGATTCCGTCGCTGATTAACGAGGGTAAACGCCACTGTAGCTAATGAGGGCGTCAGAATTAATTGTTCATTGGCTAGTATGTTTACAAATTACATTTTAGAAAGTCCCTAGCGACAGAATCCGTGACCCTGTGCGTACATTGAATAATACTGAAATGCAGATGAATATTAATGAAAAATAATATATATTTTTGTATAACACATCATTAGTAATAATGTATTGCATAATATATATTGTGATAATAATATATTATAATAAAATATATTGTCGTAATATGTGTTTATCTTTGTTAACATAACATTTGTTGCTCTAGTATCATAATCTCATTATATTATGTTATTTTAGTGCTTTTTGCAAACATCTTTTGCATAACATATTATTGTAATGTTTTTATCTTTATTATTGAATTTCGAAACGATAAGATACGCATGGAATAGTAAGCTAAACAGTCAGACATAAACATACCAGAACTAAACATATTTCGTTTATAAATGATAAGATACGCATAGAATAGTAAGCTAAACAGTCACAGACATAAACATACCAGAACTAAACATATTTCGTTTATAAACAATAAGGTCGTATGGAATAGTATGCTAAACAGTCAGACAGAAGCATACCAGAACTAAACATATTTTTTTTGGATTTTGTCAAAAACTTATGTTATATTTAAATACTAGGGGGCTCCGCCCCCTACTCGCTTCGCTTGTCAACCCCTATCGCGGCGCTCCCCCAAGCTTTTGCAGCAGCATCACGTCGTTATGGCCTTTACACACAAAATTCCGTAATGCTGTAAGACGTAAGCGTAAGCGAATAAACCAATCAGGATCAAGTATTCCGTTGTCCGTAACCCCACCACAACGGAATACTTGATCCTGATTGGTCTATTCGCTTACGCTTACGTCTTACGGCCTTACGGAATTTTGTGTGTGATGGCCTTTACTCTCCTCTCCGTTCAATACGTTGCGTCGTCGTCGTCGTCGCCGTCGCCATCCTCGTAGTCGCCGTCCTCGTCGCCGTCATCCTCGTCCTTGTCGTCGCCGTCGTGGTTGTGGTTGCCATGGGAATAGCTGATTGCTTGACGAAAAATGCTGAGAAATTACATAAAAAAATTATTAGAAATTAACCGTGCATTCTGTCAGGTCGGTTCTCGCATCAATTTTATAGTAAACTTTTTCCGCTATAAATTTGTAGCTGCATTTGTTTGATTGAGTAAATAATATAGGAGAAATGAATGATTAAAGTGGCTTAGGGCCAGAACTTCGATAGTTTTTAATTAATTATAAATTTTCCCGGGAATTGACAAATGATATATTTTGATATGTTAATATTGGAACCTCCAGCTATCGATTGGTGTACTTTTCATGCCCTGAAGCCCAACTTCTTGTACCGTATGTCCGCGATCAAACAGACCATAGCAAAATTGCGAGTTTTGCATGAGTACCCCCGTGGGTCTCCTCGTCCAATAGAATCACCGGAGAAGCGTGAATGAGCATGCGTAGTCATTCGCGGGTGTTGGCGTCGTCAGAAAGTTCACATCGGTTTCGGATGACTACGTATGCGTATTCACGCTTCTCTGGTGATTCTGTTGGACGAGGAGACCCACAGGGGTGCTCATGCCAAACTCGCAATTTGGTATGGTCTGTTTGATCGCGGAGATACTGTACACCATATATGCAATGTCTAGATTAACTGCACTAGTTTTAGACTGTAGGAATATATTGCGAATAAAAAACTGTTCGAAACTTTTAGGGCGGGTTGTAACGACTTGGTTTAAACTCAGTTATAGCTTGAACCACGTTTGAACTGAGTTTACATAAAAATGTATGATATTATGTGTGACGCAAAATATACCAAGAATGGCGGTTCAAGCTGAACCGGCTCTGAACCAAGTCGTTACAACCCGCCCTTAAAGTTAGCACTAGGCTTTTTAATTACACATGAGGCGCGCTAGTTACTTCCGCTCAGAATGAAAAGGTCTATAGGCTAAGCAAGTATCTCTAGTGGCGCCACGAGGTGGTCGCAGTTCGTAACTTTGGGGTGATAAGTGACCAATCAGGATCAAGTATTCCGTTGTGGTGGGTTACAGACAACGGAATACTTGATCCTGATTGGTCACTTATCACCCCAAGGTTTCATGGACTATCCACGAGGTCGCGCGCGCGTCAATAATTTGAGATACTTGCCTAGCCTATTCAAGAAAGCGTCAAATAATTTTAAGGTTATATTATCGGGGCACAACGTACATGATAGTGCAACATGTACCAGAATATTTATAAAAATAATATCAATATACGTAAAAATGATTCTACTTACTTTTCCGGTCCAGGTCGGCCGTAAATGGCGGGGTTCGTCCCTGTGGAGCGCTAAACCACTCTGCTTCAAAGGTACGGAAACGTGTAACGAAAGATCAAGTTCGATTAAACTGGACACTGCACTCACTATAAAACTGATATAAATATATTCAAGTTGATGAGATACAAGACACGTTGATAGTTGATAATCACAAGACAAGCTAAGAAAAGACGACGCGAGTCCCTCGGCTTCTTCTATACATATAACTGTAAAAGTTCGGAACGTGGCGACATTTGGTCGACGGAGGGGATAGCGTGGGTAACGCTATGCACCCTCATTGGCTAATTAGAGGAGGGTCGGTGGAACAGCCAATTACGCTGGAGCTGGCCGAGTCTGTGTCCAAAGGGCGAAGGTACCGTTGCTAACGGTTTCCCGAGCCCCACGCTCACGAATCAAAAATGACGCATCTTTGTTCTTGACCAAATTTTGAATCAAAATATAAAGTAGATTTGAAAGTATGCCATATACTTCTTCTTTTTCAGGGCGATTTTTCCACCCCACTATGCAATACGATTGTCTCGACTTCGGCATAATGAAAAACAACCTTTCTTTTATAGGATGTGTTACTAATTCTCACAAAATATTAACTTTCCCTATGTACACCCGGGGACACGGTATCTGTCGCTGGTGACTTTTTTTAAACGTTATTTTTAAACGTACTAACCAATAATTAATAATCCTCATGCTTTCATTAACGAGAGTAGACGCCACCGTAGCTAATGAGCGCATGAGAATTAATTATTCATTGGTTAGTACGTTTAAAAATAACGTTTAAAAAAAGTCACCAGCGACAAATACCGTATCCCCGGGTGTACCGTGTAGAAAATGTAACGTTTTTAATGCTTACCCTTGCCACTAGAGTGCACAGCGTCTATGCGCGAACCGACTGGGACGCATGCGCAGCGGCATGCAGTCAAGCGGAAAAAATTTTCTAAGTCCACGATTGAGCTGTTAGAAATATTCTAAAGGTCCCCATACACGTTCAGTCGGCCGTCAGTCCTGGCCGACCGGCCGCACACACACAGTTAAGGTACCTATGCACGTTCAGTCAGCCGGCCGCTTTCCGCTACGCACACAAATTTAAATGAGAAGTCGCTACCTGCCGGAGGCCTGTTGATTAATAAAATTAAACGCGTGTTGGAGTTCACCGACAGGGATTCGTCCGGCGACGGACTGACGGAAAAATTTTACTCCAGTCTGAAATTTTATGACCTTGCAACCACGCCCTTTCTCGGAAAGGTTAATTACCGGACGGGTCGAAATAATCCGTCTCCCGCATTACCTATACCTGTATACCTATTGTAATATATATCGCTATCTTTTTTTATTCTTATTTTATTAATAAATTTTAAATATTACTTTTATTAATATATCCTAGGTATCAGTTTAATGTTAATTAATTTTGGAATAAAATACTTAAATATACTTCTATATATTTTTACACTTTACCTTTAAATATTCCTCCTTCAAGGTCAAAAATATATATTTGCAAGTCTCTGGGATAATTTTTCCCAGTAGTAGGGGAGCCCAATAGGGGATTTTGGGATTTACTCAAGCGCGTCAGAATATCATATGGGGGGATACCTTGCACCCTGTTGAGTACCTCCACCATATATCAGCCCTTTATATAGGGCCGCGCATCTAGGGCAGCCGATCAGAATTGTAAAAAAAAATCGATCGTCAGAAATACTCGACCGCGTCAGATTAAGGTAAGGTGGGTTAATTACATGCTGAAAAGTGTACATTTCAATAATCTGACGATTTGAGCGTGACGTAAGGGAGTGGGAGGGTTACAAACTTGCAAAAAAAAACGTGACCTGGACATTCTCGAGCGCGGTCGAATGTTGATTTATTTTGAAGGAAATAATTCAAGGATAACGGAAAAAATATAATCTACCGATTTCCACAAGCCGAAGTAACAAAAATCGTCAATAAAGTCAGCGCAAGGCAACGTGCCCGATGACGCACATGGTGCCGTCATTTTTCCACCATCTCGCCATGCAAATTTTGACAAAAGCTTAGAAAAAGTGATTTTAAGTGCCTATAACAAAAGACTTGAATGTCGGACGTGGCCGTCATATTATATTTATACATAATCGGGTATATAGGATTATCGTATGGATATTACTTTCCGAAAAAGATACGGGACTGTTCCGTCACGCGATAGACGCAATTCTGAATATCCGTTCGTACCGTTCACCGTTCACCAGCGAAGCGGTATATTCCGGCGAATCCAGGCTGCTAATGAGCTCACTGTCCCGTACCTTTCTTAAAAGGGTTAATTACTAGACGAATAGTAATGAACTGTTTCCCGCAATATACCGATTCTGATAAATACCGCTATACTTAGAATGCTAAGTCAGCTTCCAGGTTCGCTATCACACCATTTTTCTAGTCAATCAGAGCACCCCGCATAGATCATGCTATCTACAGCGTAATTCTCATTCAGCCTATCAGGGCATACTGCATCACCCACGCTATCCCCGCTATCTGTTAGTTGTAAGATATATAAACCGCAACCGAATGCACGTTATGCATTCTGTGTAATCAAGTGATCAGTGCCTCTTCATCCATCAGTGTATCTCTACAGTCGTGAGTCTTCTTTCGTAATCAGTGTGCATCGAACCGATTAATAATCTCGTGTTTCCAAGTTATAATTTCGTACGATTTCTGTGTATCCTTTTCGTTCAGTGAATGTATGACTTTCTTGTGATATCTAAACCGGACCGATTCTTTTCTTTAAAAAAGATTTTTTTAAAATTATTTTTAACATTTTTAATTTGTAACTATTTTTATCTGAATATATAAGGTAAATGTACGAGTAGTTGACACCGTACTAGTAGGGTAAAAGTGGGATAGACGCCTCAATTGAAGAGTGAGTTCAAAATCGATTATCTCGAAATTGATTGCAGATATCGAAGAAAAGTTTAAACGAAAAATATTCCTCTATATTTTTACTATAAAAAAACTACTTTACATTTTTTGCATATCTCTACTGTGTTTTGAGATAATCGCGTTCAAAGTTAAATAGAGATCGGGGCGTCTATCCCTTTTACCTTAGTTGATAAATTCCCTTTTTCAAATCGTCAGATTACGACAATCCCTCCAAATAATCGTCAGATTATGGGTCAGCACATCTAGGACACCAAGCTGAACCGTCTGTATGATAATCTGACGCGCTCGAGTATTTCAAAATGGCGATTTTTTTTTTGCATTTTCAAAAAGCCGCCAAGAGCTTGCGTCACTTCCGAATCGTCAGTCTTTTGAATGGGAGCTTCTTTCGGGTTCACTTAACATTCCCTCTGAATATCTGACGCGCTCGAATAACTTTTTTTTTTCGCATTTTCTACCCTTCCATACGGCCACCCCCACCATGCAAACCGGCAGATTAACATACCTTCGTTATCAGAGACACATGGGGCATATACACTATCAATATCTGATGCGCTCGAGTATTTCCATGTGACTGTTTTTTTTTACATTTTTGAAAACCTGTAGACGCTTCCCCCACCGCTGAAAGAGTATACATCATATAACCTTTTTTTCTTTCTACCACTTAATCTTCAAAATCCAATAGGTCCCCAAGACGCTCGAGTAAATCCCCATTTAGCATCGTGGGCTCCCCTACTACAGAGCTTGTGGCGAAATAATTGCGCTGAATTTTAAATCCTCCATACTGCGCCCTGTTGCCAAATATCTCAGGGTCACCAAAAGCCGTTCTTCTGCGGTAATTGCTTGCCGCATTACGGTGTCCTTTTTGGTAATATGTGGCTTTACCAAATTTAGCAAGTACTGGAAACAATTCTCGTCCATCCTCAGGAAATTTTTCAAATCACTTGCACTGGATTGACGAAGTTCACGTACAAGCCCCACGTGAGATAAAGTGCATTTCTTCAACCACTCTTTCATCCAAATTTGTCTCTGTTTTCGTTTCCTCTGCTGGTTTGTCAAAATAACAAGTGCAGCTGCATATTCTTTTTACGACATATTTATACTCTTCATGTAAAATCGTTATGCTACTATCGAAGCCGGCAGAGAACTGACGGACGCATTCAGTGAATAAAATTGTAGGTGTAGTTTGAGTAGGGTAAACGATACAGTCATTGGCCATGCGATAGTGATTGGCCCTCTCTCATAACAAATGCATTCGATAGAAAGAGGAAACGATAAGCCAATTACTGTATAATTTCGTCTGTTTAAAAGGCCAATCACTGGGTGTTTTACCCTATCGATAACCCGCGGCCGGCCAGGACTGACGGTCGACTGACAGTCGGACTGACAGTCCACGGCCGGCCGGCGGCCGGCCGGCCGACTGAACGTGTATGGGGCCCTTAAGTGTAGCGGACTACCATATGTCCGCGATCAAAGCACCCATAACAAAATTGCGAGTTTTGCATGAGCACCCCTGTGGGTCTCCTCGTCCAATAGAATCACCGGAGAAGCGTGATGCGCATGCGTAGTCCACGCAAGTGTTGGCCTGTCAGCAAATTCAGATCGGTTATCGAAATAACCAATCTAAACTTGCTGACACACCAGATCTCTCGCGGATGACTACGCATGCGCACTCACGCTTCTCCGGTGATTCTATTGGACGAGGAGACCCACAGGGGTGCTCATGCAAAACTCGCAATTTTGCTATGGGCTCTTTGATCGCGGACATATGGTAGGTACAACGCTTACAACGCTGTCATTGATCGGGCACGTGCCATTTTCCTCCAGACTCGGTCTTTCTTCTGACGCCCTTGGTCCTTCTCTCTACTCCCTAAGCGCACTCTAGCGACAGTGCATTTCCGTTATCGCTTATTAAGCGTACCCTATTCTCCGTCTAATAAGGTATCGCGTTATCGTTTAATAGCGTAATCGGTTATTATGAAGCCACTGCGCATGCTCAGCATAACGTTTTACGTTTAACGTTCTAAAATTAAGGAGCTCAAAAACTCCCTAATAACAGCCTAGATTCACCGAAACATACCGCTCGTCTCGCTATTGCGACGGATGGCGGGATTAACTCTAAATGTAATTATCGCGATAATAATGAACGGTAAGAACCGATATAGACGTCCGCTTAAGGTGCGATGGAACATTGCTATTATAAAAATTGAAAAATGTACTTGTAATATTACATCGATGCGTATGAGAGTAACGTTCAGCTATAACTAAAGAAGCAATGTGTAAACGCTGCATCCGAAGTATTCGTTCAGGATGCTCTCTCGACTTTTGCAAATAACTCCGAAACTAACATACATTTTAAGAACATT
This sequence comes from Xiphydria camelus, assembly GCA_963678675.1. Classification (NCBI taxonomy): domain Eukaryota; kingdom Metazoa; phylum Arthropoda; class Insecta; order Hymenoptera; family Xiphydriidae; genus Xiphydria; species Xiphydria camelus. The sequence goes on from OY783196.1 coordinate 17,429,474, forward strand.
GAAGAAGTTTGCACTTATTTATAAGCCTCAGGTAAGAACCGACCTTCCGAGTCCATACTACTCAGCGTTCGCCGGGTAGAGCTGTCGCTCGGCGTTCACCGAGCAGTCGCTCGGTATTCGCCAAATGCCGAATGTTCGGGCTCGACCTTAAAGGCTCCTGTAAACATGCGGTATTCGGCGAGTGCCGAGCAAGTGCTCGCCGATGTCAACGAGGCTTTAAGGTGGAGTCCGAGCATTCGGAATTTGGCGAATACCGAGCGACTGCTCGGCGGACGCCGAGCGACAGCTCTATTCACCAAACGCCGAGTAGTATTGACTCGGAAAAGGTCGGTTCTTACCTGCGGCATATAAATAAGTGCAAACATCTTCAATGTTCTTAAAATGCATGGAAGTTTCGGAGTTATTTGCAAAAGTCGAGAGAGCATCCTGAACGAATACTTCGGATGCAGCGTTTACACATTGCTTCTTTAGTTGTAGCTGAATGTTATTCCCATATGCATCGATGTAATATTACAAGTACATTTCTCAATTTTTATAATAGCAATGTTCCATCGCACCTTAAGGTATTTCAATGGTGACAGTCGTATTCAAATTTTTTGCTTCAGGACTTAGTACAACTGATCACAAACTGTATTACGCACGAACGAAACTTTTGAGTAACTCTGTACTCTGAGCTCCTTGCTACACAGAGACCTCCTGTGTACAAATGTACCTCACACATATACACTGCCTGGCCCGTTAATCGTGGCAACAGTGCTTCTCTCTCCTTAAGGTCAAAGCACATCTAGGCGAAGCGAAGCGACGCGAAGCGCGGCTGTGCAACGCACACTTGGGCGAAGCGAAGCGCGGCGAAGCGAAGCGCGGCGAAGAGAAGCGCGGCGAATTCTATCCCCTTCTCTACCAGGTATAAACAGCTATACCTGAAAATATCCATATATGGATACCCGGGTAGAGAAGGGAGAGAAGGGAAGCGCCGTGAAATGTCAGTCATTTTCGCCTTTTTCGCCTTTTTCATTCATTTTCGCCTTTTTCAAACTGATGAACGCAACGTGAAATGAGCCGTGTACATGTTTTGTTTTGAGAAATGGGCATTCGTGAGGAAAAATAGTATATGTCATTCGGCGGAAATCCTCGGATTTTTAAGACTGTGTTTATATAGATCGTAGCCTCCTCCCCAAACCATGCCTCGTGTTACTATCTAATTAAACACAGTCTGAAAAAATCTCGAATTTCCGCCTTATGATATAAGATACTATTTCGTGTGAGAAAATTCATTTCGTTGACGAGATCTATCTTGGAAAGGATTTTCGAATCGTTAACGGAAGTGATCGACGAAACTTTACATCCGTTAACGAATTACATTCCGTCCACGATAAACATTTCTCGCGGCGCTTCGCTTCGCGGCGCTTCGGTTCGCCGCGCTTCGCTTCGCCGCGCTTCGCTTCGCGGCGCTTCGCTTCGCTCAAGTGTGCGTTACCTCGTAAGAATCAATGGAAATATAAAAGGTAGCTTCGCTTCGCGGCGCGTCGCTTCGCTGCGCTTCCAGTTGCACAAGTGTGCTTATCCTAGGTCGCGGCGCTTCGCTTCGCTCAAGTGTGCGTTACCTCATAAGAATCAATGGAAATATAAAAGGTAGCTTCGCTTCGCGGCGCGTCGCTTCGCTTCACGTCGCTTCGCTTCGCCTAGATGTGCTTTGGCCTTTAGAATACCGCTATGTGCCTGCCACTACGTGCCGTAGTGGGGGCTGCCGCGCCATGCCACTGGCTATCCCCTCTCCGGTAGCAAAAGTACTACTGAGTCCCATAGTCACAGGAGAGAACTAAATCAGCTGTGCGCACTGTTGCCACATCATCGTTACTCGTCCCCACCACTTTGCAGTTTCAAGAAAAATCTTAATTTTTAAGTTATAATTTCTCTGAAACTATATGGCTCAGCACGTCCAGTTTTTGTGAACATAATCCTACAATATCATTTTATTCGCCATTAGTTTTTCTTTAACATTGTAAGAGTGGTTCTGTAGTTATAGCTCAAAACGTCACTGAGGTACCGTCTTTCTACATGTTAGCCATTGAAAGTCAGTGTAGAAAATGCTACTTTGAATTAACATTTTCTTTTAAACTAGATGGCTCAGCCTTTTGAAATTTTGGGAATCGATGGGTAATATTTCAGTCTTTTGATTGGCAAAATTTCATGAGATTCGTAAGAAAAACGCAAAACCATGGAAATACCTTAAGCGGACGTCTATATCGGTTTTTACCGTTCATTATCATCGCGATAATTAAATTTAGAGTTAATCCCACCATCGGTTGCAATGGCGAGACAAGCGGTACGTTTCGGTGAATCTAGGCTATTATTGAGCTCGCAGCCCCGTCAATCTTTCCTGGAAAGGTTAATTATCGGATGTCGCAATTAACGAGTCGCGATAAGCCGCTTTCCGCAATATCCATACGTTCAGGTAGAAGGAGACGCTACCGGCGACATTGATACATCCTTTCATAGTGAGTGGAGTAAAGCACAAATAGCGAAGGATGAGCAAAATATTCACAATTTTATTTTGTCCTTAACAGGTTGCAACATATTTAATATCGATGTAGATCTCGGTCTTCGCAATATTTACACCGAAGCTCTTGCAGATGAAAACACTGTCAATTGTTTGCTGAATTTAAAAGAAACTGGAGAATCGACGATGAAAGAGTACGAAACTGAACGGTTTGAATTAAATAAGATATACGTTTTTGACCCACTAGTAAGAAAACGATTTTTTAATTTCAATTACAAGTCAGCGTAAGAAAAGCAATCTACAAGTGATGATAAAAAAGTATAAATAATAACCAATAATACTACATTTCAACAATCATTTATGGTGGCATCACAACGTGAATTTGATCTGAGACAGTTCTTATCGCTTAAAATACTTGATTACCCTACATATCTCTTTGAAGGGTTCTACAAGGAAAAAAACGAAATCAGCATTAGTAATCGAAATTGAAAGAGTACATGCATGTGGAAACAACACTTTTCAGCAAATAATAAAATCTAATCATTCGAAAGTTTGTATTTTCGATGGAATGTCACTAGTGCATAAAATTCAATTTCAAAAATGTAATACTTTCGGAGATTTTTCCACTGCATACGATCGGAAGAAACGAAACCGAAGCAAATTGTTATATCAAGTCCTTCAACCAAAATCCCGGCCGACTGCAAAGATTTTTTTTCTTCTCAAAACAAACTGCAACTTGTTCAATTTCTCTGCACGTATGCTCCAACTTTTTAAAAAATCAATGCTGTATCATCAATAGCAGTATCTATTTGAATGGGTATTGCGAGAAACGGTTCATTACCACTCGTCCGACTCGGGAAAGGTGGGGGACTGCGAACTCATTAGTAGTCTAGATTCGCGGATACAGACCGCCTGCCTTGTCATTGTGACCGACGATGGGATTAACTCTAGATTGGCGATTATAATGAAGTGGGGTGTGTTTACAACTATTCGTTTCCTTTGATGTGCCACGAAAGACCGACAAACGACGGGAACGGCGAATACTTGGACGAGCACGACATTCGGCCATCGGCGAACAGCGAGCAACCCGTGTACACATGCGGCATTCGTCGAGCAGTCGCTTAAAGCCTCGTTGACATCGGCGAGCACTTGCTCGGCACTCGCCAAATACCGCATGTTTACAGGAGCCTTTAAGCCTCGTTGACATCGGCGAGCATTGCTCGGCATTCGCCGAATCCCGCGTGTTTACCGCCGCCTTTATGCCGGGTTTACACGCTTGGCACTTGCCACAAACACCAAACCTTCACAAACGCACAAACGTGTAATCGCTTCGCAAGCGGTTACCGTAAACTTCCTTTGATTTGTGCCAAAACCCGACACTCGGTCGGATCGGCGACAAGTGCTAGCAAGCAGACACAAGCAAAGCCAAACGTGCTATTCATACGTTTGAATTTGTGATGGCTTGTCGAGGTTTGGCAAGCGTATAAACCCGGCATTAAAGCCTCGTTGACATCGGCGAGCATTGCTCGGCATTCGCCGAATGCCGCATGCTTAGCTCCATAAAATCCCTTTGATATTTACCGCTGCGGCGCCGTGACCTTGGCATTTAACTGGGATATTGGCGCTGTTGCCAAATTTCGCCGAATTACCTATTTTGAGGAAATGCGCGGTTGTCAAAATGTTCTCAGGCGAGAAGCTATTCATATTCACGCTTTTCGGGTGTTGTCGGAGCTTCTCGGAGTTTCTCGGCGTGAGTCCGCCCTTTAAGGAGGATCATCAATGTTCTTCGGGGTGAGGTAGAAGGGGAAAAAGAACAAAGAAACTGACGTGTGTTGCCAATTTCAAATAGTAAAATTTCAAGTTTTATAAAAACTGCAATAATAAGTATAGGTGCTGAATTCTTTTTTCTTTTTGTTACTTGCAACCTAAAAAATAAGATAAATATTTGAAAACAATTTTATAAATTCAAACTTAATTTATTTTAAATATGTAAAATGTGTGCAAAACGTGGCAATATAGCATTTCAACATTTCTAAGTTGGTAGCAAATCGGTAGGTTAAACAGAATTTTTATCGACGGACAACGCGTTGAAGCGGTTCATGACGTCTGTTTATAACCTCAATCTCAAGTTAGCGAGTATATAAACAGATGTAAAAGAACTGCCAAGACATGTATAATTTTTCACGTTCTCAAACTTTCCGATGGAAAGGAAAACTGGTTAGTGAGAAAAAGCACGCTTCGCGCCAATAGCTTGTGACGTCACCTAGTGAGATGTTGCCACGTTTTTGCATATGGCGGACGAATACATGAAACTTTTGAATTTTTCGACAGTTTTTCCTTCATATTAAAAAAACTGTAGAGTGAAAATTCTTTATAATTTAGTAAAAATAAGTTCGTGTGGCGTTAAAACTTATTTCATAATTTTCATAATTTTTTTCGGTTGTAAATCGCAAATTCTGTGCGTTTGAAATATGCTCCCCATAAGACTCAATGCTAATCTCGTAAGTTCTAAAAATTAATTACGAGAAAACTGTAGGATGAAATTGTTTGATTTTTTTTCTATTACAGTAGACTCTCGGTTATCCGAGTCCCGGTTAACCGAGGCTTCGAATTAACTGAGGGCTCTCTCAGAAAAAAAATCTATTATTTCTCCAACGTTGGCGCAACATCGCCGCTTCCAAGAGAGGCAAAAAATTAACTCAAAAATCCATCAAAGACTTCTTTGTAAGATAAAATACATATGTAAGTAAATATAAAACTATACAGGGTGATTCGAAATGGGCGCACTTCCTCCCGTAGAGAGATTCTTCGCAAACAACTGAACCGAAAGTTCCTGTATAAAATTGTTGTGCTCCGCCTAATTTACAAGATAATCCAGTTCGAAAATATCCAATCCAAAGTCAGATTCAAGGGACAAGGTTTTAGACGGCAGCGAAACTCGCAGTAGTTATTCCAGCGTGCCTCCTCTGCAGCCTAGAATTTTGAAATCAATCATCGGAGCGGCGGAAGGCACCCTAATATTCGAAAAGCACCACCTGAGTCGTAAAAAAATTCACCAAATTTGTGCGGAGCACAAAAATTTTGTACAGGAACTTTCGGTTCAGTTTTTTGCGAAGAATCTCTCTATGAGAGGAAGTGCGCCCATTTCGAATCACCCTGTATAATGTACCTTTTGGATTTTTCTTCGTTATCCACGAACAATTTAAAAGAACTTCGGATTATCCGAGCTTTATTTTTAACCGAGGTATCCTCGGTCCCAATTACTTCGAATAATTGAGAGTCTACTGTATTAAAATGAGTTCACAAGTATTTTTAAAAAATTTCAACTACGGTTTCTGAGAAGTCATTTTTCTGACGATCCTCCTTAAACAGTATATTGTAGCATTTCTCTCGTAGTTCAAATTTACCATAATATCAGTTTTACCATAATATTCTATAATCTTAAAATATTATCGCAGTTGTACTTTGTACAAAATATCGAGGAGGCATAATGAAAAAGAAGTAAGAGAAAGAAAGAAATTTTACACATCGAAGATCATGAAATGAAACCAGATTATTATATCGTTAAAAATAAATTTATATAAATATATGTGTGTATATATATATAAGAAATTGAAATTATAAAATAACTATATCTAGTATAAAATAAAATGCTAATTTGGTTTGTAGTACAGAACGTAGGAATTTGCTTTCAGAGAAATAACATGGTGATAAATCAAAACACTTTATTTTGTTTCTATCAACATTTTTAGTGTAATACTAGTTTGCAAAATCCGGTTTAATTCTCAAGACGGCTTGTTTCTTACATAATCAATTTGATAAACGTTTAAATAGCGACGTTTTGGATTACACAGTCACACAAAAAAAAGTGGGGTATACTTTTGATGCGATATATGTTATCCGTAGTAATTTTGCCTCCTGATCACGAAACAATTATCAAAATTTGGCTATCACATCAATTTTTTTATTTAATCGCAAAAAACCAGCTAGATATCATGATTTTCAAAAAGTTAATGGACTTAAACCACACCAAATTCAGTATAGGGTTTTTTTGGTCGCTGATCACGAATCTGAGGTCGAAATTCAAAAATTCAAGATGGCGGATCCAATATGGCGGACGAGATTTTAAAAAATCGACGGATTCACGCAAAATTTGGTATAGGGGTTTTTTTTGGGTCGCTGATCACGAAACTGAAGTCGGATTTTAAAAATTCAAGATGGCGGATCCAATATGGCGGATGAGATTTTTGAAAATCAACAGATTTTTACCAAATTTGCCCGTGTACCTGTCAAAATGTTCTCAGGCGAGAAACTATTCATATTCACGCTTTTCGGGTGTTGTCGGGGCTTCTCGGGGTTTTTCGGCGTGAGTCCGCCCTTTAAACGGGATACTGTATGCATCTCTCTCGTAGTTCATGTTTCCTTGTCTTACTGTCGCCTCTGTTAAGGCCCGTTCAGACGCTCATGCAATTTGCGCCAATTGGCTTGTGCAAGTATACAATATGTATACAAGGATTTACTTCTGTGTATTGACTTGCACAAGCCAATTGGCGTAAATTGCATGAGCGTCTAAACGGGCATTTACTCTGTGCCTGAATGTCCAGAAATTTTACGACACGCCCGGCGATTCTTACCTGAATGTCCGTAAATTTTGTAAAATATATTATAATCAGACGGTATCTAGCAGTGCAATAAGATGTAGGTACGACGGCAGCAGTAGTTCTGATGAGGAAATTGCTGTTATGGTAGCATTGATGTCAGAAAGAAATAGAAAGAAGAAGAGAATATGCATCCATCCTATCAATAAAAAACGCGCTAGTCTTGGATAATTCGCCCGCCTGGTCGCGAGATTAACCCTAGATTCACGAGGTATTTCGATTGCGATGATACTGAGCGGTAAGAACCGATATTCAGAATTCCGTCTATCGTACGACGGAACAAGAAGCGTCAAAACAAAAGCCTGGTATTAGGGGAGAGTGGGATAATCCCAGTCAGGTGGGTAATACCAGTCACTTCATTTTCTGATATATAGAACGTCTGATAGTAATGGCAAAGAGTAGGTAGTTAGATACCTACTCTCTTTTTGGTAATGGTACCACGGGTGGAAAACTTCGAAAGCATGACAGAGAAGCATCATATCATGTTATCGATTCACTGTCAAAAGTATTTACTTTTTCTTTAAGTCTATTCGGGTATGCATTTCTTTACTTTTCATGCGTGTAATTCATGTGCAGTGAAAGAATAGGAAATACGTGTTCATTAATTAACCTTTTCCGGGAAAGGCTGGGCTCACACAGACAGAATGTCTTTCTGAATTCAGAATCTGAATTCAGGACGCCCAGAACTGTATGAAATTTGAACTAGGCAGCACACACGTCCGGATTTTTTCAGATTCTGAATTCTTTAGATCTATCTGTCAGATTCTGAATTCCGTTTCTGAATTCAGAAAGACATTCCGGCTGTGTGAGACCAACCAAAGGTGTGCGACGGAACACAGACTCTATCTAGTCTTTATGAACCTCCCGACATTCGACGGAAAGGATCGGAAGCGAGGAATCCCGCCCGGCGACGGTCCCTGCCAGGCCGGACAAGTGGGCGGTGCAGAACCCCGTCCACGATGGGCCGTGCCGTGCCGGACAAGTGAGCGGTAGTACATTTATTTGTATGTATTTGATCCAGTCAGTATTTTGACGGGCGCGCTGTGCCGTGCCGTGCCAGGCAAGTGAGCGGTGCAGAACCCCGTCCACGATGGGCCGTACCGTGCCGGACAAGTGAGCGGTAGTACATTTATCCCTTTGACGGCAATGCTCGATTCCCCACCACTGCGCGGGGCAGAGTCAAGCGTGAGACCTTAGGGTGCGTCTGTCGCAGGCAAATAGCAACTTTAGGCAGATAGTATCTGCCTAGACAAATACTAACTGCCTGGGCAAATAGCTTTATTATGTTTATTTCTGATTAAACACCATTTGCCTAGGCAAATAGTATCTGCCGGAACCGTTGTTAGGCAAATAGTATCTAGTCTATTTCAGTTCAATAATTTGTGGTTATGTGCATATCATAGGCCCGTTGCACACGTCCGTCTTTTAACCGTGCGGTACCGCTGCGGCGCCGGAATTGCGGTCGGTGATACCATAGATAGATTGTAGCGCTGCACACACACCTCCGGTGACGTTGCGGCGCCGTGCATTCCTCTTGCGGCAGTCTTTCGCCGCAGTTCCCCACGACACCGCAACGATACCGCACACGCACCTCTGGCTTCTCAGTACTTTCCCGTCTATAGAGTGCATTGAATTGCTGCGGCAACGCAGCGGCACCGCAACGACGTATGCACCGGGAGTGATATCACCAACCGCAATTCCGGCTCCGCAGCGGTACCGCACGGTTAAAAGACGGACGTGTGCAGCGGGCCATAAGTAGTTGCTCCTCAGATAAACTTCAGTATTTCAATAATTTATTAGGTGTGGGTTTGATAATTGTAGATAGATGTTTGTTTATATTATCCAGTGCGGGAAATTTCTAATTCCTAATCAAGCTTTTATGTCGTAGGCAAATGGTCGTTTCAGACAAATAGCTTCGCCTAGGAAAATAGCTCTTGCGGCTTCGCTCGCTCCTCCGACTCTAATCTAACTTAACCCAGTCCAATGCATTAAAATATAAATAAATTAGATTTGGTAAGATTAGGTTAGGTTAGGTTAGGCTTGAATCGGCGGAGCGAGCGAAGCGAGCGGAGCCACAAAAGTTATTTGCAGGCAAATAGCTTTGCCTAGGAAAATATCTCTTGTGGCTTCGCTCGCTTCGCTCGCTCCGCCGACCCTAACCTAACCTAACCCAGTCTAACGCATTAAAATATTAATAAATTATATTTGATAAAATTAGGTTAGATTAGGTTAGGCTTGAATCGGCGGAGCGAGCGAAGCGAGCGGAGCCACAATAGTTATTTTCGTTATTAGGGCGTGAAGCGCTGTTTCTAACGAGTGTGAAGTTTGCCGCACGAGCGAAGCGAGTACGGCAATCACACTCGTTAGAACGGCGCGAAACAACCGAATAACGAATTCTATTTTTTGTCACTAAGTGTCAAATACGAGGTTGACGATTTCACGCACTGCGCAGGTTATTTCACGCACTGCGCAACTTTTCACGAATTGGTGTGTGAAAGATGATTTCACATGCGTCGAGGACGCCCATGAAACCGAGCATTTGACACTGAGTGACAAAAAAGTTATTTGCCTGAAATGACCATTTGCCTAACCAACCGCTCGCATGTTTTAGGAATAATTTGAAAAAATCTTGTATGCAACACGTTAGGAAATGCATTTTGTGTAACTCGTGTGATAGATATTGCAATAATCTCACTCGTTACGCAAAATGAGGCATTTCCTAACTGGTTATATACATAACTAATCTATATGCTATATGCCTAAAGAACATTTAGGCAGATACTGTTTGACTAGGCAAATAGTATCTGCCTAGTCATTTAGGAATGAATTATAAAGAAAAGCTATTTACCCAGGCAGTTAGTATTTGCCTAGGCAGATACTAACTATTTGCCTGCGACACGTCCACATTTGTGACATTTAACCGTGACATGTGTAAGAAGTATTTCAAGATACTAATGCGAATTGAACTCTGAGTGTCCTTCTACTAATGCGAATTGAATTCTGAGTGTCCTTCTACTACTGATTCTTGGTTGAACCACTGCAACTTTGGCTCCTTGTCATAGCTCGATGACGCTCGTATGATGATCGAAGAAGTACTCTGCTGCTGTTTTTTTTTTAAGAACTGGCGAGGAGGGGAATCTTCGAAAAGAAACCCAAGATGTTGTTAGGCTAGTGTCGGATTTTTACCGACTAAACCCCTCCTCGTAGTTACCAACCCGGGGGTTATAAACCAAGTAGAAGAAGTAGAGGGGGTGAAACGACATAGCAAAAAAGGCCCTACAGCTAGAAGGGGCCGATGGTGCGAATGGCGCGAGTTCAAAGTTAGACGTTAATTGATAAGTATACAGGGCCTGCGGACTTTGTCCTTGGGTCTGCTGGAGTAATTGCTAAGCGCTTTGATAGAGGGGTTGGCGTGGGTCTTGACGGAGTTACGAAGGTTCCCTGCATATTTTATTGCGGCTGAGTCGAGTGACGGAAGTCCGGTTTCATGGAGCAGCTGTTTGTTCCTGATGAACCAGGGGGAGTTTAGGGAACCTCTAAGGAGTCTCATGTAGGTACCGTGAAGTCTGGCTAGCTTCCTAGGATCGGCCGATCCCCAGACGGGAATGGCATAAGAGCAAATGCTCCTAATCAGTGCGTTGAAGGCCCTGACCTTGGTGACCTGAGAGATTTTTCTGTTATTGAAAAATGGTTTCAAAGAGGTGTACGCGCCGTTGACTTTGTTGCGCACGGATGAGATCTGCTTAACCCAGTTTAATTTCCTGTCAAAAATTACCCCTAAATATTTGACAGAGTTACTCCAAGGGGTAAGATGATTGTTCACTGATAGGGGATCTGGGGGGATATTACGGCGGGAAAAGAAGATTTCCTCCGACTTGGCTTCGTTGAGGGAGAAGCCCCACATACAGGGTGAGCCATATGTATGGAAACGGTGGAATAACTTTCGAGGGAGACATTTTGAAGAAAAATGTTTCAAACAAAACATTTAAGATTTTTCCCTGGCCATCCAATGGTGACCTTGAATCTGACCATGAACTCGACCTTGAAGGTCATTCGAAGGTCAAGGTCGCCTTTTTAAACGGGAACCCCTATTTTTATGGCGGATTTGGAAGGAGCGGAAAAATTTACGTCCGAATATGATCTTTGACCTTGACCTTGGATTCCAGGTAAAGGTCAACGATCAAATAGGAAAGTTTTAGGTTTTTTCCCTGACCATCTAATGGTAACCATGAATCTGACCTTGACCTCGACCTTGAAGTTCATTCCAAGTTCAAAGTATCTTTTTTAAATGGCAACCTACATTTTTTATGGTGTTAGCAACCGGCCACTTAAGGCAAGGTGATATGAGCACCCGGCCAATCAAGGCAAGGCGGTGTTAGTTCCCGGCCACTGAAGGCAAGCCATTGTAAAATGGCAAAATTTTGGAATATCCACCGATTTATCCAAAATTTTGTGCTCATGTCACCTTGCCTTAAGTGGCCGGTTGCTAACACCATAAAAAATGTAGGGTGCCATTTAAAAAAGATACCTTGAACTTGGAATTAACTTCAAGGTCGAGGTCAAGGTCAGATTCATGGTTACCATTAGATGGCCAGGGAAAAAACCTAAAACTTTCCTATTTGATCGTTGACCTTTACCTTGAATCAAAGGTCAAGGTCAAAGGTCATATTCGGACATAACATTTTCCGCTCCTTCCAAATCCGCCATAAAAATAGGGGTTCCCGTTTAAAAAAGCGACCTTGACCTTCGAATGACCTTCAAGGTCGAGTTCATGGTCAGATTCAAGGTCACCATTGGATGGCCAGGGAAAAATCCTAAATGTTTTGTTTGAAACTTTTTTCTTCAAAATGTCTCCCTCGAAAGTTATTCCACCGTTTCCATACATTTGGCTCACCCTGTATATTGATAATATATTAATTACTTAAATGCAATCATGTGTATATATATTTTGTATATATATTTTACTATTATATCCCCACTATTCCCAATTCCCCCTCTCTATAGAGTGCTCTAATATATATTCAGAGGTATCACGTGATAGCCGTACGGCTGTATCAGTGGTCTTTCAGTTCTGTCAAGGCTTTTTCAGTTCTCGCGAGAATCCGCGGATTTTGACTCCCCGAGTCGAAATCCGAGAACTGAAAAAGTCCTGACAGAACTGAAAGAGCACTGAAAAAGCCCTGAAAGTCCAGAAAATCGTTGAACTGGAAAAGTACTGAAAGTCCTGAATATGCATTAATACAGGCCTGTCAGTCCTTTTTCAGTCCTTCCGAATTCTATGAGCGGCCCATGGCCACGCGGCCACTTTGACGAAAATAATTCAGTTCTGTCAGGGCTTTTTCAGTACTCTTTCAGTTCTGTCAGGACTTTTTCAGTTCTCGGATTTCGACTCGGATAGAGCGGCGCATCGCGTCGCGTCGCGGACGGGGATTCTTCCCTTCGAATCCTCGGCGTCAAATGACGCGTCCCGACGGGACGGTCATAAAGACGGGTCGTCTTTGTCCGTCGCACAATAGACGAAATTCGGAATATCGGTTCTTACCACTCACTATCATCGCGATCGAAATACCTCGTGGTTAATCTCGCGACCAGACGGGCGAATTCTCCAAGACTGGCGCGTTTTTTATTGATAGGATTGATCCACATTCTCTTCTTTCTATTTCTTTCTGACATCAATGCTACCATAAAAGCAATTTCCTCATTAGAACTACTGCTGCCGTCGTACATCTTGTTGCACTGCTAGATACCGTTTGATTATAATATATTTTATAAAATTTACGGACATTCAAGTCCGAATCTGTCGGTTGCCACCGGAAAAGTGGGCGATGCCACCATCCATCGCGGAGCGTCACCGAGCCGTGACGTAAAATTTACTGACATTCAGGTAAGAATCGCCGAGCATCGCCGGGCATGTCGTAAAATTTATGGACATTCAGGTAAGAATCGCCGGGTATCGACGCGACCCGACGCGACGCCCAAGTGTGCGGTAACCTTTAGTGTACTTCGACCTTAATTCTTACCAAGCCTATTAAGACGGGAATACACGTAATGGTGTACCTGAAAGGTAGACCTGTCAGGTCGCTTATACAGGTAAACCTGAGCGTGTATGTGACAAAACTGGCAGGTATCCTTGTCTGTCAACAATGAAAAATACATATTTTCTACCTGTGGCAGCACTACCTATGCGCAGGTTTCAGTTTTTTCCGACTAGAAGAGGTTTCTAGTCGTACATAACGTTTTGTACCGTTAATTATATCATCACGATTTAACCCTTAACTGGTGAGGTGCGGTCTCACAGCCGGCGCACGGGATAAAGATGTGATTTACTGGTATAAATTCGTTGCTGTTTATTGCTTGCGAATGCCGAACTTCTTGTTCTTCAATTTCTGATTCAGAAATATGGTAATCTGTCATGTACCAATAGGGTGAGGATTAGGCGGAGCCATACAATTGTAGGCGTTTACAATAGCCAGTAAATCACATCTTTATCCCGTGCGCCGGCTGTGTGACCGCACCTCACCAGTTAAGGGTTAAGGAGGATCGTTAGAGAAATGACTTCTCAGAAACCGTAGTTGAAAATTTTTTAAAATACTTGTGAACTCCTTTTAATCAGAGAAAAAAAATCAAACAATTTCACTCTACAGTTTTCTCGTAATTAATTTTTAAAAATTACGAGATTAGTATTGAGTCTTATGGGGAGCATATTTCAAATGCATAGAACTTGCGATTTTCAACCGAAACAAATTCTGAAAATTATGAAATAAGTTTCAACGCCATACGAACTTGTTTTTACTAAATTATAAAGAATTTTCACTCTACAGTTTTTTTTAATATAAAGGAAAAACTGTCGAAAAATTCAAAAGTTTTCATTTACTCGTCCGCCATATGCAAAAACGTAGCAACATCTCACTACGTGACGTCACAAGCTCTTGGCACGAAGCATGCTCTTTCTCACTAACCAGTTTTCCAACTTGAGATTGAGGTTATAAACAGACGTCATGAACCGCTTCAACGCGTTGTCCGTCGATAAGAATTCTGTTTAACCTACCGATTTGCTGCCGACTTACAAATACACTTTCTCACTAACCAGTTTTCCTTCCCATCAGAAAGTTTGAGCACGTGAAAAATTGTACATGTCTTGGCAGTTCTTTTACGTCTGTTTATATACTCGCTAACTTGAGATTGAGGTTATAAACAGACGTCATGAACCGCTTCAACGCGTTGTCCGTCGATAAGAATTCTGTTTAACCTACCGATTTGCTACAAACTTACGAATGTTGAAATGCTATGTTGCCACGTTTTGCACACATTCTACATATTTAAAATAAATTAAGTTTGAAGTTATAAAATTGTTTTCAAATATTTATCTTATTTTTTAGGTTGAAAGTAACAAAAAAAAAGAATTCAGCACCTATACTTATTATTGCAGTTTTTATAAAACTTGAAATTTTACTATTTGAAATTGGCAACACACGTCGATTTCTTTGTTCTTTTTCCCCTTCTACCTCACCCCGAAGAGCACTGACGATCCTCCTTAAATAACAAGCTAATCTAGAATTACCCGAGTCGAAATCCGAGAGCTGAAAGAGCCTTGACAGAACTGAAAGACCACTGACAGAACTGAATTATTTTCGTCAAAACGCTTTAGCGCATGCGCGGCCAATAGAATTCGGAACAAATGAAAAAGCACTGACAGGCCTGCATAAATGCATATTCAGAGGTATTAGGGTTGTTTCAGGGGGGCTATTCTCGACGCGTGAGAAACGAATTCGTGAACAGAATTATTGTTTCGTTTGAGAAATTTTGTACACGGAATTTTTTCCCATAAAACTCCTTCGTTAACGAAATTACTTTTTTCGTTGACGAAAGTGTCATTCGTCGTTCTCGCTGTTTTCGTCAACGAATGTGGTATGGCATTTGTATGCCGGTGAGTTACATGACGAGGCGGTGGGCCAATGCGACGGGTCGTTGCTAAGTGATTAAACGAGATTCTAAAAAGAAGACGTCGCTAAGGGATGTAAACACATTTTTCGTGTGAGAAAATTAATTTCGTTGACGAGATCTATCTTGGAAGGGATATTCGAATCGTTAACGAAAGTGATCGACGAAATTTTACATCCGTTAACGAAAAATATTTCCTCCACGAAAAGCATTTCCCACGCGTCGAGAATAACCCTTCCAAGATAGATCTCGTCAACAAAATTAATTTTCTCACACGAAAAATGTATTTTCTCACACGAAAAAAGGGATGCATCCCTTAGCGACGTCTTCTTCTTAGAATCTCGTTTAATCACTTAAGGCGGATCAGGCGGTTCACTCGGATGAATGATCACTCAAGTGAACGTTCTTTTTCTTTTTATTCCACGTTCACACGACACAGGCAAAATGAAATAGAAATGAACGTTATCTGCTCTTTCCCTCGAATATGTTGTCAAATGAAGTTGTACGCCTTGGAATTCGTTTAATTTGTGAGAATTTGATTGAAAAATTGGAAAAAAAAAACAAAGAAAACGTCGACGTTGCACTGAGAAAAAAAAAGATTAAAAATTATTCTATTAGAAGGATAATCTGAGTACGAAAGGTAAAATAGATCAAAAATTATCCTAAGGAAGGTTAAATTTTATACCCTGGAAGGATAATTTTTTATCTTTTGCCTTTCGTACTTAGATTATCCTTCTAACAGGATAATTTTTAATCTTTTTTTTTTCTCAGTGTGGTGGGTGCGACCATGGATTGCAAGGAGAAATATTTCTGGAGCTTCAGATTCATTGTTAAAAGAATTAGCGGATGAAGATCCTGATTCATATTGCAATCATCTTCGAATGGATAAGAAGAAATTTGAAGAACTTCTACAACTTGTCACTCCCTTAATAATGCGCGTCCGCAAAGGGTTAAGGAGGATCGTCAGTGCTCTTCGGGGTGAGGTAGAAGGGGAAAAAGAACAAAGAAATCGACGTGTTTTGCCAATTTCAAATAGTAAAATTTTAAGTTTTATAAAAACTGCAATAATAAGTATAGGTGCTGAATTCTTTTTTCTTTTTGTTACTTTCAACCTAAAAAATAAGATAAATATTTGAAAACAATTTTATAACTTCAAACTTAATTTATTTTAAATATGTAAAATGTGTGCAAAACGTGGCAACATAGCATTTCAACATTCGTAAGTTAGTAGCAAATCGGTAGGTTAAATAGAATTCTTATCGACGGACAACGCGTTGAAGCGGTTCATGACGTCTGTTTATAACCTCAATCTCAAGTTAGCGAGTATATAAACAGACGTAAAAGAACTGCCAAGACATGTACAATTTTTCACGTGCTCAAACTTTCTGATGGGAAGGAAAACTGGTTAGTGAGAAAGTGTATTTGTAAGTCGGTAGCAAATCGGTAGGTTAAACAGAATTCTTATCGACGGACAACGCGTTGAAGCGATTCATAACGTCTGTTTATAACCTCAATCTCAAGTTGGAAAACTGGTTAGTGAGAAAGAGCATGCTTCGTGCCAAGAGCTTGTGACGTCACGTAGTGAGATGTTGCCACGTTTTTGCATATGGCGGACGAGTACATGAAAACTTTTGAATTTTTCGACAGTTTTTCCTTTATATTAAAAAAACTGTAGAGTGAAAATTCTTTATAATTTAGTAAAAACAAGTTCGTATGGCGTTGAAACTTATTTCATAATTTTCAGAAGAAACTTCGCAAGCCACAGCAGCGGAGGAGAAAAGGTTCCCCCACTCTCCTGACTTTAGGAATGTGTGAGTTGTGTCAGTGAATCCCTCTGCGCCCCTCTGCGATGTAGAGTTGCGCGGGAACTGTGCGTCCCTCCTCTCATAACCCCGCCTTTAGTATGGTGTGGTAGGGAGATCCCTAGCATCGCAATACGGCGAATTCAGAGCCCGGTGGCCAAGAAGTTAGGGAGACTCCACTGTACAATGCCACGGTAGGAATATCAGGTTCTACCGACATAACGTGCTTCGACAAGGTCTGCATCAACTTTGGCGGTATATTGGCGGCACTGCACTAATCCTGTGGCAGACTTTTCTATCTGGGTGAACAGGTCTACCTGTCAGGTATACCGTTACGTGTATTCCTGGCTTTAAGGGGGACTCTGACTGGGTCGTGAACTGGGCGAAAGCACTACCTGTATAGGGGGATTGGGTAACTGCACAAAACAGATAGAGTACCATCTGTGGCACGCACCAAGTATTAAGCAGATGCCCGTGGTATAAGCGCTGTTTACACATTATTTTGGATAATAATTGAAGTGTTTTACCTATGAGATTTAATCAACATGGCCTCAATTATAATAGAATGTGGATTTCAAGGCGTTCAAATAAATTCTTTCCGTGGAAAATCGTTATCAAAAGGTAAATACAAGCAGCGCCACCAAGCTGGGTTTCTTGGCGAAACTTGGATGTACATTCTCTTGTACATGTGTAACACAAACAAAAGCTACGTTTGTGGAAGTACGCTAAAGCCCTATTGTACATGTGTTTCGTCATTGACTTGCAATGGCATACGTGGGGCTTTCGTGACCTCGAGTGGTCCCTGCCTTTACGGTTACTCGTGCGCCGCAGGTGACTCGTTTATTTTGGGTGTGCCATTGCGGGATTAATTATGTAGTTGTTTAATAAGTTGGCTGTCGACTACTGTCAACTGAGGAATAATTAATTTCTTTTGTCTCTTTGCCGTCGCACCATGTGTACAGCACCACGTGGCACACAACGCGTAAAGGTTCACGTATCGTGTTATCAGCGCGCACCTGTGTCCGAAAAAAACATAATTAACGATGAGAATCACGTAGGACTGAATGTATTATATATATATATATATATTCGCCTAAATAATTCGTAATAACAGAAATTTTATATCGTGCAAATTGTAATTAAACATAGTTAACCTTTCACAAGATCGAGGAGCAGAAAACATTTTAAAAAATTTTCTTTAATGTCATCTTTTTCCACTGGGTAATACCCACATCCACATGACCGATACATACATACACTTGTTATTTCTTCCCATTCACTTCGTACAATTGGCTTATACAGGATCTTTGGTTTAATACACGCCAGCGGAGTGGGTTGCATATCGGTTGGCGCACTCCATCCGCTGCGTTTTCCTGTAATTCGGTGATAATACCGACAGCCGAAATCCAAACCAAATACCAGGTAGACATATCAGTTTGAGAAACATCGATCATCTCAATAGTGGTGAAATGAGATGATCAATGTTTTTCTTGGCTGTCGGTATTACATACCACCGAATTAGGTGGGCTGGTAGTCGAGGAAATAAACTTAGGCGCCACCGAGCAAAAAACCCTTATGTACACCCGTGCTCACGGAATCTGTCGCTGGTGACTTTTTTTAAACCTTATTTTTAAACGTACTAACCAGTGAACAATTAATTCTCATGCCCTCATTAGCTACGGTGACGTCTACTCTCGTTAATGAAAGCACGAGGATTGATTAATCATTGGTTAGTACGTTTAAAAATAACATTTAAAAAAAGTCACCAGCGACAGATTCCGTGAGCCCGGGTGTACCGCCTGATTTGAAATATATCAATATGGCAGGAGTCAATGCTTACTTTATAAAGTATAGTAGGCATTGCAGGAGTCAAAAACGAAAATATAATCTTAATTTATGAATCTGTATGTAGTGAAGTGAATTGAAATAAAAAATTTAATATAAAACGGTGGCTGTGGAGCCTCCGCAGCCGCTTCCCACCAGCGATAGCGGCCGACCCACGACAAGCGACGGTGTCGTCACCACCAGACGACGGAAACAGGTCCTTCTCCCGCGCGAAGAGGACCTGCCGTCTCAGCTGGAGATCCACTGAATTCCTTCAACTGTTTCACTTTCATAATTTTTTTACCAGTCACATCAGATACAGTCAAATCTGCAACAGTGCAGCATTAATAATATATTATAACCGTTTTAATTTGCCCGCGGGTGTTTGGCTCGGTGGCGCCATCTGCTTCAGTTTTGTCCAGCCAACCTAATTACAGGAAACCACAGCGGATGGAGTGCGCCAACCGATATGCAACCCGTTCCACTGGCGTGTATTAAACCAGAGACCCTATAGATATGTATATGTATACAATCCGTTTCCCTCTATACACGCCAGCGTAGCACATTGCATATCGGTTGGCGATATCGGATCCAAGATGGTTCCCTAAAATTCGGTGACAATACCGACAGCCCGGACACGAACCAAATAGCCAGGACACGAACAAAATAGACGTTTCAGTCCGAAAAACATCGGTCATCTCAATAGTGGTGAATGTGACAGATGCTCTGACAGATAGTTTGATAATCGTTTGTATTTTTTTCGAATAATCAAGATAGTGAACGGAAGCAGTGCCATTTTTTTCTGGTTGTGCCTAAAGAGCAGGAAAGGAGACATCAGTATCTCAGAAGAAGTGCCATCAGATAAGTTACTTCCTAACTGACCCTCTTAACCTCATTTTGATCACTTAGGCCCGCTGCACACGTCCGTCTTTTAACCGTGCGGTACCGCTGCGGCGCCGGAATTGCGGTCGGTGATACCATAGATAGATTGTGTAGCGCTGCACACACACCTCCGGTGACGTTGCGGCGCCGTGCGTTCCTCTTGCGGCAGTCTTTCGCCGCAGTTCCCCACGACACCGCAACGATACCGCACACGCACCTCCGGCTTCTCAGTACTTTCCCGTCTATAGAGTGCATTGAATTGCTGCGGCAACGTAGCGGCACCGCAACGACGTGTGCACCGGGACTGATATCACCAACCGCAATTCCGGCACCGCAGCGGTACCGCACGGTTAAAAGACGGACGTGTGCAGCGGGCCTTATAAAGAACAAATATCTGTGGTTATTCAATTTTTGGTTTTCAGCGTCATGCGAGATACTGATGTCTCCTTTCCTGCTCTTTATGCACAATCAGACAAAAAATGGCACTGCTTCCGTTCACTATCTCGATTATTCGAAAAAAATACAAACGATTATCAAACTATCTGTTAGAGCATCTGTCACATTCACCACTATTGAGATGACCGATGTTTTTCGGACTGAAACGTCTATTTGGTTCGTGTCCGGGCTGTCGGTATTGTCACCGAATTTTAGGGAACCATCTTGGATCCGATAGCGCCAACCGATATGCAACGTGCTACGCTGGCGTGTATATAATCCGTTCCCCTCAATAGACGCCATCGTAGCGGGTTGCATATCGGTTGACGCCTTCGATCCGCTGCAGGGGCCATGCGCCTGTGTCCGGCGCCAGGCGGATAACCGATATGCAACCCGCTACGCTGGCGTGTATTGAGTGGAACAGATTGTAGATATATAGAGGGTGTTACGCTTGGGAAGTTGTGGCGACCTACTACCGCGACCGACCGCCAGGCGGCTACTACACCGATCCGCCGGCTACCACGGCTCTCGCGCCCATCTACAGATCTTCTCACTAAACTTCATCAGCACCCCGATTTCTATATATGACCGAGGCTCACCGACACCAATGGCGGGTAGGCGAGTGGCATCGGCGACGCACACATCATTTAGCTCGCCGCCACAGTTTCATTTGGGGCGTGGCTTAATTTCACCAACACTTGTTCCATCGACAAATGGTAGACTGTGATAATCGGCGGGATAAGCGTTCACTAACGTGGCTCCTTCTTATTTTCTTCGGCAGTGAACCGGCGGTATAGCGATAGCGGTCACGGAAAATTCTAAAAAATGCAAAATAAAGATTATTTTTCCATCCAAGTTATACTTTTCAAGTAAAAGAAAAAAAGATCATCTCAGTTCTGAATGCTTATATAATCTTCCACAGCAGCTGCCGAAAACAAGTAAGAATAAGGGGAATTGGGTGTTGATCAATAATTATCCCGTTGATTATTACAACCTCACCATTCATCGCGTCATTCGTCGGCGCGATAAATATTGACGAAAATAAGCCACGCCCCATATGATACTCCAGAGTATAACACCCTGTATATACATGTATTGTTCATACACACGTAAAAATATTACATTCATTATACAAGAAGATTAACGGTCATGTACCGCCAGAAACAGATAGACAAGACATAATGATGAACGTTACATGGCCTGTTGTAGAGCAATGTGGTTCTCTCTCGTTATTTATACATGTATATATGATATTTTCTTCTACTACTCTACTTCTCTCTTTCGCTACAGGAACGAGTCGCACTCCAAGAACAATTTTAAATTTTCAGTCCAAGCGAAAGAATGAATTATTCGATGACATCGACGACGGGTTAAAATGATACGTTTGCTGCCATCGGACACTCAGAGTAGTGTACAAAAATTACAAAAGACGTTAGAGATTCGAGTAAGACTGCTAAAACATCGTGTAAGTAGGTAAACAAAGTTTAATCTTTGTACATGCGTTCATACTATACGCATACGTGCCTACCTCAAATTACAGACGATATTTCTGTAGCACAATCACTTCGTTCTTGTCTTTTGCTCACACGCTCCCTCACTTTCTTACAATTGAGGGGGTCAGTGGAAAAGTGGTACAAGTTACAATTTGGATTATTTGAGTTAACTGCAAAAATGCATAGTTAAAGTAAATATCTGTTTAGAAAAAAAATGGTATAATGTGTATAATGGTATGGTTGCCACTTATACCACTTTTTTTCTAAAGAGATATTTACTTTAACTATGCATTTTTGCAGTTAACTCAAATAATCCAAATTGTGACTTGTACCACTTTTCCACTGACCCCCTCAATTATTGATTAATACATTTTCCGTTTCATCCGTCACCCGGTCTCTTTTCTCATCCGTTTCGTCACAAAGAATTATTCTTCGAAGAGTCGATTTAATTCATTTATATCCATTCAAAACGGCTTTATCGCAGCGCAGCTCGTTCGAACGACGTGCTAGGGTAGGACTTATTTGTTCGAACGCAGCGCCCTTCGAAAAGAGAACGAAATTAGATTGCCAGATGTCGAATGCACGGCGGTCACTATGCCGGAGGATTATCGGGATTCGGCCTTCGTCTTCGGCGGCCTGAACGACTTCAGTTTCTTCGTCTTCTTTTGTTTTGTGGCGGAGGAAGAGCCAGACTGGAAGGCTTTCCAACTGTCAACCCTAGATTGTCTCGACTCTTCGAAATTTCTCTGCCATTCGCGCTCCATCGCCGCTTGCGCTTCCGCCGTCAATTCCTCCTCGCGTTTTCGCTTCCGTTGCTCGACATCTCTGGTGGCTAATTCTCTCCTGCGGATAGACATTTTTCGCGTTAGAGCTTGGCTTTATACATTTATCAGCGAATCCCCGTGAAATTAAACTATCATCGATATACCTTCTACGTTCCATGTCGGCGAATAGTTTCATCGTCATAACCCATATAGCGTGTTTATATCCTTCATCCGTTTCTTCGTCCAACGCGGGCTGTCCCTCGGTTTTTCCTTCCTTTTTTAATTTCTTCTTCTTCTCCGATATCTATGATCGAAAGTGTCGATCGAAAGTGTCGTTCGATAAGGACTTATCTGCGACAATAGGATGTGAATGTGGAACCGTGTGGCGCGTCAGACTTACCATGTGATCGGTCCGTGCTTTTGCTTCCTCGATAACATCCATACACTTTGCCCGAGTTTCTTCATTTTCTAGAGTCTTCCACGCTTTATTTACAACTGAAAGTACGGAACGTTACGCGTTACCAAAATGTAAAGATATTTCCAATTCGAGTGTTACTCACTTTCGAACGCCTGTTGCGCTCTGTCCGGATCGTCTTGATTTTTATCTGGATGCACCAAAATGGACATCTATTGAAAGATATAGCAATTAAAGACGAGTTTTGTTAACAGACTCATCTCACAGGATCGAAAGGGGATACTTACACGACGATACTTCTTTTTCACTTCCTCTATAGTCGTAGCAGGATCGATTTGTAAGACTTCGAAAGGATTCAGGTTGAAGTAAGAGGAACCGGGTCGCAAGAGCCTTTCAATTTGTTGTTTGGGAGTCAACACAGAATCCCTTTTCTCTATTTCCTTTACCTAAATAAACACAAATGAGCAATGTACCATCTGCAACAGTGTCACATACACAAAGCAAATATTTATAGGTTAGATACGATTAGAACTCCGCTCCTAACCTATACAAAATCAGATGATCGAACGCGTAATTGCTCGACAAATGTGGCATGTTAAAAGAAATCTCGAACAACGCGAGTAAACGTACGATGTATCGATCGGCTTTATTCTTATTTTACAGTAAATATTTGTGACGTTTATCGAAGCAGCTCTTCCGATCTCATCTGTTTTGACGGTTACATAATAAAATCTCGGACCCAGTTTCGATCGAGTGTTGCCAATGACTCCGGCACCTTTCAATTAATGGAAAAGGACGTACTTCCGTATAAAATTCGTTGAATTCATCCTCTTTCTTTGCTGGAATCTCACTTGGTATACTCGAGTTGGAGGCAGCCATCTTGTTTCTTACTGCCCGACATGACGATTACGATACCACCTGGAAAATGTGTTCTGCAAAGTTTGTACTCCCCCCAAGGATGGTTGACGCGGTTGATAAAGCAACGCTGCCTACTACCTAAAGGCCCCTGTAGGTACACGTTGGGCCAATGCGTTGGGCCAATGCGTTGGGCCAGCGTGTACAGGGCCACTTGGCGTAAATTTGTCGTTGGCGGCCAGCGTTGGCCGGCCAGCCGAGTGTTGTCGGTTTTTCGTCCACATATCAAAGGATCTTGGCGCAGTCCGCCAACAGCGTTCACACGTTGGCCTCTCGTAGGTGCCGTTATATACTAAAAGATGGCGGTCACGGTGGTATTACAATAATACCTTCTAGTTTTTTTTGAGGAGATTGGATGGACCATTAGGAAGTGTAATTTACAAGGATTTTGCTCAGAACCCCTGCAAAAGACACGCCAGATGACTCAAAAAAGAAAAAAATTTTGCTCAAAAAATATTCGTACCTCGGGCTGAAAATTTGTATGTTACTTGTTTGAAGATCACAAATGATGTATGTACCTATGTAAATCGTCGGCTAGGTCACTAATAAAGGGGTATCAGACGCCCTCAAATTTGTAACTTTTGTTTCGAACATTTTTTTATGTTACCTCCGCGTCTGACGTTTTAATATATTACATGACTTGTCATTTTTTTCTTAAAAAAATTTTTTTTACCTCTGACGTTTTAACATATTGTTTCAGAGACTTTTCGAAACACATAAAATAATTGTCAGACGAGAAAACCTATACAAAATAGAAAGTTCTGTTCAAGTAAATGGCCGCGACTGCGATAGTGTCCACGTCCATCCACGTCAAATGGCCAATGCAGAATAAGCAACGCCAACGTGTAAACGCTGTCCCAACTCATTGGCCCAACGTGTACAGGGGGCTTAATACCTATACCTAGGCACGTAGGTAGATGCTACGAAATGCTTGATGGATTTATTCGTACCTACTCCGTGTTGAGATTTGTAGAAACAATGCGCCTCATGCGCTTCTTTTTTCATGAAATACAAATCTCCGTTTACATGAATTAGAACATGATTTACATTCTTCGCCAGTACCGTGTGCATTGGATTCTAACGACAACCGTCAGATGGCGCAAGTAATAACTTTCTCAGTCGAGAATTCTGTATCGCGCGCGAGAGTAAATTCATCGTCTCGAAATAAATTCGGAAGGATTTTCTCTTGCCTACCCACCTTACGCATACGTATCGCTCTTATCAGCGCGAGAGACTTTAAAATCGTTGCCAGCGGTGTAACACTCGTTCGAAAAACGTCCTCCACCACGCGTAATATTTCCACGAATATTTCTTCACCTTCGAATTTGATGCGCGGCGTACGAAGCAAAAAGTCGATTATTTCACGTAAAAATTCTTTTCCTCGTGCACCAATGCGAGAGGAAGCTATCGCCGCTCTATCTATAGCGTACAAGCACGTATGTGTATTCATAATTTTGTATGCTATAAAACATTACGATTTGCGTGTCGCGAATATCTTTCTACGTTCTATCTGCGAGTTGGCGTCGCGTTTAAAGCTCCCTGTACACGTTGGGCCAATGCGTTGGGCCAATGAGTTGGGACAGCGTTTACACGTTGGCGTTGCTCATTCTGCATTGGCCATTTGACGTGGATGGACGTGGACACTATCGCAGTCGCGGCCATTTACTTGAACAGCACTTTCTATTTTGTATAGGTTTTCTCGTCTGACAATTATTTTATGTGTTTCGAAAAGTGTCTGAAACAATATGTTAAAACGTCAGAGGTAAAACAAAATTTTTTAAGACAAAAAAATGACAAGTCATGTAATATATTAAAACGTCAGACGCGCGGGGGTAACATAAAAAAATGTTCGAAACAAAAATTACAAATTTGAGGGCGTCTGACACCCCTTTATCAGTGACCTAGCCGTCTGACGATTTACATAGGTACATCATTTGTGACCTTCAAACAAGTAACATACAAATTTTCAGCCCGAAGTACGAATATTTTTTGAGCAAAATTTTTTTCTTTTTTGAGTCATCTGGCGTGTCTTGCAGGGATTCTGAGCAAAATCCTTGCAAATGACACTTCCTAATGGTCCCTCCAATCACCTCAAAAAATTCTAGTCGAAGGAATTATCGTAATACCTCCGTGGCCGCCATCTTTTAGTATATAACGGCACCTCCGAGAGGCCAACGTGTGAACGCTGTTGGCGGACTGCGGCAAGATCCTTTGATGTGTGGACGAAAAACCGACAACACTCGGCTGGCCGGCCAACGCTGGCCGCCAACGACAAATTTACGCCAAGTGGCCCTGTACACGTTGGCCCAACGCATTGGCCCAACGTGTACAGGGGCCTTAAGGTCAAAGAAACGTGTGTATGTCCGGCCGTCGAGCGTTACCGCGAACTTGCTTCGCGATTTATAACTGCGCTCATAATCATGTTCGAATCGGCAAGTGAAAAATATTGATTTCATCGAGTGGAATCGGAGATGAATTTGCCGGAACGTCTTGTAATTCCACGCTAGAGGGGAGGATTTGCAAATCACATGGATCACACCGTCGCATCCGCGTCCCGCGCGCTAACAATTCTGCGTAGATACGGAGCTCGATGCTCGGAATTGGGGTGGTGTAATGGATCGTTCACGTATGCACACACACCAACGCGGAAACTACCTAATGGGTAAGGGTTACTCGCGCAGCCAGTGTGGAATCGGTTCTTTCCACGTTCTAATTCTCGCAGCATGTGCAAATTCACACGATAAAATCTCGTCGTAAGAAACTTATACGAGCTATCTCTCGAAAATCGTTTTACCGCGCCGAAGCGCGAAAGTGAGCGATCGCGATTGATATGTAGATCCGTAGAATAGATTGTGGGAGGCGTATGATAACCCTCTATTGCATATTGTTCCCATATGGGAACACAAACTTGGAATTTTTATGCCGGGCTGCCTATGCGTGATACGTTTGTGTCACGCATGGTGTTCCCTTCCAGGAACGTTGTATAAAGTATTGATGCAGCCGCTGTTCGGTAGATGTCGCGAGCAGTTGCGAATCAGAATTTTATGTCCAAACACTGATCAATTTTCGCACTGGCCTGAATGGACTGAAGCTAGAGAACGTTGCAAAAAATTGGGATGCAAAGGGAAATCTAGGGTAAAATGCCAAAAATGTAAGATACACTTATGTTTTCACTTTAAAAGTAACTGTTTTGTTCAGTTTATTTTAAAATAAAACTTGTTTCTGTGCATGTTGTTCCCAATTGGTTCCAAACAAAAATTACCCCTACATCACACTTTTTTGGTGAAATTATCACATAATGTCACTGTCTATCAACAAATAATGCACAAAAGTAGCTCTGAAATTTTTTCCAAGCAAAAAAAAAAATTTCAAATTAATTCGTACAATAGAGGGATAAGTATTACTTTTCATGGCCATTTTTGGTTTTCGCGCGGTTTTTTTGGCTTTCTATACCTATATCAACGCATGGAGAAATATGACTACCTATGTATGTGTTTTTTAATATGAATTTTGATACACTGGGAGAAAAATGCAGTAAGGCACTCTGAACAAAAATTGGATTCATTCAACCATCGGTGAAGTTAAATATGGCGAACCTCACGGTGCAATTGTTTCAATGCCATAAGAGGGTAAGGAAAAATAAATAAAGTTGAAACAATCGAATTGAAGTTGAAACAAGTGAATATCTATATATACTGTTTAAAATTTCTTTTTGTCACTCAGTGTCAAATACTCGGTTTCATGGGCGTCCTCGATGCATGTGAAATCATTTTTCACACACCAATTCGTGAAAAGTTGCACAGTGCGTGAAATAACCTGCGCAGTGCGTGAAATCGTCAACCTCGTATTTGACACTTAGGGCCGGTTTTACCAACACGGTATAAAAGTCATCAAAAAACTATGATTTATAATTGAAAATTCTCTTTGTGAATTATAAAATTTATGACCATAAAAATTAGTCCATTATTTTGATTATTTTTTACTTATTATTCAAATAATGTGCCTCCTTTGACTAGCGTCTTTGACATCTGAAATGCACGCTTGAACCCACTCCACTGACGCGATGTTGCCGCATCTACTCGACACGCTCTTTCCGAACACCGAGAAGCAGAAATTAGTTATAACTAAAGTATCAAACGGTCAATAATTTTCATCAATGGGTGTAAATTTTTGTTTTTTTTTTTTCCCCGTTTTTGGTATATTTTTTATATTTTAATCTTGGATTTTACATACAAACCCCAAGAGAAATGTGTCTTGCCCATGAGACTCTGGGTTATTTTCTACTCGGTAATTAATTTTTATCAGACATACTAAACGGTCAATCTACCCCAAAATGCACCAGGAGGTTTCTATTGATATTAGCTTGCATACATAATTATTTCATATTTAAATCTTGGAAATCGATTCGTGACCATACTAATTTAACTTTCTGGCTCTCTTGGATCGGCAAATGTTTGGGGGGTGAATCAGCGATGGTCAGAAGGGAAAAGGTCTAAGCTTCTATTTGAGGAAAGGCTTATTGTTGAGACAGATGAAGTTGATAAGAACAATAAGATTGACGTAAATTCCTCAAAAGATTCTGAAGTAAACAAACTTCGACGAAGAGAGTGCACGTATTAAAGATTTGCCTAACGTATCATATGATGAAGATTACTATTGAATATTAATTTTTTATAAATTTAATCACGATACTATCAATTTTTATGTAATCTTATTAGAATATAAGAGTAATTTGTATCTACAAACTATGTATGTATCAGCATAGATTTAAGATTGAATGATAATGATTACTTGGTCTGATTAAGGTCTTCTTTTGGGGTTTTTCCTTAAGCCGTAGCAACAAATGTTGGACCATTGTTATGTTCCCCAAAAGCTAATTATATAATAGATAAGAAAACTTCTACATTAATTTAATCGATTACTTCTTGAGTGAGAGTATTGAAATAAGCAAAAACTGCTCGATGTTAGATATTTATAATCCTAAGTTTAAGAATATGATTTATTATCGCAAACGAAAGGTAAGAGGGTATAGATTTATAACTCTACCCTTGCTAAAAAGTTTCCAATACTTTACAACCGGAAAAAACCCGGCGGGCCTAGCGGCCCAGATGAGCATGTGGTGTGTAGCTTGGTACAGAGTGATTTCTGGTCACTCTGTCCCTCCTAAACGGGCTTTGCAGCGTCTACTAAATAAGAAATAATTAGTTCCGAGATAGCGACAACGAAGTGTATGTGATTTTTAGAGTTCTCAGTGTTTAAAGGTATTACCTACCACCACTCACCACAATGCTGCCTGGCTATCAGAAAGCCGAATCGCGAAATTTACCTGTTGTGGATGTACAAATGGTGTACCAGTTTCTTTCAAATAATGCAAATTTAAATCAACCTTAGAGCAGTGGTGTAAAAGTACTGCGGTAAGTATCAATATATAGAACGTTAATTGTGATACAAATTAATTCTTGAATCAACACTTGTTATTACATACCTAATATTAAAATATTGTGTTGTAAAATGTTTTAATACGTAATACGAAATAATTTGTAGATCGGGAAGAGAGGATTACGGCTTACTCTCTATACTTAAAGGCTCCAGTAAACATGCGGCATTCGGCGAATACCGAGCAAGTGCTCGCCGATGTCAACGAGGCTTTAACCTTTAAATGCATGATTTTTTGTTTTTTCATTAAAATATTAATTTTAGATAAGAAATTATTCAAAACATAAGGAAAAAATATTTTAAAAAATTATTTAAAAAGTCCACCTACATGTCAAGCAGTATGTTGCGAACATGCAACAATGTAGTGTATTTACTTAATATTTCATTCTTTGTGAATTATACGAATAAGAAATAGTCGTTGCAAATTTGCAACTGTATGCAAAGGGTTAAAGTGGATTCTGAACATTCGGAATTTGGCGAATACCGAGCGACAGCTCTATTCACCAAACGCCGAGTAGTATTGACTCGGAAAAGGTCGGTTCTTACCTGCGGCATATAAATAAGTGCAAACACTTCTTCAATGTTCTTAAAATGCATGGAAGTTTCGGAGTTATTTGCAAAATTCGAGAGAGCATCCTGAACGAATACTTCGGATGCAGCGTTTACACATTGCTTCTTTAGTTATAGCTGAACGTTATTCCCATACGCATCAATGTAATATTATAAGTACATTTCTCAATTTTTATAATAGCAATGTTCCATCGCACCTTAAGCGGACGTCTATATCGGTTCTTACCGTTCATTATCATCGCGATAATTAAATTTAGAGTTAATCCCGCCATCGGTCGCAATGGCGAGACGAGCGGTATGTTTCGGTGAATCTAGGCTGTTATTGAGCTCGCAACCCCGTCAATCTTTTCTGAAAAGGTTAATTATCGGACGTCGCAATTAACGAGTCGCGATGAGCCGCTTTCCGCAATATCCATACGTTCAGGTAGAAGGAGACGCTACCGGCGACATTGATACATCCTTTCATAGTGAGTGGAGTAAAGCACAAATAGCGAAGGATGAGCAAAATATTCACAATTTTATTTTATCCTTAACAGGTTGCAACATATTTAATATCGATGTAGATCTCGGTCTTCGCAATATTTACACCGAAGCTCTTGCAGATGAAAACACTGTCAATTGTTTGCTGAATTTAAAAGAAACTAGAGAATCGACGATAAAAGAGTACGAAACTGAACGGTTTGAATTAAATAAGAAATACGCTTTTGACCCACTAGTAAGAAAACGATTTTTTAATTTCAATTACAAGTCCGCGAAAGAAAAGCAATCTACAAGTGATGATAAAAAAGTATAAATAATAACCAATAATACTACATTTCAACAATCATTTATGGTGGCATCACAACGTGAACTTGATCTGAGACAGTTCTTATCACATGAAATACTTGATTACCCTACATATCTCTTTGAAGGGTTCTACAAGGAAAAGAACGAAATCAGCATTAGTAATCGAAATTGAAAGAGTATATGCATGTGGAAACAGCACTTTTCAGCAAATAATAAAATCATATCATTCGAAAGTTTGTATTTTCGATGGAATGTCACTAGTGCATAAAATTAAATTTCAAAAATATAATACTTTCGGAGATTTTGCCACTGCATAGGATCGAAAGGAACGAAACCAAAGCAAATTGTTATATCAAGACCTTCAACCAAAATCCCGGCCAACTGCAAAGATTTTTTTTCTTTTACTCAAAACAAACTGCAACTTGTTCAATTTCTCTGCACGTATGCTCCAACTTTTTAAAAAATCAATGCTGTATCATCAATAGCAGTATCTATTTGAATGGGTATTGCGAGAAACGGTTCATTACCACTCGTCCGACTCGGGAAAGGTGGGGGACTGCGAACTCATTAGTAGTCTAGATTCGCGGATACAGACCGCCTGCCTTGTCATTATGACCGACGGTGGAATTAACTCTAGATTGGCGATTACAATGAAGTGGTAGGTCTTTACGACTATTCGTTTGCCTTGATGTGCCACGAAAGACCGACAAACTACGGGAACGGCGAACATTTGGACGAACACCAGATTCGGCCATTGGTAAACAGCGAGCAACCCGTGTACACATGCGGCATTCGCCGAGCAGTCGCTTAAAGCCTCGTTGACATCGGCGAGCACTTACTCGGCATTCGCCGAATGCCGCATGTTTACCGGAGCCTTAATACGTACTGCTAGCTGTTGCGTTTTTTACGGTAAATCTACTCGTTGCGAGCATAGTTTGGACGTTGTGGCGGGGGTGTCTGGCAACTGACGTCACGCAACGTAGCCTCATGTCGAGGTCCCGTTTTCTAGCCTCGCGTCAATTCATGATTTTTAAATATTTATAGCACGATTAACTCTTAATATTTTGCGCTACAACTTCGGTTAACGTTTTTGTGACCCAAACTCTATCGATTTTCATTTTTTTTTTAAATTACCGAACCTCCCTATTAACACCAACTCTAACTGCCGACTCGACTTTTACCGTATTAAATGACTCGAGTACCGACCAAGCCTGCCCGAAGGTAACTTTCAAACTGGCCAATACAGAGTGGGACATACGGTACACAGAGAAAAAGAATTAGTTGGATCTACTGAAAGTTACTTGCGGGATTGCAAGTAATTATTTATTTATATCAATTAAAATATTTCAATATACCGATATTTAATATCTCTTCCTTCCAATAACGTGGAACAGTAGGTACGTGATTGCACAAGGAAGGAATATCGATCAAATTAATACGAAAAAAGATCTAACTGGTGTGAATAAATAATTACTTACGATCCCGCAAGTAATTTTTATTAAATCTAATTAATTATTTTTCTCTGTGCAGGAAAATCACGATGAATATTGTAGAATCGCAATAAGATATCGTAAAATCAAACATGTACCGTAAATTCTCAATTGTTTTTGAATTTTAAAATTAGTTTTGTAAATTTATTTCACAAATGTGTTAGAAGCTTTTAACAACTTCTAACAGTGTACTCGAAGCAATTATAATTACACCGTTAGATTCACCGTATTCAACTTCACCGATGGTGGAATGAAGCAAAATTTTTTTTGTTGAAGGAATATCGATCAAATTAATACGAAAAAAGATCTAACTGGTGTGAATAAATAATTACTTACGATCCCGCAAGTAATTTTTATTAAATCTAATTAATTATTTTTCTCTGTGCAGGAAAATCACGATGAATATTATAGAATCGCAATAAGATATCGTAAAATCAAACATGTACCGTAAATTCTCAATTGTTTTTGAATTTTAAAATTAGTTTTGTAAATTTATTTCACAAATGTGTTAGAAGCTTTTAACAACTTCTAACAGTGTACTCGAAGCAATTATAATTACACCGTTAGATTCACCGTATTCAACTTCACCGATGGTGGAATGAAGCAAAATTTTTTTTGTCACTCACAAGGAGAGTATTCGAGGTGTACCTCACCGATTTTCTTCATTCTGCGATATGTTGTAGTATATCAAAAAACATTAGACACATATTTTTTTCTACGTGCTAATTCGGTCATTTAAGGGGTGAAAATCACCCCTAAACTTGACCCCCTAAAACCAATTTTTTACGATTTATGTAACCCCCGAGTGTAAAAGTACTTCACATATTATCGTCTTTCGATAAGGAATAATGTTCAATAGGTTTCATTAAGAAATTCAACGTAGTTTTTGAAAAATCGTAGAAAATTGGTTTTAGGGGGTCAAGTGTAGGGGTGATTTTCACCCCTTAAAAGGCCGAATTAGCACGAACAAAAAAATATGTGTCTAATATTTTTCGATATACTATAACATATCGCAGAATGAAGAAAATCGGTGAGGTACACCTCGAATACTCTCCTCCAGTGTCAAATACTCGGTTTCATGGGCGTCCTCGACGCATATGAAATCATCTTTCACACACCAATTCGTGAAAAGTTGCGCAGTGCGTGAAATCGTCATCCTCGTATTTGACACTTAGTGACAAAAAATAGAATTCGTTATTCGGTTGTTTCGCGCCGTTCTAACGAGTGTGATTGCCGTACTCGCTTCGCTCGTGCGACAAACTTCACACTCGTTAGAAACAGCGCTTCACGCCCTAATAACGAAAAAATAACTATTTCGGTATAGGGTGGGGATAATTGTCACTTTTGCTTTGGTCGCTTATTAAAAAAAATATTTATGCTACTGTGGCGAACGAAAAGTGAGTTCGCCATAATAAAAAAAAAAAGACATCGCTGGAGGCATTCGGGGTACGCACCGAAGGGCACGATTTCATACATCGACTGTCTGGTTATCACATGTTCGGAAAAAAAACCCAGTAAGAACGTTTTTCCCCTTTATCTGTACTTTCGAGAAAGAGCCATGAAGTCCCTCCCGGACAGGCAAAAATAAAAATACAAAGGTAGTTGAATTTTGAACGAAAATAATTTTACCAGGAATCCTTAATAAATGTAAAACGGAGCACATATTTTTCCGCAAATTGAGGGATGTAAACTGTACTATAAAGCTGTACTCCATACGTACATATGTTTGAGTAATTTTTTCGGAAAAACAGGGTTGTTGGATTTTCATACAAATTTTCCTCCATCATCAAACAGTGCAAAGTTCTTTAATTTATTTGGAAATAAATGTGTTCATTTGAAATAATAAATGATACACCAAGCTAAGAAAAATGCAGCGTTTCCGGACCCATGTTCATAGGAACTTTTTTTCTTACTTTCATCCTAGGAACCCGTCCTTGAAGTTTGTCGCAATATTAAAGAATCACCCGGCATATATGTATACGTAGTACCGAGAGACTAGGTAGATGGTGAACGAATGTCTCTGCTCATTCCTTTTATAACTCCTACACTATATATATACACTCAAGGACCCTGCGAACAAAATAGCGCGCACAAAGAATGGACAAATTAACTATGAACACAGCCCGTATCTTCGGCGAAACAGCGGTTGATGCGCAGCCTTTGATATTCGTCCATTTACCGCCTCCAAGAGCGAATCACTGCGAACCACACGAACCATGTTGTTTACGAATCGATTTTAAACGAACAAGTCCTTACACACTATGCACGACATGCCCGCGAATCACGCATCGCGCATCACGCATCACGCATCGCGCATAGTCTGTAGCGGGCTTAAGGCTAGGCCGACTCCTGCCTGGGCAGGCTCGTCCAGGCTGGGAGCGTCGTGCATCACGTCCGCGTTGCGTCCGCGTCGCGCGCGCGTCCTAATTAATATAATGTTCAGGCAGAGAGCGTCAGCGCTGCGTTTGTGAGCCCGTTCTCCCGAGTCTTCAGTTTGTAAAATGACCAGTTATACTGAATTAGTCCAGTCAGTGGGGGATTTTGCCCTACAAAAGGTTGGGTAGTCGCAATTTTTTAATATGTTGTTAAGGTCTGGGCCTTAACAAAAAATCCAAGTTTTTGACTTTGGGGGGTCACGGCTCGAGCCGCCATATTGAATGAAAGGGACAAAAAATGTTTTTTTTTTTAAATAACTCCCCAGCGGTTGATTTTACGACAAAAATGTTTAGATAAAAGTTAAAGAAGATAAAATTCTTCACATTTTTTGTATCTTCGTTTTTTTATAAGTCTAATGTGTTTCGAGTTACAGCGGCGGAAATATGAACATTTTTCCCAAAAAAATAGTAACACTCGCCATTCTTGTGATTTTTTAGTGTTTCTTGCTATTTATAATAATTTTATCCCTGATAGGCCTAATAGTCCACAGCGTCGTGATCTTAGGTGGAAATGACGCTTGAGCCACGCGATTGTATTATTAGCGTTTGCCTTTCTTTGATGGTTTTGATCGGTTGGTGTTGACGTTTTGAGTATAATCTGCATCCTCAATGTCATCATCATTGGTGCTTCTGAAAATACATTGCTCTTCCATTGGTAAATTTTGGTCATCTTTGTCCTCACTGTCGATTCGAACCACCGGTACATTTTCGCATGACTGACCACTACAGAAGCCACACACAACGGAACACTTCAACCCAGCTTTTCTGCAACCACATGCTGCACCGCATCCTTTTCGACAAGTGCATGACATGGATTTCAATAAGGTGTCGCGGGTGCTGGTTGCTTTGTCATTGTGATTGGAGCAAGTCCATATTGCTATCAAGTTTCCAACCCCAGTCTTCTGGTTTTTCTTCGATTCCATACCATTTTTGGACTTGGTAGTACGTCCTGAATGCATGATACCGCGCGGCATCCTTCGTTGGTGGCAAAGAAGTAAGATAGGATGTACTTTTTGTGGTAGATTTAGCGAAACATTGGTAGCGGATTTCTTCCAACGTGTCCTCTTCCATATTGCCGCCATACAAAGGAACAAGAAAGCGTGCTCCAGCGTCTGCGATGTGTTCTGGTGTTGCATTCTGATATTTGAAGATGCTAATGGTGGCACAGAGTCCTGCTGTTTTCTGGAGAAGCGAACAAAATTTGGTATTAGATTTACCGGAACGGTCACGCATTGAATCGCTATTTCTCCCCTTTATAAACTAATTTAGTAGTTGAAGAATAGCGGTATCGATTCCAATAAGTATTGCGGAAGACGGCTTATTTCGATCCATCCGGTAATTAACTTTCCGAGAAAGGTGCAGGAATGCAAGCGCATTTACAGCCTAGATTCGCCGAAATATACCGCCCGCATTATGTCGAGATTGACCCTAGAGATTAACGAGGTATATATATATCACGGTGATACTAATTACTAAGAATTGATAGTCATAATTCCGACCATCGTTTGTCAGTACAATATCGATACTTCTATTTTATCAATATATCGCGTCGTATTTATTGATATTTATAAATTGATATATTATTTTTCATTTATCGACAAATTTCGATATCTTCGTCGCAAGTGTAATTTGTTCTTAGGAAATTTACCGTCAAAAATGGGAAGTGTTACTATGTTTTGGGAAAAATTTTCATCTTTCCGCCCTGTAACTCGAAACACATTAGACTTATAAAAAAAACGAAAATACAAAAAATGTGAGGAATTTTATCTTCTTTAACTTTTATTTAAACATTTTTGTCGCAAAATCAACCGCTGAGGAGTTATTTTGAAAAAAAAAAAACATTTTTTGTCCCTTTAATTCAAGATGGCGGCTCGAGCCGTCACCCCCAAGGTCGAAAACTTGGATTTTTTGTTAAGGCCCAGACCTTAACAACATATTTAAAAATTGCGACTACTCCGCCTTTTGTAGGGCAAAGGCCTTTTTTGGCCCCCACTGACTGGACTAAATGGAAATCGACATAGAATTCTTGTCGTAAACATTTATTATTTTGGTGTCAAGGAATAGGGTAAATATTTTTTAACGATTTTACTAAATAAAGAAAATAAAAGTTAGGCTATATTTTCATAAATATGGCTTCTTATCATTAAAAAATTGTATGTGGCTTAAGTGGTGACAGCCAGAGGACATCACGTTTTCAATATTTTAGAGTAGTTTTTAAAAAATTGGAATATTTTTTTGCAAAGTTACATACGAAATGAGTTGACAATAATAATCCCCTTTTGTAACATACATAATTAAACATTATTTATTTGTTCTATTAATGTTAAATATGCAGTAACAGCAAAAAGTAACTGTGTTGCAGATAATCACCCGTATAGAATTCCAACCATCGTTTGTTGGAACAATCATGATAGCCACTAAACGCCGAACGAAAAACAATTCAGATTGTTTTCGACGCAAAACGCTCACCGGACGCTAACGCAACGCCAAACGCGCCTGACCGACGGGCCTTTACGGTCTTATATAGTAACTTGCCCGTTGTTGGACCACTAACGAGAAGCCGAGAGCCATGGGCCAGGAGCCGTGGAGTCGATGGCCGAGAGGGTCGGCGCCACCTGGCTGCAGGCCGTCGTAGCGTGACGGGTCGCCACACTACAATATTAAAAAGTACGTCAAAAGGATCGTTGTATAATATATCTGGCTTTATAATATGGAATAGTAATTTTGAATTTATATTGTACATCCATAATTATGAAGAACTATTTCACACCAACATAGTCCGAATTACTAAACGTACTCCATTAGAGGGTTAAGTTGAGCACCTCAGTGGTGCAAGTTGATCACAGAGTTGAAAATTAGCCAAGGAAGTTAAGGATGTTTCGCCCCTATTGCAGAGGGGCTGTGGAGGTGAAAGGCAACAATACGATTTTCGTCAGTGAACAAAAAAAAATTATTCTTCAATAACCTCCTTGAAGTTATATTTCATGATATCGGTCGAGCCATTATTTTTCTGTAACTTTACTTTATTATCTGTATCCTTAAAGTGTGTCAACAAAATTATAAAAAAATATATTTTAATTATATTTAAAATATTGAAGCGGTCAGAAACAGCGGCAACGTCGCCCCATAGAGTGTTATAGAGAAGTGTGGTGGCACAAGTTGGTAACATTGCCTTACTAGAGCTTACTAGTTAAAATCCCGAATTATTAACAACACCCAACAAAAATAATATAAATTATAGTGGAAAGTGCTGTTAAATGTATAAACATTAATCATTGCGATTAATAATTTTCACAAAACGTGAGCTCTCCGTATATGCTACACAGAAGATGTAACGCTTTTAGCTCCAACTTTTGCCACTAGAGCGCATGACGGTACCCATGCACGATCCCTATACTTGGCACGCCCTGCGGCGTTGCCGCACTTCATGACTGCGCGCGCAGCAATCTCCATAGTAAGCGAATTTACCAAGATTTCTTAATTATTTGTTATAAATTACTGCCCTGATCGATGTGTGAAAATATACCATTTATTCCTTGCATAATAATCTAGCGGTATGCAAAGTTTCATTACGGTAACCCAATTTTCCAACGTTTTTTCTAAGTTTTAGTGAATTTCCCATAAGAGCACGGGTTAAATTGTCATTTTTATTTCAATTATAACTTTTTAATGAGTTAGTCAAGAGACTAGAAATTTTGCATGCGGCTGTCAAAGATATTAAAGAATCTTGGGAAAAAATTTGAGTAACTTCCTATATTTTTGATAATAGGGGTGAAACATCCTTAAAAGAAAAAAGAAATTTATTTGTGATTCATTAATTTTATCACATTTGACAATTGACATGCATCAGTGTCTATGACAGCATAGTCTTCATAGAACAATTAATATGAAATCAGACAATTTTAAAAAAAAAACTAGAAAGTGAAATAAAATTAATATATTTAGAAGATAAAACTGCTTTGCTTGCCAATTTTTATTCAATGAAAATATAATTACAGAAACATTTATTTGCGCCCACCCAGCTAGACAAATATATATATAAACTGTAAAACAACTTTAAGTGGTATTAGCTCATTAAATATATTTATACATCAAATTATGTATACATCAAGGTTGTGCGCTAATGAGTCATCATTAAGCAAGCATATTTGTGTCATTAAACGATTTCAAATTGGTGCAAGTAAAATGCTAAATAATTTTCAAATGTGCATAATTATTCGAAAATATGTCTCTACAATTAATATAGCCATTAATTTTAATCATATTATAATGTAAATTTAATAATTTTCTGCAGAGCAATTATTATTTGTCTAAACTCATGCCATAAAATGAACGTAAATTTTAGAATACTCTATTATTTTAGTTTGTATAACCGACGTGATGATCATCCAAGTCTATCTAGGCAATAGGAGCTTATCTTTGTAGATCAAAAATGAATTCCGGTTAATTGAATTTGTCGTAAGATTTAGGTATACATTCAAATTAAATATTGCAGGAAACGTAATTGCTCCAAGTTGATTTTCGCTCGATGTAAATAAACGTTTACTCGCAATAAATTTTCAGTTCGTTTCTTGTAAAATATAAATCACTGAATTATATACTTCATAAAAAAAATTAGTATTAAACTTTATACAGGGTGTAGTGGCTAAGAGAGCTAAAACAGGAGGAGCTTAATTCTGTTCAGAGTTAGTACAATAACCAATGACAACTTTCTACGATCCCTGTCCTTCGAAAGCTGTTCGACTGTCAATGATTTGTCAAAGTGAGGGAATCGTAAAAAGTCATACCATTGATCAGTATATGGACTCTGAATAGAATCAGGCTTTTTTGCTTCAGCCCTCTTGGCCAACACACCCTGTATAAACGTAGGTATCGTATAAAGCTTTTATACAATACGTTGATTATGAAAATTAATGTAAGTACTCCGTTATGAAATTTAAAAGGACAGCTACATAAGAAAATATATTAATTTCCATGATTACATATGTATTAGAAAAACGCTTCATATATATTAAAAATACAAATTTCTCTTTACAGTGTTCAGAGTGAAATAAGTAGTTTTCGCAAACTTTCCACATAGAAATATACTTCCACGAATACATTTTAAATACAAAGTCGAAAACGTCTTTAGTCGACTCGTCTAAAGAGTTTGAAATAAAAAATCGCTACACTTCGAGCGAAAAAAGTTTCATATTTATAATTCGAGCAAACGAAAGAAACAATGGGGACAGGCCGTTAATTCCCACGCCGTGCAAAAATCGTTTACGATTTAACGGACGATCGAACCATTCGTGCGTATCCATAGATATCGCGAAAACGCGCGTACGAAGTAAGGTTGATTCTCACTATACGTTCCGTTTCCGTTCCATAACCGTTCCATATACGTTCAGTAAAATTCTAGTCTGTGTTCACATTTTTCCGTCAG
Organism: Xiphydria camelus; assembly: GCA_963678675.1. Lineage (NCBI taxonomy): Eukaryota > Metazoa > Arthropoda > Insecta > Hymenoptera > Xiphydriidae > Xiphydria > Xiphydria camelus. Next base: position 17,469,245 of record OY783196.1, read on the forward strand.
TGTTCAGTTTCCATTCTATCAATAGATATAGTGGGTGTTATATGCAATGGTGTTAAAATGTGGTCCGATGAAAACCTAATCATAGCTGCTATTACATTAGATGAAGAAGCTTGCTTAAAAAGAAAAAAACGAAGATTTTGGGTGCATGAAATGTTAAAAAAAAGAAATATTGATAGAGAATATGTTACATTATATGGACGAATAGAAGTCGAGGGAGATCTAGAATGCGCGAGATCATTGTGACCTCTCGCTCCCCTATAATGATGAAGAAACGGTAGCTGTTGAGGAAAGTCGATCCTGCGAGTAATGTATCGTTATCACTCCTTCAGGGGGATAGGATTTTGCCTCACCAGTTCAATCAGTTTCTCGTCATTCATATTTCAAAATTAAAAGCAAACGCGCTGTCCGCCAAACAATATGTAACTGACCCGCAAAGACTCTGTTCCCACTATTCTTACCGCTTCCGACACGTTTCAGTCTGTCCGTCAAAAATACGTTTGCGTTTAAACTGAACGGAAGTGTTCGGAAACGGTATCTAAACGGAACGGAAAGTGTGTATACCTACACTTATTTTTATGTCATAATATTTTATGTAAACGGAACGGAACCGATATGGAACGGAAACGGAACGTATAGTGAGAATCAACCTTTATGCGTCGCGAGCGGCGAGCGTACGCACGCATAGACAGCCGTGAACGGTCGCGCGGTATCATCCGCGAGGCGGTGGTGTGCGACGTGGTGAAGTGACAGCATGCGATTCCCCTCCCCCTGCCGCGCCCGCCGCTCGTCATCGAGCACTGCCTGGCCCTCGGGGCAAAGCATCTCCCCTCCCCGCCCCACCCAGCGCGCGACCAATGCCTCCTCTCCTCCCCGCAGCCGGCCAACCCGCTCGCCCACCCACCCAACCAACCACCCACCCGCTTGCTCGCTCGCTCACTCACCCAGCGGCAGGCGCCACAAATTCGCCTCTTCGCTCCTCGGCGCGGCTCACCTCGCTTCGCCAAGTCTGATGCCAGTATGCGCCGCGCTGTCTTGCCGGTACGTTGTATGTGGGTGATTTCTCGTCCCTCGTTGCGCACGAGTGCAAGTTGTTCGTAGCGCAACTACGCGACGGTTCCTCTAGTAGCTTCCTTCTTCTCGCGCACCGAGATTGGCAGTGCGCCGAAAGTGACGTTCAACCGCGGGTACGAGGACTGCAGCGACATTCGGCGTTGGTTCGCACGCGGAAGAGCGTTTGCAAAAGTTCACTCGTCGATCGAATCGAAACGACGACCGCTCGAAACTCCTCGCGCTTGTACGTGATTGGCGTGTGTGTGTGTGTGTGTGTGTGTGTGTGTGCGTCGTGTCCACGGCAACGAAAGAATTCCCTCTTCCCGGTTCTCACGTCCCGACGCGTGACAGTCGCGTCGAAGTACGAAGCGCGCGCGATATTTCGCGACAGACTTTGGAACGGTGACATTCAGTGCGTAGTGCGCAGAGTAGCGCAAGCGAAACTGTGCGCGTGAAATCGTGAAGGACAGGCTTCCCGAAATTCGAACAAGATTCCGATCGAAGCGCGTCACCGCGCGCGGATCTTCCCTGCGATAGCGAGAAAAAAGAAAACCAGTCGAACACGAGAGTCCCCTCTCGCGCAGAGCTTCGACGTGTGTTCCCGCGGCGCGCGGGAGAGAGCGAAAAAGATAGAGACGTCTAGAGGGAGAACGAGCGAAAGACATCTCGCCTGTCGCCGTCCGTGAGACTCGCGAGAGAGCGAGGCGGCTGCGGCAATCGAATATCGTGCGTGGAACCCTCGTCGGACTCGCCGAACGAACGCGAAGGTTGCGGGAGAGCCGCGCCGTCGCTGCTGCGCACACACCGGGCCAACTTTTCTATCAAAACATGGCCACGTGACCGGCCGTGGTGTCGAGAGCGGATTGTAAACATACTTTGACCACGTGGTCTCCCGTCCCGCCCGAGAGGGAACGCACACACCGTGAGCGCGCGGCGATTTTTCTTCCCCCGCGCGCGCGATCCACCTCTAATTTCGGACGCTTCTATTTCGGACTCATTCGGCCAGGCGAGCGACGCGGGGTCGCACACTTATATTCAGCAGTGTCGCGCGTTGTCACCGTTCGACACGCTCTCTTCTCCGTCGTCCACCCACCGCCGACGGCGCGCGGTTCGACACGGGCTTCTGCATCGAAGCAGTGAGAGACGTCGACCCGGAATCCTCCGCGAATACCTTACTCGACGTTATACGCGCAGCGACCTTCTCGTCGCGCGGCGTTCAGGACTGGTTCTCGCTCTGCGCTCTACTCGCCAAGGCCCGCATGACCGCAAACGCAACCACGGTGAACTTTCCTCGCGCGACCACCGACGAAATCGATTCGTGATCTCTCCTCGACGATTTCGGTCTCTCGGTATCACCCCTTTCGGGCTCGCGAGAAACACACGAGGCGTGTCTCTCTTATTCGGAGGATCGGCCGACACGAGGGTCGGCGCTCTCAATAGATTCGAAAAGCGTTCGAAACGATAGCCAAAGTGGAGTACTCGGACGCGGTCAGTATGATGGACTCGGTGCCTGTGTCGGTGGCGGGATCCGGGTCGGGATCGGGCTCCTCCGGGGTGCCGGCGTTCGACCTCGAGAGCGGATTCGAGCCGCAGACGAGGGCTCGCTCGAACACGTGGCCGCTGCCGAGGCCGGAGGGCTACGTCGACGGCAACGCGGTCGGCGGGGTACCGGGCGGTAAGGAGGGGGTCGAAGGTGGCACGCCGCCCCAGCAGGGCTGCCTCGGCCAGGGCGGCGGCCTACTGCCGGTCAAGAAGAACTCGTCGCGGCGGAACGCCTGGGGCAATCTCAGCTACGCCGATCTTATCACCCAGGCGATCACCAGCGCGCCGGAGAAGCGGCTGACCCTGTCGCAGATCTACGACTGGATGGTTCACAACGTGCCCTACTTCAAGGACAAGGGTGACAGCAACAGCAGCGCCGGTTGGAAGGTCGGTGAATGGATTTTTGCGTTTACTTTATCGATATCTTCCCGGAATAATTTACGAGTGTGACGCGGGGATCGGTGGCGATCGAGGAACGAGCGTTATCGTGGCGCGCTCTGGATGCGTGTTTTCCAGAACGAATTACGTTCCGGGAACGAATCCTATTGGGATAAACAGGTAGTCATGAGATCGGGAGCTCACGGTTTCTGCTTACGTTTGTTTACATCGCGCATTTTTTGTCGGGCCACGTGTCGAGCTCACGCGGTTGCTAGCCGATATGAAACGCCGAAGCGCACTACTACACTGAGAGAAATAGTTGTTAGTGCCAATTTTGTTTCTTCAGTCGAAAACATGGCCCTGCTGAAAAGATCCCATAGATTCCCACAGAAAATTTCTATGGGAATCTAAGGTGCTTCGGACACAGCAATTCCAGATATCCACTAGAAAAGTTTGAGAAGGATGAGTAGGAATCCATTGGATTTTATGCGTATCTGAGACGATAAATAGGGATCTACAGAATTTGATATGTACCTATCCATAAAATCAAGTTGAGTCCCATCAAGATAATAAAGTCATGTACACGCTGTTCTATTTGAGACTACTGATAGAATCTTACAAGATTTTATTTGTTTCAACAGATGCACATAGAATCCAATACGTTCCTATTCAACCCTCTTAGATTTTTACCAATGGATATTCTCCCATGAAACTTTCGAACAATGTGTGAAATTCTCTATATAATTCTGTCTTCACATATTTGATAAACCGAGAACAGTTTATTAACCCTCGCCTTACCGAAACCGGGTCAGTCAGGACCCGAAACATAAATTTTCAAGGATATTTCTTGGCTCTGTCACTTTTTTTCAGTAATCTTCCGTGAGTTCTCGTGATTTACAATAAGAATGATGGCTTTAAAATGGATTTTTCAAAAACAATTATTTCTTGAAATATGTATAACATTTATTTATATTATTTTAGTTACTTTATTGTTGTCTTTTCGTAATAAGATATTAAATATGATATTATGAAAACTTATTTAATTATGATTGCCATGACTCGCTATTGAATATTATCGAAAAGAAATGTGTCTGTGTCTTTCAGTCAGTTTAGGGTCAGAATTGACCCGGTTTTGGGATTCAGTTTTAAAATTATTTTGGTACGGCGAGGGTTAATAGTTAGTCAATTGAATTTCAAAATACGGCGATATAAATATTTCTTTAGAACGAGAAAATATAATACCTATAGGGGAAGTCCGTGTAAATTGGTACCCCTAAGAAATAATCCTCGTATCTTATACCTAACACAATCAAGAATACCAATTTTTTTCGTGTGGACACTTTATATCCTAGATTAGTGTCTTTTACATCAAACAATTCATGATTTAAAGATAAATTAAAGCGAGAAAAAATAAAATGCAAATTAAATTTTTAGCGTGTAATTTGGTCGGAACCGTGTAATTTGGTTTTACTGAATGTGTAATTTGGCCCACAGTGTGTAATTTGGTTTGTTTATGCTTAATAGGCTAAATACAGTTGCTAAAATAATACAAACGCAACGAAACTTATATTTCCATAAACATATTATACAAAACTTAAACAAATATACATTTCAAAATATGAAAACACGCAGGTAGATTCCAAAGAAATACGAATTTATGGTTTGCAGTGGTCACAGTGATAATAATCTATGTCGGTCAATTCAGCGCATACTTCATGTGCCCATTCATTACAGATGTGACACCTAATCCAATCTTCGTCATAATCTTGTCCACATACAGTACATTCGGCTCTTTGATAGTGTCTTTCTTCTGCTTCTTTCTGCCACTCTTTTTGTTTTCTTTTCCCTCTTTTTCTGCCCTTTGATTTATTTCATCTGCTTTAAGTTTCATTTTGCCAGTCTTAGTTTCTCAGCGCCCCGTTTCATTTTTGGAGTCTGCTGAATATTAAGTTGATTCTTGTAAGGCGTGCTAGTTAAAATAACCCCGCGGAAGAGTTAAATTTCTTTTTTCTTCTTGAGTTTACTTTCCCATTTGCAGTTGTCAAAGGGCTAACTGTTTCGACTGCAATGTATGTAGGTTGTATAGTTGATGAATTATCTGAATCTTCATCAGACACTACTTCCTTTTGCAGGCAAAAAGATGGTTTAACATACTGCACGACATACTGTGCTTCTTCTCTTCAAAGTACTTTTAGGCACAGAATATGCCCTTGCTTCTTCTCTGAAGCTTATACCTGAAGAATTACAATGCTCTATTGGGATCTGACATGGGGGAGGAGCTTAGTTCGAAAAATCCTATATGGCCGAAATGAGTATACTACCGACACAGAGTCTTATGGGAGTGAAGTCATTATTTATTGTTTTGGCCCGCGCAGGGCTCCGCGAATCCTTCCCAACTTTCACTAGACTCACGGGAGGACACGAGCACCCTTTGCCCTCCGTTATTGTCCAGGGTTGACCTCCCATAAATATAAATTCAGCCTTGGAGACGCGCATATGTCTGTCCCTGGACGGGCGCATCACGGAACGTCGACGTATCTGCGCGCAACCCCGGAGTCTTTTTCACGTTTTTACTCTTCCACTTTCTCAAAATTTTCTTCTCACATCGTGAAATGGAAAAAACCCGTCCTTGTGCCGAAGCATACGGCATTCCTTATGAGCCGTTTCCCGGCAGTCGTGAAAAATTCGTTATCGTGTTCGTATCTCCTCCTGCTCCTCACTTGCGCAAGCATCGCACGGTACAAGCATCGCAAGTGTTCTCGGACATTCGTTGTTAACCCGAAAATAAAATCTACGTATTTACCAAACTACAACATCAGGGGACATGTGCACAACATTGTAGGCGAAATTAAAGATGGGACTATCAAAAGTGTTGTGTGTTCCTGTACAGCGGGCCAAGGAGAAAAATGCAAACACATTGTAGCAACACCCCTTCATTTATATAGGTGAGATTTTAAGATTAAAAACGTCAATCTCATCTGTATTTATATTAACCCATTCGCATCAAAGCCAGATCGAAATCAGAGCCGTGCGGGTTTCGCGAGCCCCGCGTACGTAGTCGTAAACGAGATGCACTCGCGAGGAAAACCTGTTGATCGAATTTACGAGTATTGTAGTAACATATTATGAAAAATTGTACATATATTGAATAAATGTGGAAGGCAGGATTAAGTGTTGTAAATCGCGAGGAAACTCCAGTGCTCGGTTCCTATGTCCCGGCCGATGTACACGTACACGGGACCCTGTAGCATTGAGGAACTTTCCCGGATCTAATTTATGACTCAAAGGGTCCCAAGGAATGTCGAATTTTTCCCTCGCACCGGTCTAGGGCCAAAATGCGAGAAGCATTTGGGCGAATACGCAACATACATACATTAATCCAATGCCAGTCACTCGCTAACCCACTAAACGGTATACTAGGAATAGTTTTACTTCTCGCCACCAGACGGCGTATCGAGACATGTCAGATCCCAATAGCTTTCCCCATATCCTCCGATGTCCATTTTCCATAAACACCTTTGGATTTCCTTGTAGTTCTCGTCGACATCTGCGGGAATCAAAATCTCTTATAACCTAAAATAACTGTACCTACGTGTAATTTGGACCGGAACCAAATTACACAATTTACGATACACCAAATTACACGACCACTAGTATTGTATAATAATTTTCATTTTTTGTGAAATCTTTCTGAAAAACTACAATTTCGTCGCAACATACTAAATATAATAATGTGCAAATCAATTTGTTGACATCAACTTGAGAAAATCTGTACTTACTTTAAGAAAATTCACGTTTAAAGTGAGAGTCAGCTTATAACGATTCATGCACTGCCGACATTTTGATTATAGCTCGGTTCGTAATATCCAGACTTCATTATATTATTAGTCAAGAACCCTTGAACATATATTTAGTTCATTCGAATGAGCACAAATGTCGCCTCTAGTATTATTTTCGAAATATTTAAATGGTCCAATTTACAAGACGGACCAAATAACACGGACTTCCCCTATAGATACCTATTAATTATTAAAATGTTTATTTCCTTCAAATGATTGCCTCGAGGGATCAAATTGTGTCAAATAAATAGCGTAATAGTTAACGAATATTTACTCGATCCAATAAAATGTTTATTTCGCCATATTTAAACAAACATTTACGAACTGCAAGTAAACCGTATTTTCGGTGTGCGATGCACTTTCCCTTTCTTTGACGAGTCGTTTCTTCGCATAGAAGTGAAACGGTAATAGCATCTTCATCAGAGCTGTTCATTTCGATTTGAATTATTAGACTGAAAGTGTCCCCGAACGTCGCGCGTACCGTCGCTTAGCGCGCGGTCGCTGCACCGCGTGTCGTGCTAGTTCGCATCGCGAAGGACGACAAATATATCGGGTCATTGAGTGGTAGAGACAATGTTCTCGCGGTAAATTTGGTCGAAACCGGATCGTTTTTTTGCGGTTAGAAAATTTCACGCATTTAGAAGGGCCGAAAGTGTACGACGGATCTGAGGTTTTTGGGGGATCAGATCTGAATTCAATTATTTGCTGATAGATCTATGTATATACGATCGATTCGTTTAGGTGATACAAAGCTCTAAAATATCTCAAATTTCAGTACTTATCGGAGAGTTTAAGATGTGTCGGAGTGTTTTAGACAAGTTTTGTAGACGGATGCTGCGAACACGGACAAAGTTTATCAACAGAATGTGATAAAAATTTACGAGACTCGCGCTAAGAGAACCAACCTACCAACTTATGAACGGTCGGTAGATTTTTTAGTCAGTCCGGTAAATCTTCTCGGTTCGCTGTCATCGTTTTTGTCTCGCGAAATCGCATGAACTCTGCAATGAATACAACACCGTGCATAATTATTATAGATGTCTATTTTTGTACCGAATCGATTTGCTATACATCGAAACAATACTGACTTTATGATAAATGTATCTATTCTCAAATAAGTAATGACAATTTTAGGCAAAGTGGTCTCTACTGACATTAGTCGGAACTTTGAAAAAATGTTCTGCAGTAAGAAATACTCCGGGAAAAGATCGTGGTGCTCTTATAAAAATGCAATAAGACGCACTTATTGCGGCGTATGTATACTAGACTGATTCAAAAAAAAGCTTTTTTGATTAATTCTCTTGGCGGGTTAAAACGTTAGTATTTAATGTAACTTTGAATATGTCACCGGGTGCACATTCTCACTCAATGTTTAGGGGTGTCTCAATCGCTTTTTCTGATTTCCATTTGAATAACACGGTGAAATTGTTGAATCGTTGGTTTAGTGCTAATTCCTTCTACGGTAAAAAAATTTCCCCGTGAAAAATTAGAAAAATTGAGAGTTTTAGGTGTAATTGACGTAAAGAAATAATATTTTTAATTATTAAATAAAATTAAATGATAATTATGGGGGAATAAATTGTGCAATTGATTCTCCTATAATTATCATTTAATTTTATTTAATAATTAAAAATAATATTTCTTTACGTCAATTACACCTAAAACTCTCAATTTTTCTAATTTTCACGGGGAAATTTTTTTACCGTAGAAGGAATTAACACTAGACCAATGATTCAACAATTTCACCATGTTATTCAAATGAAAATCAGAAAAAGCGATTGAGACACATCTAAATATTGAGTGAGAATGTGCTCCCGGCGACATATTCAATGTTACATTAAATACTAACGTTTTAAGTGCCCGCCAAAAGAATTAATTAAAAAAGCTTTTTTTTTAAATCAGTCTAATGTATGTATATACGTGTGAAAATAGTTTCCATGCATTTGATAGCTTACACTAAGACACGTCTTCATATCCTTCTTGAAGGTTACGTAAAGCGTGCAAATACTATTTTTATCCACTCGTATATGCTTGGTACTATACTTAGTACGCGCGTACGCCCGGAATTGGAGAAGTTACGATGACGAGGCATGAATGTCGTGCCGTCAAAAAGAATATTAAGAATTTAGCAGAAGCTTTTCAATATCCCTAAACAGAGCTTAAACAGCCTGCTGATAATTGAAATAATATAATAGGCTTACATCGAAATATCACAAATTAATTTTGTCTCGTATACGACGTTTCAAACTCCATTATCCATTGTCTTTTAAAACAAATTGAGGGTGAAAGTGGAATAAACGCCTCAACTTCCGTTTTTAACTTTGAACGCGATTATCCCAAAGCGCCGTAGAGATACGTGAACATTCAAAAGATACTTTCTTATAGTAAAAACAGATGAATATTTTTTATTTAAACTTCTTTCCCCGATATCTCCAATCGTTTTTAAGATAATCGATTCCAAATCCGCACATCATCTGTGGCGTTTATCCCACTTTTACCCTAATACTCAGGAAGCATTACTCTATCGTGTCAGCGATAATGCGTATGATGGTCGCGTTCATAATATCGAAGCGTCACGCCATGCTTCTTAATCATCCTCGCGGTTGCAGTATCCGCGACCCTTTCGCGTTAACGCGCCGATCCGAGGGTCAATGACGCGCGAGGACGACAACGAACACGTTCCAGACTTCTCCCCCTCGATCGTTTACGCGCGACAGGGAGGTGGGGGATCTCCGCTTACCGACCGAGCGAGTTTCGAGAGGGCTCATTGTCTACTCCGAGTGGTCGGGTATGTATCCGCAGACGCGTGTCGCGCCCGTTTTGCTTGCGGAGAGGAAAGCTCCGTCGCGTGCGTTTCGACGATGTTTTCCGTTCGAATATAGGTGTGGCCGAAATTATCCGAGCGTGCGCACTCGCGCCTCTCTAACCCTTCGTGGCCATACGTCCGTACATTTCCGCGATCGTCATACATGGGTAAAAAATGGACCCAACCAATTTTTAGATAATAGCCATGTGAACAACGTCTGTCCAATTTAGACCGACAAATTATGGAACATTTTTCGAACATTGTAGAATATCTGATCATCGTGTCTACATAAGAAATGAAATGACGACATATTCAGAAACGATCGTGAATATGTAAATATGTGAAAAATCAGCTGCTTTACTAAAAATGTCATAACTTCTTTATTTTTAGTTTTCTTTATAAAATTTACGTATGATTCTCATAAGATATGGTACTTTGAAGCAATAATAGTTATATAGTGCGCGATTTAAGAAAGATTTTTTCCGAAGTCCGAAGAAGGTTCGTAGTACGAGTTTTACGATGAAGCTATTTATTCCGAGATCTGATGAGAATCTAGTTATGATTATAAAAAAAAAAGAAGTACAGTCAACTTTAAAATTGAAGCCTGGGTCAAGCGGACCTTCGGTGACCACGGTGGGTTAATGATTCCATCCTAGTTAAATTCACCAGGGAAGTCGCTATGTTTTTTCCAAGAATTTTAAATCCCTTCTCATTTCCAGATAAAAAATCTTTCGCTGATGAACCATGGCTTTTCTGATAGAGATCTTCAAACTATTACACGTGGTCTTAGTTTCGTCAATAACTGGTGTTCCTTTAAGGGCCGGTTTTACCAACACGGTATAAACGCGGTATAGTGCTATACTGAGAATAACCAGCAAAATAAGCCTTATGGTTATTCTCAGTATAGCGCTATACCGCGTTTATACCTGTTTTTAAAACCGGCCCTTATAGAAATATAACTTCACGAAAAGTCACTAGCACTCCCCGAAATGGACAAATCATTAATTACTGGACTACAGTAGTTTACAGTGAAAAACGGAGACCAGTTGTAATAATTTAATGGTCTCCTTTACCAGAAAAGCTATAGTTCATCGGTGAAATCATTTTTATTCGGAAATAAGAAGGGATCTAAATTTTCACTGACACCACCTGATGTTCATTGTCCAGATAGACTCTGCATGTACTCCTGGCGTCACTGATTCTGTCGCCGGTTACTTCTTAATGATAATTATCATTTTCAAACATATTAGCTAATGGACGATTAATTCTCATGCTCTCATTAGCTACTGCGGCCTTTGCCCTAATTAATGATAGCACGAGAATTTATTGATCATTAGTTGGTATGTTTAAAAATGACATTTTAAAAAGTCACCAGCGACAGAATCCGCGACGCCGGAAGTAAGAGGGTGCATAAAACATGGCAGCTTTACCAACCAAGACAGGATCCTTTTAAAGTAGTATGGTCACGAATCGATTTCCAAGATTAAAATATGAAATAATTTTGTATGCAAGTTAATATCAATAGAAATCTCCTGGTGCAATTTGTGGTAGATTGACCGTTTAGTATGTTTGATAAAAATTAATTACCAAGTAGGAAATAACCCAGAGTCTTAAGGGCAAATCACAATTTTCGGGGTTTGTATGTAAGATCCAAGATTAAAATATAAAAAAAATACCAAAAAACGGTGAAAAAAAAACAAAAATGTACAACCATTGATGAAAATTATTGACCGTTTGATACTTTAGTTATAACTAATTTCTGCTTCTCGGTGTTCGGAAATAGCTTGTCGAATAGATGCGGCAACGTCGCGTCAGTGGAGTGGGTTCAAGCATGCATTTCAAATCTCGTTTTCCCCACGATACACTCAAACGTTTGAGTGTATCGTGGTTCTCCCTACTGGGCCACGAGCCCATTGATAATATGCGTTGCCACACATAAAAAGACGCTAGTCAAAGGAGGCACATTATTTGAATAATAAGTGAAAAATCAAAATAATCGACTAATTCTTATGGTCATAAATTTCATAATTCACAAAGAGAATTTTCAATTATAAATCATAGTTTTTTGATGACTTTTTTTACGGACACTCAACGATCACTTTGGAGAGTGACCATACTACTTTTAAGTGTACGCCTACGAGTATACTTAGGGAGAGCGCCCACCAAAGTGGCGTGGCATGCGACATGGCACAGACATGGCAGTGGCATGACAGTGGCGTTGCATGCTTTTCAGGAAAGCGCCCACCAAAGTGGCGTGGCATGTGACATGGCACCGACATGGCAATAGCATGACAGTGGCGTTGAATGATTTTCAGTGGAACGCAGGTCGAAGTGTAGTGACAGTGGCCAAGATGTCGTCCTCGGAAGACGAAGATATGTTGGCAGTTGTGAATGTAATTAATATCAATCAAAATCGTCCGAAGCATTCAGAAATAGACCTTGTAATTTCTTCATGCAACCCAATGGTGCTTTGCCTTGGCAGAATAAGTACTGCATTTAGTACCTCTTGTTATAAATAGCAATATTATGAGTAGGTCTACGGGACGCGTCATTTTGACGCATTTCGAATTTCATAAGGAAAATAACAAAAACCATCTGCATTTTTATTTTATCTCTCGTACCGACTTTTATCCGTTGAACGAGGTAAATTATACAGGGTAGACGAGGTTAATCGTCATTAATTTTGATAGGTGATAGAACAACAACAAAAAAGTAGACTTTTATAAGAAAACTTTGTTAATAAATGCTTCCTAACAAAGATACAGGGTGTCAAAGTTGTTGTAATTCGTAAGTTTTCGGTAATTTTAACGAATCGGTACAAACCGAATGCTATTTTATAACATATATTTGGTTCGATTATACTATGTTATAACATATATATTAGACTGATTCAAAAAAGCTTGTTTAATTAATTCTCTTGGCGGGCACTTAAAACGTTAGTATTTAATGTAACTTTGAATATGCCGCCGGGTGTACATTCTCACTCAATATTTAGGGGTGTCTCAATCGCTTTTTCTGATTTCCATTTGAATAACACGGTGAAAGTTTTGAATCATTGGTTTAATGTTAATTCCTTCTACGGTAAAAAAATTTCCCCGTGAAAAATTAGAAAAATTGAGAGTTTTAGGTTTAGGTTAGGGGGGACAAATATTCTATTTAATAATTAAAAATAATATTCCTTTACGTCAATTACATCTAAAACTCTCAATTTTTCTAATTTTTCACGGGGACATTTTACCGTAGAAGGAACGAGATTAACACTAAACCAATGATTGAAAAATTTCACCGTGTTATTCAAATGGAAATCAGAAAAAGCGATTGAGACACCCCTAAATATTGAGTGAGAATGTGCACCCGACGGCATATTCAAAGTTACATTAAATACTAACGTTTTAAGTGCCCGCCAAGAGAATTAATTAAAAAAGCTTTTTTTTTGAATCAGTCTAATATAGGTATGTATGTTATAACATAGCATTCGGTTTGCACCGATTCGTTAAAATTACCGAAACGGTGAATAGGTATACCCCATATAGTGTGAACGGGCTGTTAGTAGCACGTCGCAAAAAGTAGAACCGGTAGAAGCAGTGACGCCACTAGCATGTTTCTGGCTGCGCTATTTGTGTGCGCTGATTCATTTCTTACCGTTGGTTTCAACTCGAAGTGACATGCTAGATGCATGTTACTTGCCATGTCGCTGCCACGTCACATGCCACGCCACTTTGGTGGGCGCTCTCCCTTAAGGCGCGTATACATCTGCGAGCCGAGCGTGAGCCGCTCGTGAACCGTCCATTTAATTGAATGCTTCCAAGGAACTTCCAACGAACGACTTTGAGCCGCTCGTGAGCCGCTCACGGTGATCCGCCTCCCGTGGATCACCGCGAGCGGCTCAAGAGCCACTCATGGCGATCCGTCTCTTGTCGGTTTTTCTGGTGAACGCAAAGGCCAAACTTTTTATATTCAATTTGACACTGATGACAATGCTAATTTTGCTACTTCAAATTGTTGCAGTGCCTTAATAATTTCTTCCTTATGAGACGAATGAAAATAATTACCGAATTTTTTTAACATTATTTAACAGATCTATGAAGTAGTCCTATCCTTTTTGCAACTATTATGATGATGGAGTTACCAAAATGGGTTCGATTTGGTGCTTCGTCAAATATTGTAATTGTCGATGTGAACAACCTAATTGTTACTGTAGATTTGAATACTTTGCTATAATTCGAAAGCTAGTTAGTGACAGCATATACATAGCAGAAGTTGATCATTTTAGATACGACAGCTCCGGTTTTTTCCACAAATGTCATCAAACAAATAATGTAAAGGCCATCCCAATTAGCAGTCTTATTACACCTTGTATATACATTAATCTCAATAATGAATTATATGTGGCTTATTCTATTAATATTAAGGAATTAGAATAAATAATATAATATATAAACATTGTTTTCATTCTAATTATCATTAACTGTTCAATGTAGTTTTCAGTTTTATTCTATTATTTTCTTGAAAATTGTAATATATAGTAAAACTATGATACTTCAATTCACTTTCTATTAATTATTAAAGGGGTTTTTTCTCTTAAAAATTTTGATAAAGTACATTTTTATAATGCATACAAGTATTAAATTCATTGACTTCTATAGTCATTATTATTTTCAGTGGGGGCAATGATACTGAACACCCTTCTGTTTAGTTAAAAATTAAATGGACGGCTCACGAACGGCCCACGAGTGGCTCGCGAGTCGCTCGGCTCACGCTCAGCTCACGCTCGGCTCGCAGATTTATACGCGCCTTTAAGCCGCGTTGCCACGAGTCGACTCAAGTCGAACGACCTGGTAGCTCGACCGCAGTCGACTCAAAATCTCCTTGCTAGGTATTAGTCGAATCGCATGAAGTCGCAAGACGAGCTACTTCGTTCGATTCGACTAATAACAAAGAAATTCCAAGTCGACCCCGGTCGAGCCACCAAGTCGCTCGACCCGAGTCGACTCGTGGCAACGCGGCATTACACACCGAGCAGAGATGTACCTGCACCCGCGTCCGCGCGGCGCGAACGAGTCTCGCATACTTTGTATACGGCTCCGAACCCTATACGCGGGGGTCACCCACTCGCGTTCCGGTATTCGCTCTGGCACCTGCAGGCACCCGGAACGTAATTCGATTAGTCGTTACCCCTGAAATCCGACGCGCGACCGATGAAGCGTGTCGACGCCCGTTAACGTGTTAACGACTCGGGCGGTCGGGTGCGCGCCGGGGAAGAGCCGAGCGCGCGCGCGCAGGGATGCCGCGCGCCTATTCCGTAATACGTGGTGACAGCTTCCCGTATAATTAAGGTTTCTCGAGCGTTATACTAAAAATAGTAAGAAATGCTTGAGAATGATTGCATTCGGTAGATTGAAGTAAAAAAAATTCATTTAAATTTTCAAGTCTTAAGAAGCTCGCTGCAAAGATTTTTTGATAACAAAATAACATACGTTCTTATGGGTTATAACTAACAAACCACGATATTTCTGAGAAAAATAGTGAACAAATTCTGAAATTTTTTGAACAGCAAGTTTAATGAACTAAAATCATCTATACCAATTTTCACGTTCATTAAGAAGCCTGCTATTTTTTTTATTAATTGTTCTTTATAAATGTAACCTTTGATAAGTCAATATGGTAACGTTGCATGACGTTACAACATGACCAGATGTTTTGGGCTCCATTTTTGAACTCACAGATACACACAAATACTACTGTACGTCAAACGTGTTTGCCACATCGCACGAAGAACATACTTTAGAGTGTTACTGTACTTCAGTGGACTAACTTTTAGCAGGGAAAAAGCCCGTGTACCGCTCGAGAAACCTTAAACGCGGGGAACAATTTTCGCGGCGAGCGCAACGCGAGGTAATTTGATAGTAACCGTGAACTGTGTGCCGCGTTACGAAGGTTGTTGCTTGTGCTTTAAAAGGGGTACGTTTAAATGGTTAAACCGCGTAGGTATGGGAGTAGCATTCGTATGGCGTTTCTTCGATTTGAATAAATGGGTTTTTAGTGATTCGTTCGCGGGAAAAAATTTGATGTACAGTATCTACACAGTAAAAATGCGGTGTTAATTTTTAACAACATTTCACCGGTGTGTGGACTTATATATGCCTCATCTGGGTATCATTCAGTCTTACGCCATTGTTATTTAACACTAAAAGTGGTCTATATAGGTTCACACCGCAGAATTTTTTACCGTGTACACCAATCGTCGTAAATTGTAACACAGTCTGCACTTACTGCAATGAAAGAAATAATTGCTGGTAGTAGTGTCAAGAAAATATTTTTTGAATGAAGAACATGTAATCTTAGAAATTTTTAAGAATACAGATTACTGATCGAGGAATATACAGGGTGTAATGACCAAGAGAGCTGAGACAGGAGGAGCCTAATTCTGTTCAGATTTTATACATTGACCACAGTGGTATGACTTCCTGCGATCTCCTCATTTTGACAGAGCTGACAGCCGAGTGGTTTCCGAGAAATGAGAATCGTAAGAAGTCATGTAATCATTGGTCAGTGTACTAACCCTGAACAGAATTAGGATCTTCCTGTGTCAGCCTTTTTAGTCATTACACCCTGTATATTCTTGATTCAAGAATACCGCTGTGGGAATAAGAAATTCTTTCTGCGAAAAAAAACAATTATTCGAGTCTATTAAATATTTTCTTTTATGGAAAAATCAGTTTTATCCTACAATTATATGATGTTTTTGATTGATGAAAACATCTTTTTGGCACTAGCAATTATTTCTCTCAGTGTACTTGACAGGCGCAGGGAAATGTTAAATGTACGGTAGAAAAATATTAAATTTACTAAGAATATGTAAAATTAACAGCAGAGTCGGATACAGTTCACATATCGTGTAATATCAAATTAATCGTACACAGAGTTTAGTTTGCATTTACAAGAATATATTTAATTTTGTAAATCCTGCAACATCAGCATTTTTTTCTCGTTCGGAATCGACCGATTCGCATTGACGTCGACTCGATTTAAACCGAGCGTCAATTGGGCCATGTTATGCAAAAAGCAACCAAGCCACAATATGTAAATTACGAGTAATTAGCTTTTAGAATGTAGTATGGACATTTTTAGATCAATATGTGACATTATCTCAGTTTTAAAAAAGTTGTGGGTTGGTTGCTTTTTGCATAACAGGGCCCAATTGGCGGCACCGTTGCGAACGGTAAGAAAGATCCGGGCGATGATTTTCGGCGACATTTATCGGCCGGAACAGTAAAATTTATTTAGCAACTGTAAAGTTTACTGCGCCCGATCGGTAATTTTCAGCGAGAAGCGCCGCGCGTGAGTCTCTTTTATTGCTGGAGACGATATAAGGTTTATTGTACGGGTTTCTCCGTGCTGACGTGTTCGTCTTTTTATCGATAGTAAAGTAAAACGGATTAAATGAAACATGTATTCGAACCATTGCATTCGTTACAAGTTTGCGTAATTTTTGATTTATCGACATTATGCGATACAGATTAGGTATCGGGCAGTTATCGGTGTGTCAGCTGCTGTAAATTACTCTAAACTATCATTGATATCGGACGCAAAGGAGAAAAATTAGTTAGATCTATTAGATAGATATATTTTAAAAATGACTTGCGGGGTTGCAAAGCAGTTATACAGTACACTGAGAAAAATAATTTGGTTAATTTAACCAAAATCCTGCGAGACAGTGACCAAACCGTTTGGTGGAATATGGATCCTCCATTTCTTTAGTTAAACTGACCAGTTTTTGGTTAGAATAACTAAGCGTTTGATTGGAATAACTGAACATCTGGTTGGAATAACTAAGTATTTGGTTCAACTGACCAGAATTTCAGTTAGAACAACTCTAAACACGTTTAATTAGACGCGTTTCGTCATTTTAACCTAATCATTTTTCTCAGTGTGTAAACTCGCTATAGTACAGCGCGAAGCTCTAGCGTAACATTACCGCTCGCCACTTTTTCCCATCCACGCAACGATTCTTTCACTTCCACCCTTTCCGATGAGTGATCCATACGTATATGCGTACATAATACATCGACGATGGAAAGTGCCCGAGACACGCATCCCTGTTTATCGTACCGAACGAACAAAATAAATACGAGATTCGCACGAGATGGAAAGAGCAGGCCGGTATTATGGAGACGTAGTATAGTAGAGTCATCGTACAGTTTCGCACGCGTTTTCGCGTGGCTGCTTCCGGCGCCCGCCTATACCACTCAAGGCCGCCGAGAGGTCAGGCCCTCCCGGCGCGAACGCGGCAAAACGTCTGTAAACTGCGCGCCGCGCTAATTCGAGGCGTGGAGGCAATGCACGCCGTCACGTGGTTTCCTGCGCGGAGCGCGCGCACACGTGGGTACGTACGAGTATTCCGGTGGATACGCGTTCGCGGAGAGGCAGGCGGCGCGCGGCGATACAAAACGAGGACCTCTCGGCTCGGCTCGCAATACAAGTTCTATTCAGTTCGCTTCGCTTCTGCCGGTCTCGCACCTCTGCTGCCGCTGCGCGCGCTCGGCTGCGGGCACGAAAGTAGGCGCGCGCGCTCGATTGCCCAACGCCAAGGCGATGTGAACGCCGTTCCATTTGCTCTGCTGCGAATTTCTCTCTCTGTTTATTTTTCGTTTATTCGTTCCTTCTCTTTCTCTTTCCTCCTCGACAATATTAACATCGCGCGTACGCGCAGTGGTACTTTGAGACGTGCGAGAGGGTCGATATCGCGCGCGCGCCCTCTCGGGAGCGCCGCGTGGTCGTTACGGCAAAATCCGCTGTGACGAAAGACGCAGATATAGATATATACGCGCACCGCGGGAGAACTCGCCGGACGATACTCGATGATTCGTTCTCCGCTTCTCCTTTTCTTCTTCGTTTTTCGCGTGGCGAGCTCGGATGAATTATCGCGGAGGCGCGCGCGTCTCCTTGTACACTACCGAGCGAGCTCGCGCACAGGCGTCGTGCCACACTCGTATATCGCTACGCGTATATTTGTGGTGTTCGCTGTTAAACCGTTCGATACTCCGTTCTTCCATAATCCACGCGATCCCGTGCGGAGTGTCGCGACAGGAGCTTATCTCGCGCTTCCCCGTTAGATCCACTCGGGCGAAAGTGTGTCAAGGACCTCCTGCGCGCTCCGCTCTGCCTCGTGACATCCCAAATTCCCTGGGGACGAAGGCCGCGCGCGCGTTACGCGCGGTGCAGTCCTCTCTCTGCCTCCTCGCGGGATAGACGCGGCGGTAGCGGCGCGAGCGGGAACGTGCTTCGAGGTATCGTAGGTATATATGCCGATCGACTCTCCGCGGCGTCGTCTGCCCTCGCCTGTCCCGGAAGCCGTCCCGGCGACGCATCTGGCGCTTGATTCCTCCTCCCCGCTACTACGATTTTTCGGGCAGCCGCACAGCGAGAAAAATAATTAGGTTAAAATGACAAAATGCATTTAGTTGAACGCGTTTATTTATTCTAACCAAAATACTGTTCAGTCGGATCAAGTTGTTCTAACCAAATGTCTAGTTATTTCAACCAAATGCTTAGTTATTCTAACCAAAAATTGGTCGGTCCGACCAAACAGATGGAGAATCCATATTTCACCAAATGGTTTGATCATCATCTCCAGGATTTTGGTTAAATCGATCAAGTTATTTTTCTCAGTGAGCTTACGCGCGGCGCGGAGTCGTAGTTGATCAATCCACTTCGGACCTTTATCAGGTGTGCCGCGTGCTTTTTTCGTTCCCTTTCGTCTTTCGCGCGTGGAGCCTTTCGCTTTGCCTGCCGGCGTTGTATCTTCAAACGCCTTCGTATTTCTGACCCGGATCGTCGGCGCTAGGACGCGTCGAGGTCGCTTTCCTATCGAGAATCTGTACACTGAGAAAAAAATTTACTTGATCGAAATAAACGTGCCTTTGGATAGTCCCAAGAGCATATTTATTCGATTTAAATGAATATTGGTTGGATGCAAATATTAGATTATTGAATGAATTAGATGTTATTTAAATCAAATCAATATAAAGGCACGGTTATTTCGATCAAGTATATTTTTGTCTCAGTGTACATTCTTTGATCTTGGATCGTGACGACGATTCTCGCCTTATCCTGTAATAATTTCTTCGCCGATCGAGGTGAATTTTTCTCGTTTTCTCTCGCGCGATGCATCTATCCTAACGGATTTTATTTTTGCGCATACGTAAAAAGGACGACGATTCGTACGTATCGTCATTTAGTTCTAGTTTCGGGGTATGATGTAGTTAACTGGGACGGAGATCGCATTTTGGCCGTAGGCTTTAGTTCGAAATCAGAAGGTCTGTTCCATCAGCACTCCCGGACAGTCGCGGGATTTCCGGCGCAGGCGCACTACGATTTTTCTGCGCGAAAAATCGTAGCGCGCATGCGCCGGACGTCCCGCGACTGTCCGGGAGTGCTGATGGAACAGACCTAGAGAAGCCAGAAGCTACACGTCGAGTGTACCAGTTAATTTTAGGTTGCGTTGAAATTAAAGCAAAACGACGACCTATAGGGGAAAGCGGGGTGGTACGAGGTAAGGTATAAGGCCGTATTATGAGACACTTTTCAGATGCCGTGAGATATTTTCAGCTATACGAAGTTGATTTAATACCATAATCCTGATTTTTTTTCGTTAGTTGATGTATCTTAATATTATTTTATCTAAAACAATTGCTAAACAATGATTTTTTTTGTAGAAAAATATTTAAAAAAAACGAAATTATTGGATGATGGTTATGTCCGTATTTATGGGACAGTACGCAGTGGTATGACGCATTAATGATATAGTATGTCCCATATTATGAGACAGGTCAATCAAACTTCAAAACAAACAATTATTGTAATAAAATGTTTTATTGTGCGAAACAACCCCATAACAAAACATATTTTAAAGACCAGGTAACATTGCAAAGTAAATTTCAACATGCCAATAAAATCAATCTTTGAAAATCAACTCTTTCAGCTTGAATGAAAAACGTCTGTCAATGAATACTGCATTTCTTGCTTGATTTTTTTAAAATTTCCTTAATTTTGTCCTGCAACAGTTTCTTCTCTTCTGCTATTTTCTTCTTCTCTTCCTGTAACTCTTTCTTCTTCTTTAATTTTTCTTCTTTAATTTTGACTGTTTTTCTTTATTTAAATGATAATTGAACCATTCATGCACATTTTGGCAAATCTATTTTAAAATAATGCTCTAAGTTTGAAGGCGTTTTTAACCCCTTCAGACCTGGTGTACACGAGAATGTACATTGGATTTTAGCTATTTTATTTAAAAATGTTACGCAAAAATGCAGCTTTGTACTGCTTGCACATAAATATAAGAAAATTTAAAAATAAAGATTGCAAAAATATGTTAAAATATAATAATACCCCAAAGGCTAAAACATTAACAATTTTATTTACTCCGCGAAGAAAAAATCAGGTCTGATGGGCTAAACTGCTATTAAATATTAGTTTCAAACTTTGAAAGCACGGTTGTTACTGTAAGTACACATTGGCCCTTTCTACATTTAAAGGTTCTCTTGAAATACAGTTTGATTATGCACTTTGGCCCAAATCTCGAAAGATTGACATTGGCCCTTTTAGAACCAAGCCACAGATTTATATACATTAGTACATTTCGTCTCTACAATGCCAAACTCACGAATGTGCTACGTTTATGTTATGCAGATTTGTGAGTTTGGCATTTTAGGGACGATTTATAGGTTAGGTATCTCAATTTGTCAGTTTAATAGTAAATCCACTTACCAATGAATAGATTCCGTATTGAATAGAACAATTCAATATGTGTTTATTATCTCAGTCATGACTTGTATATAAAATATTTAGATAAAACACTAAAAAAACGTCTTAGAAATGAGTGTATCATAAATTGGTACTGGACGGTTTGCGATGTTGAGATACTGAATTTTTGTCTCATAAACCAGGGCGATCGGCCGTTCCTAGTAGGTACATATTGCGAGACGAGCCAAATTTAAATAAATTTCTAAATCATAGGATAAAAAAGCCGATACAATTCGAATCCTGAATTCAAAGGCTCCCGAATGAGGTATAAAACATCTTCGGAAGTGTCCAAAATTATTCGTTAATCAAAATTAAAGCATATAGTACAAGTCATTATTTCCTCATTTACAACCAGCGTTTCTGAATGCAGTAAGGGAATAAATAGTTGATTTTTTTTTCAACAAAATACCCCCAAGCAAATATTGCATAAGTTGATTTATCATTTGAAATGATAATACACTTTTCTACAAAAATTTTTTTCTAAAGATCAAGTGACCAGCTTATTTTTAATTTCATTTGTTCTCATAGTGTCTCATTAAATGGGGCATTGTCTCATAATATGATCTTTTACCTTACTCGAGTCGGTCTCTGGGCTTTCTATTGACCGTCATGTTGTCCAGAGGCCATGTGAGGTATTTCATCCTAATCCTACTTTTACAAAAGCACCTAGTCCCACCTCTTACAAGTCGAGAAATATACAAGTTAAGAACAAAAAACTTTATTCCACGTAAAAGGGCGTTAAGGAACTTGCTCTCTAAAACTAAAGACAAGAAGGGTCCACTCGGCGTCGGAACTTTGCGACAGGGACAAGAGAACTTCACGCGAAGATACACCTGGCGGAAAGCGCTGTTTCAATTGCGGAGATCGGAATCACATAAGTGCAGAGTGTCCCTCAAAGGACAAAGGTGCCAAATGTTTTAAATGTAATAAGTTTGGCCATATTGTGCCTAAGTGCACGGCGCAGAAATCAGCAAAGGGTAATGTCAACGAAACGCAGCGTGCCGACGGGAAGCACTATAAGAAGGTGTGACGATTAATGACTCTAAGTTAGTAGCCCTGATTGGCACTGGAAGCAACTTAAGTTTGATCAGGGCAGACAGGTACGTTAAGCTCGGCGCACCCACGCTTGGACGTCGAAAAATTCTCTTTCGCGGTATAGGTTCCGAGAATAATAGCACGCTAGGCGACTTTTGCGTAGAGATGGTAGTTGACGGAATCTTATATCCGATAGAGATACATGTCATTTCAGACACCTTGATGCAACATGAGTTGCTCATTGGTACAGATTTTTAAAATAATGTCGAGATTCATATTAAAGAAGGAAAAGTTTCTATCTCGAAGCTGTTAGATCGCGCAAGGAATTCTGATGTCCCTGAAGTATTCGAAATGGACATAGTTCATGAGACTAACGGCGTTGACCTATCGTGTGTCGCGAATCCAGAACATAAAGAAGTACTGTCCGACGTTATTCAGAAATACGCGCCGAATAAAACCCGCGAAATAGGGGTCAAGATGAGTCTGATTTTAAAAGATGATATTGGCAATCGACATTGGATGCTCGCCATCTTGTGGCGGATCCCCTAATCATTATTGAGACGCTATGTACATACAAAGTAAGGACAGCTGATCGTGTTCAGTGAATGAAATTTACGTGAGAATTTATAAAGTTTAAAGAATATAATAAGTGGTGTAAGCTTCGTAGAACGAATAAAAAAAAATGTAGTCTTGTACAGTTAGTGGCTGCGAAAGTAATTCGAAAAAACATTTATCCATGTGTTTTCACGGTTTTCCAAAACCAAATGAACGCGTAGTATACATTGAAAACCTGTTTGGAAAATTAGAAAAAATAGATAAATTGCCAACGTGCAACAAAATGAGACGTGCTACGTTAAATGAGACGTTTAAAGACAGACAGCTGTCAAACTGATACAACCGGGTGTCACATTTTCCATATTTCTACCAATTTTTATGATGTGATTAGCATTAAGGACACGATTTCCTTCAATCACATTGCGATGAGAAGGATTTGTTTGGGCCCAATCATAAATTTGATCTACAGTTATTAACATTTTTACTATTTTCTCACAAATCGCATGTATTGTCGTATGGTTTAGGTCTTATTCGGCGCCATATTGGTTAGGTAACGCCCCCATGTCGATTTCCAATAATCGCGGTTTTCTCGACCTACCTGCCTCCGCGCCTGTCTCGCTCTCTACGGCGACCGATTCAGCGCGCGGGCGCATCGGCGAGCTCCGCTCCGCGCGCGCGTAGAATCTAGGCACCTAACCGCCGATTTTCCGCGCGATGTGGGGATACTCGTATGTATCCGTGCGCGGGCGATAGAAGCGCGCGCGCGCGCGAGAAGTC
The DNA here is from genome assembly GCA_963678675.1 of Xiphydria camelus. Classification (NCBI taxonomy): domain Eukaryota; kingdom Metazoa; phylum Arthropoda; class Insecta; order Hymenoptera; family Xiphydriidae; genus Xiphydria; species Xiphydria camelus. Next base: position 17,493,032 of record OY783196.1, read on the forward strand.
GCGGACCTCTCCTCGAGTGAGTTTAAGCGAGCTTTCCGCGTTATTTTTGCACGGGAGGCGGCGCGGAGCTCGCCTCGCGTCGTTGCCGCGTCTCCCGTGCCTCCCCGCTCTCCCACGTTGCCGATATCAAGCATTGCGAGATAATTTCGCACCGTATACTTTGGATCTGGTTTTGCGGTGCCCTGCGAATTTGTTTTTTTTTTCTTCGGGGCGGACTCAGGTACTCGCGCCTGCAGACACTGAGAGAAATAATTTGGTCAATTTAACTAAAATTTTGGAGACGATGACCAAACCGTTTCATGAATTATGGATCCTCCATCTGTTTGATTACACTGAGCACTTTTTGATTGGAATAACTTGATATTTGGTTCAACTGACCGGTATTTTAGTTAGAATAATTAAACGCGTTTAATAAGATGCATTTTGTCATTTCAACCTAATTATTTTTCTCAGTTTACGGTGTACCCCTACGCTATGTAGATCGACTGACGTGGAAACGTGAATACGTTTATAATTTTATGCACGATTAGTTTGCTTTATGAAATAGCCTTTATATACATTAGGGTAGGCCAAAAAAGAAACTTTTTTTTTTTAAATTACTATGAAAACATTGTTGAGGATGACGAGAAAGAAATTCTGCTGAAGTTTCAGCTCTTAATATTAATATTAACAACTGCCTCATCGCAATTTTCTTTTTCCCATTTAAAAACATGGGACATTTTTTGTTTTAATTTTCGATTTTTATAACTTGTTAACGGATCAGCGTATTCAAATGATCAAAACGTATTCTCGTAGGAAATCGGACGACCTACAAAAAAGGTATCTTATGATTTTTTGATAAGTCTACTGATTGGGAAGTTATTCGAGGTCAAAGTTGTACTGGTGGTCAATTTCACGGTTTTGTTCATTTTTGACACGAATTAATTGTTCAAAAATAAAGTAAATCTTTCTGTTCTTGGAACACATGCTATGTCTTTTCATGAAACATTGAAGTTTTCTCGAAATTCCCAGTTATTTGATAAAAATTATGTTTGTAATCTACAACAGTTCATAAAATCTGTATTTTAATCGATTCGTATCGATCATATCATTATAAGAATGAACAATTTTCACTACATATAATCATGTACTCATGTAAAATCAAGATTTTGTTATTTTGAAAAAGTTTTAAATTTCTTTTTCATGAAAAGTAAATCAATGACAAAAAATTACCCTTAAATCGCATAAAAATTAAAATTTAATTAATCTGATTTTTAAATTTTTGACTAACAAATGTTGCGGCCATGAAAAATCAAAAAGAGGATTATTATTCATTTCTAAAAATGGCTTGCAGAAGATATAATAATAATTACTCTGGGGAAATGATTGAACTTTGAATATTTGGAAATAATTAAAGAAAAATCTTAAATAACTGAAATAAAAAGAGGTTAAAAAATTATTTCGTGTCAAAAATGAAAAAAAATACCGTTAAATTGACCACCAGTTCAACTTTGACCTCGAATAACTTCCGAACTGATAAATTTATCAAAAATTCATAAGACACTTTTTTTGTAGGTCGTCCGATTTCCTACAAGAATACGTTTCGATCATTCGAATGAGCTAATCCGTTAACAAGTTATAAAAATTGAGTTCAAAACAAAATTTTCTCATGTTATTTAAACGGAAAAAAGAAAATTGCGATGAGGCATTTGTTAATACTAATATTAAGAGCTGAAACTTCAGCAGACTTTCTTTTTCGTCATCCTCAACAATGTTTTCATAGTAATTAAAAAAAAAATAGTCTTTTTTTTGGCCCACCCTAATATACATATTAATATTTTTGGTTTTAATTGCTGAGCAATTTTTAGTTGAGAAAATTTGGTCAACTACTTTTCGTATAAAAGTGGAATAAATGCTCGAGAAAAATCGAAAGTGGCTTTTTCACAGTAGAAATACAGAGAAACATGTTTCGTTTAACCTTTTTTTCGATATCTCGAATCGTTTTCAAGATAATCGATTTTTACTCGCATTCTGACTATAGGGTTTATCCTACTTTCACCCTACGGCGTTTATAAAATGTTTCTTGTAGAAATTTAATTTTATTAAAAAAGGGATCAAATTTCTGAAATCAACTTCTTAACATCGCATAAATGATTAATCAAACATCCACAAATGAGAACTGCTTGGCAACTGAAAATATCAGTGAGCACTACCCAAGTCGAAATTTTGCCCCTATTTTGATGGCCATCGCGACTTTTCAAACCTATTTTGATGCTATATGATCGTCGAGCTCCTATTTTGATGCTTTTTGAAGGTATCTGTAAAATATGGTTCTGCTTTGATGGCCAGAGACCCTTCACTGGGTAGAAGCTATGGCATTTGAAATAGGGTCTCCGCGCGAGTCGAAATTTTGCCGCTACTTTGATGGCCACAGCACCTCAACTGGGTAGAAGCTGTGGCATTGAAAATAGGGTCTCCACGCGAGTCGAAATTTTGCCCTTACCTACTTTGATGGCCACAGCACCTTTAGTGGGTAGAAGCTATGGCATTTAAAATAGGGCCTTTTTTTGGTTGCGAATTAAAATTTTGCTTCTATTTTGATGGCCAAAGCCCCTTTACTGTGTCAGAGTTTCGGACTTAGAATATTTTCTACATGACGAACGGGACTTAGAAAAATTTCGGTCTCCTGCATAGGTACCTATAGGGACTTGAAAATATATTTGTGAATAAATGGACAAAAATTATAATTTGTTCAATTATTAAATCAATAAATTATTTGACTTCGAGTCTCCAGAGTATGTTGAGCAAGTTATAAACTATATTGTCTATTGTTTATTTATATTGTTCATTAAAAATCAGATTATTATAGTAAATCAAAGACAACTAATTAATGTAAGATGAATAAACATTCATATAATTATTTACTTATTTATATCGATTTACGTTTATGCAAGGATATTTATCAAGATATAATTATAAATTTAGAAAAATGTTGAGAAAAGAATAATACAATTATAAAATCTTATTTATTCGAGCTCTTTCTTATTGACTGGAAAAGCAACATACATTTGTACATCTCAAACTTCATATGAACACCAATAGTAATACTTAATATCACAGGAGCGTGCAGCAGATGAGGACTCGAGGACACCGACCATTCAACAAAGTTAAGCAGCAAAAATTGCGGACATTAGTTGGATGCGTGACCGCTCGTGTCTGAAATGTTGCCCCTATTTTGATAGCCAGAGCCTTTCCATTGAGTAGAAGCTAAGGCATGCAAAGTTGGTTTTCGCTCTATGTTATTTTGCTTCTACTTTGAAGCTAAAAGTGGAAAATGCGGAAATTTTTCCGATTTTTAGCTTCAAAGTAGAAGTAAATAACATAGAGCGAGAACCTACTTTGAATGCCTTAGCTTCTACTCAATGGAGAGGTTTTGACCATCAAAATAGGGGCAAAATTTCGACTCGGGACATAGAGCGACTTAAAAAGTCTCCCGTTTGTGCTATATCGATCTATCGACGTTTTGTAAACGAGAATTATAATCTCAGATCTTCGTAAGAAATTCACAATCATCGAGACATTCGGTGGACCCGACAAATCCTCTGCAGGCATGCGCTACGCACCGCGCGACGCTTGAAAACCTATTGAAAGTTAATAGAATTCGCAGACCGCCGCGAGAGATCTCCCGGAGGTATCGACGGTATATACCCACCTACCACCGCGCGCGATACTGCCCTCCCCCCCTCCCCCTTTATAACTTTTCTACCGAGAAGCCGTCATCCCGCGCAGCACTCCTACCGAATCCCCGGATCGCTTCTACCCGCGCGAGATGACGCCCCGACCCGCCGTTGTGCGAGAATTTTTCCCCTTGTGTTAAGGTATAAATTCTAGGATGCTCGGGAAAAAGAGTACAAGTCAAAAAATGGTATTGTTCAGAAAATACCTTTATTTGTTTATATTGAAACACAAACTGTTGACAAGATGTATAAAATGAAAATAACACTTCTCATAAGAACCGTTAAATGCATGTAGCACACAAATATTTCTAGGAAAGTAGAAGAAAATTGTAGAAGTGTTTTGGTAGGCGACTTTGACTTATACTCTTTTTCCCGGGCATCCTAGAATTCATGGTCACCGAATGTAAATTTATCTCTATACTCGATGTCGAAGTACAATTCAGCTCTTGTTTCACGATATTTTGAAATTCGTCGCCTTCTTCATCGCTGTTCGGGATAATGACGCGTTTTCTCTCCATATTTTGATTTTACACTTATAGGTTCGGTATACTCTCGTGCGTCCGTCAGTCGACTCGAATGAATCGATTCGATACTGTTAATGTCACGTTGCGATCGTCAATTTGAAAAAGACCCACTTCGGACTAAGCAATCGCGCCAATCAGAGTGCAACAGTGTCAGCTGACAAAGTGAGATAGCTATACTCTGCTCATTTCACGTTCCGTTCGTCAATTTGATAAAAGGACCTACTTTGACGAAGTACTCGCGTCAGTCCGAGTAAAGTGTTTTTAATAGTCTACGGACTCCCAGTCGTTGTCACGCGGGAAAAGCGCCATCTTACGGTCTAAAAGTAGACTGGAAAAGGCCTCGAAATGGGCATGTGAGTGAGGAAAAATAATGATTCTGTCCACGCGCGCTATTGTCCATTCCTCTAGTGTAGGCGCAGCGCGAACATTATTGGGATGGTTACAGTATACAGACTGTTCCCCTCTATACACGCCAGCACATTGCATATCGGTTGGCGCTATCGGATCCAAGATGGTTCCCTAAAATTCGGTGACAATACCGACAGCCCAGAGACGAACCAAATAGACGTTTCAGTCCGAAAAACATCGGTCATCTCAATAGTGGTGAATGTGACAGACGCTCTGACAAATAGCTTGATAATCGTTTGGATTTTTTTCGAATAATCAAGATAGTGAACGGAAGCAGTGCAATTTTTCTCTGATTGCTTGTGCATAAAGAGCAGGAAAGGAGATATCAGTATCTCAGAAGAAGTGCCATCAGATAAGTTACTTCCTAACTGACCGTCTTAACCTCATTTTGATTACGTATGAAGGACAAATATCTTTGTGGTTATCAAAATGAGGTTAAGACGGTCAGTTAGGAAGTAACTTATCTGATGGCACTTCTGAGATACTGATGTCTCCTTTCCTGCTCTTTATGCCCAAGCAACCAGAGAAAAATAGCGCTGCTTCCATTCACTATCTTGATTATTCGAAAAAAAATCCAAACGATTATCAAACTATCTGTCAGAACGTCTGTCACATTCACCACTATTGAGATGACCGATGTTTTTCGGACTGAAACGTCTATTTGGTTCGTGTCTGGGCTATCGGTATTGTCACCGAATTTTAGGGAACCATCTTGGATCCGATAGCGCCAACCGATATGCCGAATGTGCTACGCTGGCGTGTATAGAGGGGAACAGTCTGTATGTAGACTCATATCGATACTCTTTCGCGTCGGTGTGTTGTTTTGTTTCATTTATGTATGTATGTATGCATGTATGTATGTACGTACTAATTATCCGAAGTCCAATTATCCGAATTTTTGATTATCCGAATGAGGTCCGGTCCCAATTGATTCGGATAATTGGAGTTCTACTGTATATCATATTAATTTCTCAGTGATACATGCGAAATGGTAGGTATATGAATGAATAAGTATAAGTTTGTGCACGAAAAGCACGAGGTGCTTTAAGTCGTTAGTTCAGTTGCCGGCTCAATAATTTGTACCTTTACGTGGCATTTCGTTTCGCCTGCACGAGAGCGCGGCGCGAGCGTAGGTACGGAGTAAAATTACGATCTCGGCGTCCGGTCTCTTTTCGCCGATCACTCGGAACGGTAGCCCCGTACCGCGTATCCCACCTTGCCTGGAGCAAGGCCGCGATTTCTTCGTTGTAAATCGCGCGACAGAGTGACGGCGCGCGCGCTAGCCGCGCATGCGCCCGAGTGACGGCGCGCAGCGGCGCCTTTCTCTCGTACAATTTCTCGCCGCGAGCGATTTTCTTAACTTTCGAGAGCCGCGCGGCGCGCCCGTGCCGGGACTCGATTTTCGGTTCAATTACGCCGTCCCGACGCGGCGCGCCACGACAGTACCCACCTACTTACTTCTCTTTTATGCGGCCATAACGGCGCGTTAATATAACACGATACTGCATCGGTGAGTGCGGCCGAGGAACGTGGCGGCGCGTACATCCGTGTCCTCTATAGGTATGCGTACGCGGGAGACGCGTATACCTGTGCTCGGACACTCGCGCCTCTCTCGCGCTAATGGAGGTATGCGGCGCATCCGCGACAGGAAACTGGCTGCAACCTTCGCGTCGACTCCCGGAGAGATCCACGCGCGTATGCCGCGTCGTATGGCCACTAGACGCGGATCCCGCGTACTGGCACCCACGCGAATTGATACCTACGCGTGATGTGTATATAACAGGTGTATATACCTACACGTATGCGACCACGGTCTTCTTTACCCTTGTAATGAGCGTCGCACATACAGTCGCGCGTTACGCGTGTCGCGTGATGTATGGGACGAATATGTCGACGCGCGATGCGTCGAACCAGATCAGAGTTCATATCGCTTTCGACGTACGCTGTACGTAGTTACATTACACTTATGGTATTTTGGGATAGTAAATAGTAATAGTTATTGAAGGATGTGTATTTTGATCGTGATTATTTCCTTAGCTACACTGTAAGCAAAATTTGTATTAAACTTAATGTAATTGTACATAAAGCTTTTATCTATTTATCAATACGTGATTATAAAAATTAATGTACCCTACTCCGCGAATAATGCGAAAATCGCCCGGAGTGCAAAGGGTTAATATACAAAAATGGGTGGACCGATTCCAACATAAAATGTCCAACTCCAGGTATCTTCGACTCCCTCGATCATCTCGCGATGTTATTCGCGCTCGCGTTCCGGTAGCAGAACGAGGAATTTATACGATTATCGCGGCAGACATATCCGTGATTAATGTTTTTCTGCCGCGCTGTACTTCCCGATAAAAAAAATGAGTACCCGTGGTTATTGCGGTTCCGAGATACAGATATTATAGGTTCATTCTCTCTCTCTCTCTCTCTCTCTCTCTCTCTCCAACTAATACGAGAACTGGTTCTGAACTCGACGGAGTGTGCGCAGTCTGACCTAGCCGTTCCAACAAACACAGAACTGATTCTGGAACGATTCCAAAGAGCGTTCCAACTAACTGCGAACTGTAAGAGAACTAGTTCTCGAACGGTAATTTCAGTCCCTAGTTCTGAGTTGGGACGATTTTCTAGCGTAGTAAGGCTAGGGGCGCGAAACGCACTCTATTTGAATCGATGAGTCCAAGAACAGTACAAATGTATAGTTTTGAGAAAAAATGAAAAAACATAACTTCACAATGAGTGAAGTTACGGTGTTGGCCATCATATAAAAGTTGTGATAGCTTTTTAGGTAAATGATAATTGAAAATAAAAAATCCGAAAAAATCACTCCTTTCCAAGTTATAGAAGGAAAAACTGTATGCACTTGTACTGTTTTTGGGCTCAGTCTTTCTTTTTCTGCTTTTTTCAATTTTTGTGTATGATAAGCTCTTGAAAACAGTAATGAGGAATGCTAAATATGACGTGAAAGATATTTTATTAAGTAAATTTAACAAAAATGTTAATTAAAGAAACATTATATTGTCGACTTAGTTATCAGAGGATCTTCATCTGCGTAACTTTGCTTCCAAGAAGTTATATGAGTAAAATTCCAGTGTTTCATCGTTAATATACTTCATGACTTTTTTAACATCAACGATCTTCTTATGACTGATAGAAATCGGTTCTTGACAATATATAGAGCTTAGAATTTTAAACATTTTGGCTATCTCAAGTCAAAACGCCATTTTTTAGACTTGTACTGTTCTTGGACTCACCGATTCATTTTTATTCGGAGGCGTTGAAGGATACTTTAAAATATGCTAAACTTGCTCTATCAAATATCGTTTACTGGCAAAGGTTTACTAGTACGGAGAAAAAACTCAACTCTTAATTCCGATGATAACGTTAAAAAGGGTCAAAAGAAATTTTTAGAAATTGCGGGAAAAACATGATGGATAACGGAAAACATTTTTTTATTCGGTAACATAATGTGTACATGATTCTATTATGTGTATATTATTCTATTGTTTATATAAAATACTGTATGATTTAAGCTATTATATCACGGTATTTTCATTCGCAATTTTTTTCAATTGCTGTTATAATGAATCTGAATAAAAGGAGATAATTTCCTTGAGAAATTCAGTTAACAAGCTGATAAAATTAAATAATATCATATAGAATACGTCGTTGGGAATGATTAAAATTCTTCATTGTATGGAATGATTTCGTCTTGGCGTACATTTTATAACTTCATGTTCAGGCATTCGTCCTTCATTTTGAAGTGTTCGTTAAATCTGAAAGAAGCGTACCTATTATCAAAACGATTATCATCAAATGAAATATGAATATTATGAAATGAAAATATCCTGATTACAATCTAATAATAATTAAATAAACTTACTCTAGAAAATCGAAGTCGATATTTGAATGTTCGCTCTGTATAAGCGCCCAGCAACCCCAGAAGAAATGAGATAAAGGAGGAAATTTAAACCTCGGTATAAAGTTTAATAACAGTATCTTCGGATACATCTGTGGCTTCATTGTACGTACGAAGATATATTCTAAGCCAAGCCCTTCGCAATGTTTCCCCCGGATACAGAGAAAAGTCAGGATTATCTATACCTGAAAAAATAAGAGATTTTGTATTACTTCTATGTTATAAAAATGATTAGTTTGTGGTAAATGGATCATTTAATTACCAGCAAATTCAATAAAATGATTGGATATATCAAAAGCCTCATAGTTAAAAGCAGTGTACTCGTAGTCAATGAATGTAACGCTATTTTCTTTCTCATTTTGTACAATACATTTCCCAGTAGAAGATCATTGTGAGCGTAAACTATAGGACCATCAAGTTCTGAAAGAGTTTCCTTTAAGCATTGATATCCCTTTTGAAGCACCACATAAGGTCGGATTAGCAATTTGAATCTGGAAACAGAAGAGTACCTATTGGAATATTTTACACAAATAAAATTAGATATCAAGCATACTCCAATAGCTCACTTCGCGTCTTTTGCAGTATCCTTGAAAATCCCTTTGGCATGATCTAAACGCATGATGATAAACACAAACCAGATCCACAAAATGTATACCACAGATGGACACGAGAATGCGACCCCTTCAATCATTTACGCCAATAAACTAAAAATGTAAAACACGAGTCATGAATGTTTACAGTTGCATTCCCGGACGTTTGTAGGTTAGAGCAGCGCGAAGGGGATTATTCGTAACTTCTAAATGGTGTCTATTTGAAAAATAGCAATTGAAAGAGAGACTTACGTTTCAACAATTAGTTGACTACTTACTTTGAAATATGTTCACATATCCGCTTAGGATAACCCGTGATTTTCCGCAAAATGTATACAAAAGGTGAACACAAGATGCAAGCCTCCCTGTGCTGTGTGCGATTCTATAATGTTCCAACGGTTCCAACACATCCCATCGATTCAGTTCTAGAACGCATCTTTCTGGCGCATGCGCATAAAATAGTTCTCAACTAGTTCCAGGATGGTTCTAGAACTGTCCTAAATTACTTGTTGGAACGAATCTTATATGAACCCGCAGCCCCTCCAGGGTAACCAGGATTCGTAAGCGCACACGTATAAGCGCATATCTGCGGAGAGCGTGTGCGCGTTACAGGTACCTATAGACGTATGAATATGAGCGTCGCGCTCTCGCGCAGCGCCAATCCGCTGGTCCGGTATACGTATATACAACGTTCCGAACGGGTTTTTCTCCCAGGCAGATTTCTCGATCGAAATTCACGGTAGGATTCGCGTGCGCGCGACAGAGTACGTTCCTCCACGTTAAGAGTCGAAAGAAGTTTCACGCTTATAATTTTTGTCCAAGTATTCCACGATCGAGATTTCCCCGTGGTTTTCCTTTTACCAAAAGGTTAACGCCCGGCGGCGGCGGCGCGGACGTTCTTTTAAGCGTCGTCGTCGTTGTCATCGTCGGCGCGTAGGGCACCGTTCGAGCTCGCGGTCGTTCCTCGATCGGCCGCTAAAATCGTGCTCGCGGCGTCGATCGATCGCGCGGTCGCCGCCGAGAGAAATACCGAGTACGGCGTGCAATTGGTATTCATTCCATAATCATATTTGGCCACTGGTTTCGCGTGCGCTCGCGTGCCCGGGAGACCCCCGGGTGTACCATACGTTATATCCACACACCAATTCGATCCGATCCGATCCTCGATCCAAGGCAATGACCTCGCGTGCCATTTATTCCTCCCTCCTCTTCCTCCGTCTCCTCCTCCTCTTCATCCTTCTCCGCCGCCTATATCACGCTAGCTCTCTCGCGTCCCTAGGTTTTAGACCGATCTCTCGCTCCCTCCAATGCTCCTTCTCCGCTCGGCGCTCTTCTCCTCGCTTCGCGCTAGCACGCTCTCTCCCTCTCTTCGGTATCTCTCTCTTTCTCTCTCTCTCTCCCCCAACTGCGCACCTCTCTCGCGCGAGCGCGGCGCGGCTCTATAAGGCTTAACTCACACGGTGCGACTTCACTGCGATAACAGTGCGACAGAACTGACGCACGCTGTCGCAGGAATCGACAACTTTCCTGCGACAGTTTTGTCCCACCGCGTGAGCAGATCGCGGCAAACTAACACAACGACACAGCCACTGTAGATGTCATACAGACAAGCGCGAGGTGCGTGTCGCACTGCTGTCGCAGGGAAGTCGCACCGTGTGAGTGCTTCGTTGCGTCTCCATGCTGATTTGCCGCGTGCGACGTACTCTCGACCGAGTCCGACCGAGTGCGACAGTTTTGTCGCAGTGAAATCGCACCGTGTGAGTTGGCTCTAAGACCCTGTCCAGACGAAGCGATTTACGCGCGATTTGAGCAACGAAACGCGCGATTCGAGCAACGAAACGCGTGACTGCATCTGGACGGAATATATGAATCTCTAGTCGCGATTTGAAACGCGCTACTCGAATCGCGCGACTGCATCAGGACGGAATATATGAATCTCTAGTTATTATAGTCGCGCGTTTTGAAACGCGCAATTCGAGTAGCACGTTTCAAATCGCGCGACTATAATAACTAGAGATTCATATATTCCATCCAGATGCAGTCGCGCGTTTCGTTGCTCAAATCGCGCGTAAATCGCTTCGTCTGGACAGGGTCTAAAGCCGGGTCTTCACTGCGCGAAATTCTACGCAAAACAGTTTCGCGCAGTGAAGCCCGGCTTAACGCCGAGTCTCTCTCGCGCGTACGCTCCCACCCCCCGTGATATCGTCGACACCATGACGCGCAACGCGCCGATGCGGGATACGCGTGAGCGTGCATGCGGAAGAGTGTAGCGGGCCCAAGTGTGAGATGTATATGTATACAATATGCGTGTACACGGAGGATTGTCGAGTTGTGACGCAACCGTCGCGAACGGTGATGTGATTTACCTATAACGTATCTGTATCCGCTCGGTTTGCACAGTCGAGTTTCTCATGAGCCGCCATTGAGTGTACGATATATCGAGAGGCTCGGTAGAGTCCCGCCACCGAAAGAACTGCGGAGGAATAAACGTGAGACGAGCGAGGCTCTCTTGTGCTCCGCTCATCGTGTACCGGGTAACTCGGAACGTTCCGAGTGGAAAATTAGCTTGGCTGCCAGATTATTATTTTGGCCCATGACAGGCGTTATCTGGGCTGCTACAAAGAGTATTTATTTCAAACGGGGGCCAAGTTATAATTTAGCTGGGCATCCAAGTTAATTTTACCCCGGCTTTCCTTGCTAATCCCAAGTTAGGACTCAGTTTGGATTCAATTGGGCATCTATGATAATTTTATCTCATTGTCAGCTTTCACATTAATTCTAAACGAAGACCGAGTTGGGACTTGATTGGGCATTCACGTTAATTTTATCCTGGTTTTCCCCATTAATTCCATACTAGGACTCAGTTTAGATTTAATTGGACATCCATGATAAGTTTATCTCGGCCTTTTCCGTTAATTTCAAATCAGGACAAACTGTATTGGCCTAAGTCAGGAGAGCCTGTAATGGTTCTGGTTAAAAAAGTGGGACATTTCTATTTAGGGACAAGATACTCTTAATATCGTGGCAAATTAACTTGGCCCAGGTTAACACCTAGAAAGAATTTCCACTCGGGATGTACAGGAGTAGGGATGGGTTATCCGGTTGATAGGGGGAGTATCAGATAACTCATCTTACTACAATTTGTTATCTGGCACACCCGGCGTAATTGCATGCGTAAACGAGTAGTTCGTGCGGTATTCGTGTCGAATTACTTTTGAAAAGGTCGACAATCGCCGAACGCTCCGCGATTCCAGCCCCTCGCCCGGTAGCGCGGCGCTTTTACTCGACACTGTACTTGGTCGGGGACGCGAGTTTGTATAGCGACGAGTACGTACGCCTCTCCGCGTATACGCGGGTACCCCGCCTTGGAATCAGATTCAGATTCGAAGCCTGAAAAGTGGAACGTGCCCGCCGGGGTTACTCGCGATCCGAATCGTATCGATTCGTGCGTACATTAATCCGTTGGGAATGTGTGTCAGCTGGTATATACCCGGTAAACGTGGACATCGCCTACCCGAGGCGCCGTCCCGATCGTATGTAAATAATTCTCGCTGCGCGAGGCGGAACGATAGGCGGCTTTGGAAGAAATGCGAAGATATCTACGGATGTCGAAACAGGAATAGAGCGTGACTGCTTCCTCTGTACTGTTAAAAATTTCCTTTATTTTCGGAGACGATAATAAACGAATGTACCTTAAATTTATGAAGTTATAATTTTGATTCTAAGAGACGCGTATTAATCTTAATTTTAAGTAATAATTTTGTAAGATCTTGATTGTTTCTTAATTTTATAAGCATAGCTTTACAAAAATTCATGACACTTTTCTGAATTTCAAGGAAAGATAAAAGGGTAAAGGATAAAGGATAATACAATATTCGAGACACATTTGTGTTTAATAAAAATTTCAGTACTCTGCTGAAGTTTAAGTGACTGAAATTACAGTGACTACTTCACTAAATTTTATCATCTAGACATCGATTTTCAATTATTCTTCATTGCTTGGAAATTAATTGCGCTATTCTGTATAATACTATAAGTTCTATAAGGAGCTAATTCTACAATGTCATAAGAAAACTGCAATTTTATAGAATGTGCAATGCACCTCATAGAGCTTACGTTTTCGTGCGGAATAGCGTCATTAGAGAGATCGAAAATCTATTTCTAACGCCGAGTCTGGATATGATAGGAAACAACGCGAACAAAACGCCATGGAGCCTTGTATTGCGGCCGTCGCGTGATGCGAGAATTCTTCCCGACACCCGGGAGAATACAGCCTCGAACTGCGCGCGCGAAACCGCGCTCGGTTCGAGCCGTTGTACTTTGCCACGACACGCGGTCGACGCGTACAAGTGGCTCGACGTACATATAGAGCGGGGCGAGAGAGCAACAGGTCAGTCAGACGCGGGAGAGACTCGAGGGGTTCTTACCGTAACACCACCACGTGCTCGCCTCCCTCCACGACCGGCCGTTCTCCGCCCCACGCCGCGTCGTTCTTCCCCTCGTCAACGTTCTCTCTCTCTCTCTCTCCCCCTCTCTTTCTCCCTCTCTCTTCCTCTCCTTTTCTCTCTCTTTCTCTCTCTCGCCTCTACTCGCGTCTCGCTCCCGATTGCAAACCGCGAACGAGCTCGTTGGGCGGCTATCGGTTTTGGTTTTGGCGCTCGTAAAAAGTACGGTAGCGGCGCGCACTCGAATCGACGTTGAGCGAGACCGGAAGTTTAACGTTCGATTCTATCGATTGGTATCGGATGCTGCGGTATCGATGAAAAAAAGTTTTGGAAGCTGGAACAAGATAGAAGTACAAACGAAAGGTTTCTTTATTAATGCGATATACACCGAGAGCAATAATTGCTAGTGTCAAAAAGATATATCTTGAATCAAGAACATATGATCTTACAAATTTTTAAGAATACAGATTCTTGGTCGAATAATATAATATATCCTTGATTGAAGAATACTTTCGTTGAAATAAGAAATTCTTTCTACTCGAAAATAACGATTACTTGATCCTATCAAATATTTTCATGCATGAAGAAAACCATGGCTTTATCCTGGAATTATATCATGTTTTTGATTGAAGAAAACACTTTTTTGGCACCAGGAATTATTTCTCAGTGTGTTATTGCCTCGATATAGCGTTAAAAAGTTTTATCTTAAACTTCAGGGAAGTATTGAAGTCTTTGAAACATTGATGTGCCTTAAATATTATAAACTTTTCTTGAAATTCTGAAAAGCATCATAAGGATCATAAATTTTTGTAAGGTCGTGCTTTTATATTAAGATAGGTTCGAAATTATTATTAATTGTTACTTGAAATTAAGATATACAAGTGTTCCTTAACTCTTTCGCTACTACGGGTGGCTATAGTCGCTCTCCATAAGATGCCACTGGGGTACTACAGGCGACTATACTCTCCCTCACTCTCCTGAAGCCAACTTGTAACTATAAATTACTAGAGCACCGTCCCAACCACTATCGAAGTCAAATGTCAGGGAAGTTCAAAAATCGGCGATTCTCGTCTGACATACTGTACAGTCGCTCTCCTTGAGATGCCACTGACAAGGAAAGTACTCGAGGTGTACCTCACCGATTTTCTTCATTCTGCGATATGTTGTAGTATGTCAAAGAACATTAGACACGTATTTTTTGTACGTGCTAATTCGGTCATTTAAGGGGTGAAAATCACCCCTAAACTTGACCCCCTATAACCAATTTTCTACGATTTCTACGATTTTCTACACTAAAAGTACTTCACATGTCATCGTCTTTCGATAAGGAATAATATTCAATTTGTTTCATTAAGAAATTCAACGTAGTTTTTGAGAAATCGTAGAAAATTGGTTTTAGGGTGTCGAGTTTAGGGGTGATTGTCACCCCTTAAATGACCGAATTAGCACGTACAAAAAAATACGTGTCTAATGTTTTTTGACATACTACAACATATCGCAGAATGAAGAAAATCGGTGAGGTACACCTCGAGTACTTTCCTTGTGAGGTACTACGGGCGACTATAGTCACTCTCCATAAGATGTCGCGTATTGTACAGGGTCCGGCAGGGAGGTATGGTGTTTTTGAAAAGAATGACACACGCTTGTTTTTGAACGAATTTTAAAATCTATTGCTTTTAGACATTAGTCGCATATTGCGAAAAATCACCGCGGCGGAGAAACCGCCCGTAGCGAAAGGGTTAAAATGAAAAAGTACAGTTTTGAAAATCGAAGGTACATTATCATCCTTAACTGGAAGTTAAGGAAACACAAATCGGAAGAACAAATCGATTTAACCAACTTAACAAAACGTTATGAAACGCCACTGATATATTTGTAATTACGTTTTTTGAGTGAAAATTAATTCGATAAAATTAACGGTAACTCGACGAGAAACGCTTCAGCGACGCTTTCATCGATCCAGCGCGATACGAATCCTGCGTATACAGATGTACGAGGCCATCACGAAAATAGACTGGAATTCATTTTCGTACGTGACGGGCATGATGCGCCTCGTATACCTATACAGGATGTCCAGAAATTGGTGGCCAAAAATTTGTAGGCGGTATATCCTTTGGAAAAAATTAAAATTTATCCTTGGAAATTTTTTATTTAAGTGCATCGCATTCGAGATAAACTATTACAAATTTGCACTAATTGGAGTTTGAGTCATTGGTGTAGGTATTCAGAATCCACACTGAGAAAAATAATTTGGTCAATTTAACCAAAATCTTGGAGACGGTGAACCAATTGCTTGGCAAAATATGGATCCTCTCTCCATCTGTGTGTGTTTGGTTAAACCGACCACTTTTCGGTTAGAATAGCTAAACATTCGGCTGGAATAAATAAACATTTGGTTGGAATAATTAAACACTTGGCTGGAATAACTCGATATTTGGTTCAGCTGACCAGTATTTCGGTTAGAATAGCTAAATGCGTTTAATTAGATGCGTTTTGTCATTTTAACCTAATTATTTTTCTCGATGCAGTAAAACTTGAAGTGCTACGTGTAAAGGTTACCGCACACTTGGGCGCCGCGTCGCGTCGCGTCAAAATGCCGACTGGATAAAATACATACAAATAAATGTACTACCGCTCACTTGAGCGGCGCGTCGCGTCGCGTCGCGTCAGGGACGGGGTTCCTATCGCTCACTTGCCCAGTGCGGCGCGTCGCATCGCGTCGCGTCAAAATACCGACTGGATAAAATACATACAAATAATGTACTACCGCTCACTAGAGCGGCGCGGCGCGGTGCGTCGCGTCGCGTCGCGGACGGAGATTCTTCCTATCCTTTCGAATCCTTGGCGTCAAACGAAGCGTCGCGACGGGACGGTCATAAAGACTAGTCTTTGTCCGTCGCACAACAGACGAAATTCGGAATATCGGTTCTTACCACTCACTATCATCGCGATCGAAATACCTCGTGGTTAATCTCGCGACCAGACGGGCGAATTCTCCAAGACTGGCGCGTTTTTTATTGATAGATGGATGCACATTCTCTTCTTTCTATTTCTTTCTGACATCAATGCTACCATAAAAGCAATTTCCTCATTAGAACTACTGCTGCTGTCGTACATCTTGTTGCACTGCTAGATACCGTGTGATTATAATATATTTTATAAAATGTACGGACATTCAAGTCCGAATCTGTCGGTTGCCGCCGGAAAAGTGGGCGATGCCACCATCCATCGCGGAGCGTCACCGAGCCGTAACGTAAAATTTACAGACCCCGCCGCGCGCGCGCACATTGAAGGGCAAACGTTGAGACGCAGTTCAGTGAGGTGACGCAGGGTGACCGTTGCCTCTATACCTATATATACAATAGAATAGAACTGCGTCTCAACGTTCGCCTGGCCTGAGAGGCAGGCGACGCAGGACGACCACTTATCGCGATATCAAACGTATGGATCAGTCTGAAACGACGGATCGTAAAGACTAATCGTACCGTATATGGGGCCCTTGAGATTTACCAGAACGGTTACCTATTGTATTAGTCATTTCTCCCTTTTACAAACTGATTTAGTAGTCGTTGGATAGCGGTATCGATTCCAATAGATATTGCGGGAGACGCCTTATTTCGACCCATCCGGTAATTAACCTTTCCGGGAAAGGTGCGAGAATGCAAACGCATTTACAACCAAGATTCGCTGAAATATACCGCCCGCATTATGTCGAGATTGACCCTAGATTAACGAGGTACAATATATATATATATATCGCGGTGATACTAATTACTAAGAATCGATAGTCATAATTCCGACCATCGTTTATCGGAACAGACATCGACACGGCGAAGAGATTAAGGGGCTTTAACAATGTGAGGGTCGAGGGGCTGCATTTCGGAAAAATACGGTCACGGCCCATTTCTTTATACCTGATTGTTTAATACTTTCGAAAGGAATACAATCGTGAACGATTACTCAACAACGTGGAATATCAATATGAAATAATTGACAATCGTGCAAAATCGCACTCCAGCGGCACGGGGGTCACCGGTGACTTACTATTAACTAACTATAATTAACTATAATGTAACTTACCTATTGCAGATAATATTTCAACATTATATGTATCGAATAATAGAAAATTCATCGTGGCGCCACGGGCAATCCCTGTAAAACTGGCGTGACATTCAACGTGTTAAAAAATGTGCGCTCCCGCTTCTTCACGCTATATCTCGAAAACGGTTGATCGTACAAAAAAATGTATATAACCAAATTTGTAGAGAATACTGATTTACGTAAATTTTGTTATAACTTCTTAAGACACCAGACTAACCGGAAGCGAAATTTTCGCAAAAAACTGATTTTCATGACCTTTGACCTTCGATATCTCGAGACGCACAAGGGTGAGCATATGAGACTTTTTGGTGCTTCATTAGAACATCAAAACGAAGGTCTCTGCAAAAATTTAGCTTGCTGTCTCTCATTCCGCAGATGGGGTTTTTATTTACCTTATTTCCCTGGACTATAATGGGGCAGAGGTACGTAATATGGAATAGGTACCTAATATGGAATGCCTACTTATTAAGACAAGTTCTTTAAAATACAAAATACCGTTTGAAATGGAAACTTATCGAGTCGTGACTTCTCAAACTTATCATTTTTGGTGTGTTTCCCTGAATAACTAATGCAATAACTAGATAGACAGATTGTCTTAATAAGTAGGTATTCCATATTAGGTACCTAACATATTCCATATTACCTACGTACCTCTACACGTACCTCTATTATGTCGACAATTCACTGATGTGCGAACAGCCAGAGGTGCTCTCCGACTGGTACAGATTTGCAACATTTTATCTCGAATAGAGTGTACTGAAATAAAAATTTTCCAAGGTTAAATTATTTTTATTTTTTCCCAATGATACCCTCGTAAATTTTTGGCTACCAATTTCAGGATACCCGGTATACCGGTCTCTCCGGAAACGCTATTCGTGGATCGTGGAAGTAACGTCGACAGGAACGACGCGGGCGTCGCGTAAATCCGCGTGTCCGTCAGTCGTGTGCCTCCAGCGCGCGGACGTGAGAGAGCGATGGTTATCGCGCACGAGAGTGTGGAAGAGGCATGTGCCCAGAAAACGGCGCGATATTATTATCGTTCCTTCGCGGTCGCGCGGGGTGGAGTACTGCCGCGGCGCTCTCGGTCGCGGTGTGTGACGCGGTGGCGGAAGGGGGGGGGGGGGAGGTGATATATCGAAATCGAAGGTGGGGAGTTCTGCCTCGACTCATTACTTGTAACTTGCCGTGTCACGTTCTCGATGTCCCTCCGGCGAATTCTAGTCGCTCTTCCGACCGTAACCTTCGCGCCTTTGCCGTGCCATCTGCGGCTGGTGTTGTACAGCTGGTTCAAACATCTCGGAGATTCCGTTGCGGATCTGCGATTACGGTAGACTGGGTACGATTGAAACAAAGAACGGTTGAAACAGAGTGAATATTTTCGAACAGTGTGTGGTAAGGTGGGGGGTGCAAGAGACGAACGAAGTACACAACAAGGCCGAACACGAATTTCAGTATTGCGTGTCTCAAAGCGTGCTGCAATTGTTTATAGGAGGCCCTATTGTGTTTTAAGAAGTAAAAGTAAATATTTTAGTTCGAAGATTTTTGCAATTATTAAGGCTTTTATTAAAGTGAGAGTATTGAGTGTTTTTTTGTGTTTGAAATGAAGCTTGTAGAATATGGCAGAGTGATTAGTTGTAGTGTGAAATTATTTTCACCATTATATATACTATAAACTGTTTTGTACATAATGGGGGGTTGGGTACGGTTGAAACAATATCATACCGGATCCCTTGTGGATGTGGACCCCATGTTTGGATCCCTTTTTAGCACAAACAACGCAGTTACACAACATGAACTTGGTATCATTTTATAGACAATTGCTCTCTCTATCAGTAGATATCAATTACTAAAAACTTTATGACCTACTGTTTTTGTTTTGGCAAAACAACACAGTCACACAAAAAAGTGGGGTATACATTTGATGCGATATATGTTATCCGTAATAATTTTGCCTCCTGATTACGAATCCGGTGTCAAAATTTATCTATCACATCACATTTTTTTAATCTCAAAAAACCAGCCAGAGATCATGATTTTCAAAAAGTTAATGGACTTAAACCAGATTCGGTATAGGTGGTTTTCTGGGCCGATGATCACGAATCTGAAGTCAGATTTCAAAAATTCAAGATGGCTATCCAATATGGCGGACGAGATTTTCGAAAATTTTGAATTTTTACAAATGTAACTTCATATTCGTAATCAACGACCCAAAAAACCCCCCTATACCAAATTTGGCAGGAATCCGTCGATTTTCGAAATTCTCGTCCGCCATATTGGATCCGCCATCTTGAATTGTTTAAATCTGACTTCAGATTCGTGATCAGCGACCCAAAAAAACCCCTATACCGAATTTGGTTAAGATTCATTAACTTTTTGAAAATCATGATCTCTGGCGCGAGTGCTGACGGGTTAAATATTGTTAAGTTGTATCTTTAAATAATGATGATTGATTTATATTGTTAAACGGTGCCATAATTACTCTTAAAATGATAATAAATAATAAATAAGACATATTGTATCTAATATTATATTATGTATTATTTGCGTTTCAACTGACCCCAATCGCTGTTTCAACCGCCTCTGGTATGGGGACGGTTGAAACGAATCAGATATTTTCTTAATTTGATATTATATTACAAATAAAACACCGGGCCTACTCAAATCGTACTTGTCATTAGTAGATTGAAATACGCTCTTTCATTTAACATATCTCGATCATCGATTTCCTTATTAATGGCAATGCTATTAACGATATAAGCTAAATTGTTTCAACCGTACCCAGTCTCCCCTATCTCGGCGGGACGAACTTCTTTCGGCGGCACGAATTTTTTTCGGAGGGATCAACGTAGAGGAAAAGAATTAATTTTGTAGGTACATCACTGAGAGAAATGACTAGTAATGTTAATCAAACATTCGATTAGTATGCGAACGACATTTTTTTACCGCGACAATAAATATTTGGTTGTTGTAACCGAACATTTTTGAAACGATGTGTTGCTACAACCAATATTTGTTGTCACAGAGAAGTATTTTGTTATCAACGTATCAAATTACTAATAATTTTCCTCGGTGCACCTATATTATTTATAGGGATACGAAGAATCTGGAGCAAAGAAATAAAAATTGTCGAATCGAATGAAAATTTTTAAATAAATTATTATTTTTGATCGTTACAAATACATATGCGTTGCTTGGAAATAAGCTTAAGCGATATAATTTTTATTCGAACGACATGTAGGTCCGTGGAAAAATTGATCTCATTCGCTTAATTGGAGAATATCGAAGAAAAATACACGCGATTCGCAGTTACTATTATTATTATTATTATTATTATTCGGAACGGTACTAAGGAAGATCTTGATCTAAGATTTCCTCGAGAGAAGGTTGCTCTTCACACACGCCGATACGCGTATAGGTACGTGTTTGAATAGTCACAAATTGAAGCTGAGTTTTAACGCGGAAAGAACGGTTAAATCTTCGGCGTCCCGTGGTTGTGGACGCGAGCGTATATTGGCACTAAACTCTGCCAATACGAATATACGAATTCTGACGACGCGTCATATTTATATTCTAATTTATTTTATCTCTCGCGACGTGCGGAAGAAAACGGAAAAGGAATGTCACGTGTTCCGAAGAGTCGACGTCCTTCAATTAACGCGTCGACGAAACTCAAATACAGCTTTTTTGGCCACCGAGGCGAGATAAATTAAAAAATCTTCGAATAGAAATACTCGCTCGATAGTGAAGAGAAATATCTTTATTCTTTTGAGATGAATACAAATTCTCTCCACCCCACGCCGCGTCGTTCTCTCTCTCTCTCTCTCTCTCTCTCTCCAGTTCGTTAGATTCTTTTTTCTTAGCCGAGACAAGTTCGGTAAAAAGTAATAAATCTAACGGACGGACCAAACGAGGCTAGATGGAAAATCGGATCGAATCGCTTCGGAGGTGAGTTATACCTGTCGGTATGCGTGCCCGCGCGAAACACCTGTTCAAATATGGTCGGAGAGAGTATTAGTCGCGCGCGGAGATGTAGTAATTTATTCGACTCTGCGCTCGCGTGCAGCATTCCGTTCGACTCGCGTTGGAACGATCAAGGACGCCCCCAGGCGCGCGCGTTCCTCTTCTCGTTACGCCGTGCGATGCACTTGACTCTCGCGCGACTCGCCGGAAATACAGCCTTCCGTCGGATACGTCGGTCGCGCGAGAGACCGGCCGCGAGCGAAAGTGAATGAAATCGACCGCCCGCCGCTGCAGCGCGGTCAACTCTCGGTGAGCACTCCTCGCGTCGCGCAGGTAACGTTGTGCGCGCCGAGGAGACCCGTAACGAGAGAGCCGATAGTCTTGATCCGGATTGTGTCGACGAGAGAGAGCATCTGAATTTCATATCTCGTATAGAAATGTAATTTTAATCGAAATGGGAATTTTTGCACGTATCCCAAGTCGAAGTTTAAACCTATTGAGATCTTCAATGTCTTATTGTTACTACATTGGGAGAAAAAATGGCGTATTCAATTAAATCTGTGTTTAAGGGTGGGGAAATGCAGAATTGGTTGCCCCGACTAATAAATTTGGTTATAACGATTAATGGCTATTTGAAGAAAGCAGGCTGTAATCCGTTCGAGTCATTTGTTAGTCCAAGAGTAGCTCGATCTGCATTCCCCCACCCGTAACCGCGGATTTAGTCTGATTTACTAGATTTTTCTCTCAGTGTATGACTCGGAGGGGTCAATATACATTCTATTTACTTTATAATAAAGATCCGACATTGAGACTAAAATTAACCCAAGTTTCCATTTCTTCCACTTTTAAGCTCAACGTCAGATGAGCGGAAACCCCCCCCCCAAATTACAAACAAGTATTTTTTAAAGTAAAAAGAAATAAATAAACAAATAAAGAACTGTAACATATTCACTGCCGCTCTAATTTATATACACTTTGCCTCATGCCAACTTCAAGTTAATAATTCTAACAATAACAAAATATAGGGTAAATCAGGGTGATATGGTGAACAAAAAAATGAAGCCGTGTAAAAGACAAGAAATTGTTTATTGAAATAAAATAAAAACACTATTCTTTCATAAAATATATAGGCAACAACTTAACAGTGTCATATCCTCTTGAAGGCATTACAAAAGTCTGAGAAAAACAATATATTTATTCTTATCAAATTCACCATTTCACCCATGCATACGGGTGAAATGGTGAATGTACTTTGGGTGAAATGGCGAACTTACTTCTTCTACTTTTTACCACGTATATCACACTCAAAGCTTTTTTCGTAAAGCACCTGTTTGCTCTTCTTCTCTTCAACGTTGACCATGGAACGCCAAACGCCTTTGAGGCTGTATTTAGGCTTATTCCATTTTGTACTGCATTTACGGCATCTTTAAATTGCTCCTTTGTCCAATCAGCACGGCTGGATCTTCTGTCTTTTATAAAATGTAGGCATCTTTGCCTGAAACAATGCTGATGTTAGAACTTTTATTTAAGCCGAGAAATACGAGTACCTACAGGTGCGCAAAGTCCTTCACCGTATCACCCATGCACGAGTTCACCATTTCTCCCATTTGCTATGGGTGAAACGGTGAATAGCGTAGCAAAAAGTTTAAAATATTAGAGGCAACGATTTCTAGGTTATGTAGTATATAAACAGTCTACGAAGGCAGAAAATATAAGAAAATACCTCGCGGACGACGCTAGCTGAAGCAACATCTACAAACGCATGCACCGTATAAAAATTGTGGAGCATCGAAATCAGTTTTGTACAAATTACTTACGATTTTTAAAACGGGGCTGGTTTTCAACAGGTACTCGCTGAACAGATGGTAATAAACAGTCTGCCGACAGACTTACGCAGACATCGGTGTATCCGGGAAAGAAATCGAGCAATTCACCATTTCACCCGATTCACCATATCACCCTGAATTACCCTATAAAAATCGTCAAAATTCCGAACCACATGCACGTTTACGTCAAAGAACCCTTACTCAATTGCCTACACATACACATGTAACTACAGTGCCCAGTGCCTCTGAATGGAATAGAACGCTTATAAGCGTCAGCGGATGATTGCGCGGGTGCCGCTGTCGCTTATAAGCGTTCTATTCCATTCAGGCACTGGGCACTGCAGTTACATGTGTATGTGTAGGCAATTGAGTAAGGGTTCTTTGACGTAAACGTGCACCAAATACGATAACAAAATATATAAAAATCGTAAAAATTCCGAACCACGTGCACGTTTACGTCAAAGAACCTTTACTCAATTGCCAGCCTACACATAGGGTAAAGTCGGTAAATACGCCCCACATTTCAAAAAAAAATCATAACTCGAGGAATTTGAAACAAACTTTATTTTAAAAAACAACAAAAATTTGGCAGGACATTACACTTCTTTAAAAAAAAATAAAAAGATGACAAAAATTATCAAATAGCTTCTACAAAAAATAAAAAACCATTCACGTCAAATGGGGCGTATTACCCACCCCGGGGGGAAATACGCCCCATATACTTAATCGCCTTCTGGAGATAAATTTTTGGCACAAACATCACAAACTGTGCCATGGGAGGTGCACGTTTCATGTAGCCATCCACGACATGCTGTGCATTGAATCCAGTCCACTTTGGACTTCGTGGTGTAATAGTGGTCTCGACATTTGACGCAAATATCTTCCGCCTCGTCAGAGAGTTCGTCCGACGATTCCAAAGGTAGACACATCTCAGAATTTGATGACGACTCCGAATTTTGACTCTTCTGGCCTATTTCTGCATTCCCTGTACATCTGTTAAGATTGGCTGGCTCTAGGTGGGGCGTATTTCCAAAACCGGGGGGAAATACGCCACACCGTTTAAATCTCCACACGCTACAGGTGCTAACAATCTACATGTTTCAGTTTTTAGTTTAATAAACGTACTTTCTGACGCCGTACTTGAAACTTACAAAATACACAATCACAACTCAATAATTCGATATCTATAAACTTACAAGCAAATTTGTAGTACTCAAAGACACCAAATTATTCACAAAACAAATTTTATTTCCACAACGCTAGCTGAAATCTTAATAAGTGCGCGAGTTCTCTGGTAAGACACAGACATTCGACTGATGACTACCGCCTCAGCGACATATACCGACGCATAATGTAGTTTCCATGTACTGGGGCGTATTTCCCCCCGGGGCGTATTTACCGACTTTACCCTACACATGTAACTGCAGTGCCCAGTTCAGGCCTGAATGGAATAGAACGCTTATAAGCGACAGCGGCACCCGCGCAACTCATCCGCTGACGCTTATAAGCGACAGCGGCAGTGAATGGGTTAAGTTAGGTTAGGTTCTGGTTTTGCGTTAGCTGCGTAGAGTTGTGCTGCGAATGTGTGGCGTTGGACACACTGACTGTGCCAACTTCAAGTAATAATCGCAGTGATTTCTCGAGAGTGTGCCACTTTTATTTCACGCACTGTGAGGTTATTTCACGCACTGTGCAGGTTATTTCACGCACTGCGCGACCTTTCACAAATTGGTGTGTGAAACGTGATTTCACATGCGTTGAGGACGCCCGTGAAACCGAGTATTAGGCACTGAGTGACAAAAAATAGAATCCGTCATTCGGGTGTTTCGCACCGTTTATAACTCGTGTGGTTAGGCCTAGCGCATACATACAACTTTTAGTTGTACAACTATTTAGTTGTATGTCATAAGTCTATGAGAATGCATGAACGTGTACATACTATTAACTCGATAGTTGCTCGACAAAAGAATGAAGAAGCCACATCGATCTCCTTTCGAGAGAGAGAGAGAGAGAGAGAGAGAGAGAGAGAGAGAGAGAGAGAGAGAGAGAGAGAGAGAGAGAGAGAGAGAGAGAGAGAGAGACGAGCATACCAACTCGACTAAACAGTTTAGGCGATGTAAAGTTGTATGTATATGCGCCAGTATTACCGCACTCGCTTCGCTCGTGCGGCAAACTTCACACTCGTTAAAAACGGCGCTTCACGCCCTTATAACGAAAATATCTATTTCACTAGGATAGTTAAATGCTTGTTTTAGTAACACATTTCACCGACCAAATTAATGCGTATAATTTTGTACGTCCTCTTGCCATCTTTTTAAGTATTTTTTTTTAATTATACCTACCATTTGATGAATAAAAGTATTACTTTCCTGCGGACTCAAATCTGGACTAGTTGTCATGAAAATGAACAATTCTTGGTTACCATGAGAATCAATAATACTTATTGTTAGTTGTCATGGTAATCGACAAGACGTTTCTCGATTATGATTTGGAAGTCTAATATCGATTCAGTTCTGATGAAAGGAATAAGACGTAGACGTCCCAAATATGACAAAGTAAAATATACAATAATACAAGATACCTATATAAGCTCAATGAAAGATCGAAATTTGTCGAGAAACTTATGATGACGTGTACGCTCGAAATATATCAAGGGCGAAAATAAAATGATTTAGGATCTTTATGCCTAAAAGAGAACTAATATTTAAGTTATTTTGGCTCTGACATCAGACGTGAACGAGGAAGATGTTCAAATGATGAATTATTCAGGGATTTATACGATCACAATATTTTCAAATTTTCGACTCGGGTTAGAGGTCTAATGTCGATGCAGTCCTGATGAAAAAAATGAGACGTAGTTTGTGCCGTATACACCAATACGCGTTTACGAATTACAAGTCGACTCTTGCGTCGTTACACCGCCCGTACTCCTAGCAGCTAGGCGATCGGGAACGCGTCGGATGGGATTGTTTTCTTGGGAGAGGTCAGTAGAAATGGCTCCGGCAAATGGAGATTATTTGCCATGAGACTGTACGTCGCGTCGTCTGGTGCGTAGTAGCCACCGGTGGCTGGGCCAATCGTGGCGCGCGATGAGGGGGGCCCGACCGCGGCGCGGCGCGCGGCACACCACGCACACAAGCTACGCGCCCGCTCGTCGCTTCACCGCCGGGAGTCGAGTCACTTACCTCCGCGTCACATCGTGCCTTCCGCCGGCCGTCCTTCCCCTGACCGTACGAGAACGTATTTCTCATTGTCATATCAGCTGCCGGGTAATGGTTCGCTATAGATTCCGCAGGGTCGTGGAAAGTTGAATCAAGGACGCGGCAGCGACGGTTTTTCCCGAAAAATCGTGGGCTTCCCAGGTCGGCGCGAAACGAATAAGCCGCTTCGATGTTGGTACGGCGAGTCACGGCGACTAGGCGAGCGTATACGGGGTGAGGCATTTAAATTGAGATACGTTAGTACCTATCTGTGAAACGATTAACGCATTTTAGAAAAAAATGGGACAGAGAACTCGACGTTTTGTTTTTAATTTGGTAGACGCTTTCAAGGTCATTTTAAGGTCGTTTTTTCCTCAAATGGAAAAAAATAAAAAATAAAAACCTTTCAGACAAAAGTTATTCGTTTTTATGTGTAGATTAAGAATTTGTTGAAAAAAAATATACACACTGTAAACAATTCTACGGTGTGGATCTCTATATAGACCACTTTTGGTGTTAGATAACAATGACATAAGACTGAATGACAGATGTCCACACCGGTGAAATGGTGTTATAAATTAACACCACTTTTTTATTGCGTAGGCTTCCGATTAAAGAAAAAACGTTGACCTTAGAATGGCCTTCTCTTTCCCCCTTTAAAGCAAATGACTTTTATGAGAATGATTTTTTTCTAAAATGCGTTATTTTACTGATATTCGTGTGTCTCAATTGAATTAATGTAATTTTTAAAGGTACCAACCAATGAACAATTAATTCTCATCCTCTCGTTAACTACGGTGGCGTTCGTCCTGGCTAATGAAAGCATGAGAATTGATCGATCATTGGTTAGTACCTACGTTTAAAACTGACATTTTAAAAAGTCATCAGCGACATAATCCGTGATCCCGGGAGTACATTTGCATGCGCTAACGTAACGAGAAATACACGAGGAAATAAGTAATCCGTTTCGATTTCCTCGCATTTTTTCTTGGTCTATCCTCAGTTGCGAGTGCCGATGTCCGGTGGCTGAGCGCTGAAGAGCGTCGCGTACGCGCATAAACACCGCCTAGTCTTCGCGGGAGAGTATACGCGCGCGATATCAGCACCTTCGTCCCCCTCGTCGCGTCCCGCGTTCCATATCAGTCGCGCGCCTTCAATCTCGCTCCTTTTCTTCCATAAGCCACCGTCGCGCCGTCTCGGTAGCGCTCGGAACCTCTCGGCTCCGTTCGCGCGCATACATAGCCGTATTTGTTGTTCAACAAGTGTCTCGCGGAGAGGCTGGTATCGGTGCTCTAAACTTATAGACTAAGAGCTAGTGACATTTTTCAGTGATTATTTAGTTAAGGCCTATTTTTTGAGAGAATGTTGTGGGGGGCATGTCTAAGTGCCATCCGTGAGGATTAACCTTGATAGCGGTATGGGAGGCTGGCGGAACGCCCCCAATTTGTAAAAAATAGTGCACAAAATTATTATTTAGTTAAGGCTGAAATTTTGTTTACTATTCATCTGGTAGTCCACAATTATGAATATAAATTGGCGGATCGATTGGCCGGCATTAAAAGGGTGGCGGATCATCCTAAATACGTCGTGTGAACAATAAAATTTTTATTATTTAGTTAAGGCTCAATTTTTAATATGTTATTGAGGCAACTGTTTCAAGTGGAAATTTAAATTGGCGGAACAAAATATTGGCATTAACTACCTGGCGGAACGGTTTAAACATCCATTGTGCGCGCCTCGATTTCGTGTTGTTTGCCGCAGAATTTTTTGTATTAGGAATGCTTCTAATATAGATAATGATTTTGTTTATTTTCTGGAATCTTTTTAGTAATAATAATAATTTAGTTTTTCCCTGGAGTTAATATTTTAGCGCTCATTCAATATTGATGAGCTTCAATATATCAATCAAATATCAGTCTTATGTTAGGACACTCAACATTTTATTTGTGATGTCAGATGTTTTAACAATTTTTAAAACGGATGAATGATATAATTTTTTTTAGAATACCCTTTTGGCATTTGACCGACGATATAGTGCTTTATACAAATATAACGAGGTGCGTGAAGTGAAAGAATATTTTTAACAGACATTTTTTTAAAGCGAACTAATTTCTTAGAGTAGTTATCGACTTACAAATATACGGTAGGTACTTCGTATAAAGACAATTTTAATACCGTCAGTTGTTCGATCATCTAATCATCTTCTGTGTCCGGCCAGTCAGAATCGTCACCTTCGTCAACAGAATCCAGATCACTAGATGCTCGGGAGCCTACGTCTATAAATTTAAACAAATTGATTAGAAAAATGTAATATTTTTTGTTTATATTTACTGTTAAATCTGCATACCTGATTCAATGTCACTGTTCACATTCTCAAGAGCTCAACCTTCTCAACATTCTCAAGAGCTCTGCCTGGCTTCCACGCCCTTACAGGGTATGATTACAACCCTTCCCGTAAAGGAAAAAATAAATCATATCAGTTATTCAAGGCGTTCTATAATTATCAAAAGGCATTTGAAGACCTAGGCAAAGATGATGTTGACACTTCAGCAGTGTTTCCTGTTTTGCAAGAATTTATCTGCCGGATGTATGGTGTCAAAAACGCAGACCCGTTAATGAAGCTCGTTTGGTACTCTTTAACGAAGCTTATAAAGTTGCAGACACTCTACGTACTCATTTGCAAGAAACATCCGCAATTGCGACGCATCAAACTTGCCACCATGCTCAACTGAAGTGCAACAGCAACTACTGCGGAGCTCGTACATTGCCAGTATCTGGCTAAATGCAAATTTGCAACAACCAACGGACAAATCTCCAGAAAACCATGGCTGGTGCATCAACGACGGCAAGTATGAATTCGTCTGGTTTCAAGGAGATCAATTGCCTGAATTTCTTGGAGATGTACTTGTTGAAGATTCCAATAAAAGCGACAATGATTGCAACAGTGACATTGAATCAGGTATGCAGATTTAACAGTAAATATAAACAAAAAATATTACATTTTTCTAATCAATTTGTTTAAATTTATAGACGTAGGCTCCCGAGCATCTAGTGATCTGAATTCAGTTGACGAAGGTGACGATTCTGACTGGCCGGACACAGAAGATGATTAGATGATCGAACAACTGACGGTATTAAAATTGTCTTTATATGAAGTACCTACCATATATTTGTAAGTCGATAAATACTCTA
Organism: Xiphydria camelus; assembly: GCA_963678675.1. Classification (NCBI taxonomy): domain Eukaryota; kingdom Metazoa; phylum Arthropoda; class Insecta; order Hymenoptera; family Xiphydriidae; genus Xiphydria; species Xiphydria camelus. The sequence goes on from OY783196.1 coordinate 17,522,916, forward strand.
AGAAATTAGTCCGCTTTAAAAAAATTTCTGTTAAAAATATTCTTTCACTTCACGCACCTCGTTATATTTGTATAAAGCACTATATCGTCGGTCAAATGCCAAAAGGGTATTCTAAAAAAAATTATATCATTCATCCGTTTTAAAAATTGTTAAAACATCTGACATCACAAATAAAATGTTGAGTGTCCTAACATAAGACTGATGTTTGATTGATATATTGAAGCTCATCAATATTGAATGAGCGCTAAAATATTAACTCCAGGGAAAAACTAAATTATTATTATTACTAAAAAGATTCCAGAAAATAAACAAAATCATTATTTATATTAGAAGCATTCCTAATACAAAAAATTCTGCGGCAAACAACACGAAATCGAGGCGCGCACAATGGATGTTTAAACCGTTCCGCCAGGTAGTTAATGCCAATATTTTGTTCCGCCAATTTAAATTTCCACTTGAAACAGTTGCCTCAATAACATATTAAAAATTGAGCCTTAACTAAATAATAAAAATTTTATTGTTCACACGACGTATTTAGGATGATCCGCCACCCTTTTAATGCCGGCCAATCGATCCGCCAATTTATATTCATAATTGTGGACTACCAGATGAATAGTAAACAAAATTTCAGCCTTAACTAAATAATAATTTTGTGCACTATTTTTTACAAGTTGGGGGCGTTCCGCCAGCCTCCCATACCGCTATCAAGATTAATCCTCACGGATGGCACTTAGACATGCCCCCCACAACATTCTCTCAAAAAATAGGCCTTAACTAAATAATCACTGAAAAATGTCACTAGCTCTTAGTCTATTAGCCGCGCTCGTAGGAGCGCGCCCGCGCGGTTGGCGACTGCTGCCGCTACGCGGCTATGGCGCGGCGATGAGCAGAGAGCTCTCTTGCGTAATCGTTATACGCAGTCTTTGGACCCGCGACTGGAAGTTTCGGCTCGCGTCGAAGCCGATCGATTTGCGCTATCGGCGCGCGAACTCGTCGGCCTCGGCGCGCGCGGCTGTAATATCCTCGTCAATCCCGAAAGCTTTCCCCGACCAGCTGCACTGGTTGATGCCATGTTGGATAAAGTTGGAGGTTATGGTCAAATGACTTTCAAATATTTGTAGTATTAAACAAAGATAAAAGTAATAAATAAAAGCTTTACCATCATAAGAAAATACCTGCATACAAGAGAAAAAAATAAGATTATTTTGTCCACAATTATGACCTCAGGGTCTGACGAGGATATAATAACGGATGAACGATCGGCCGCGTTTCGAGGAGCGCGGCTTTAATCGCGATCACGGTTAACGTATCGCGGTTGATATCCCCGGAAACCGCGAGGGTCCGCGACGGGAGGAGGGTTCGGCAGTGTCGCTGGATTACAAATTTACGTATCTTGATATATTATGTACCTACGTTTTGGCCTGGTCGTCGAGATTATCGTGATTCCAACACTTTATGTGAAGTACATATTCGCGTACCTGGCTCTCCGCGCGAATATTGATTTTACGTACTGTTGGAGTTTCTCTTGACAATATAGTATTGGTACGAGGGGATCGAAATATTTAGGGTAGACCCAGACAGTCGGGATCCTTTGATCTTCGAAAAGAAACGGTTCACATTACATCAACTATGATAAGACATTGTTGAAAAAATGCTTAAATATTTAATTGCCTTACAAATGCCCTTCGTCTGATTTTTTCCTGTACACTGTATGAAAAATTTGTATTTTTAATATAACTTTATGTCAAGCTTTATTGTTAACTTTATATACAATTAAATTAAATTGAATATAAATTTCATAACGGAGTAAGTATATATTAATTTTCATAATCACGTATTGGATAAGAGCTTTATATACAATTATATTAAGTTTAATACAAGTTTTGTTTACAGTAATAGGTAATTGTACGACAAAAAGTAATGGAATAATAATTCCAGGACTAAAAAAACACCAATAGCAGTAAATCTCACTTTTGTTGCTCTGAACGGTGCTGTTTGTACCAAATCGCGCGCGCGCGGTACCTATGTTTATCGTAATCTCGCGTCGATTATACGCGTTATCTGGATATATCGCGCGTAATTAAGGATATCGCAGTATCTACCGATATCCGCCGATCTCGTATCTGCGCAGTTTTTTTATTGACGTTCCAGACAAGGGGGAACATCGGCTCGGTTATACTTACACGGTCTACGTACCTATAGGTACATCTCTATCAATGTCTCGGATCTTTATATCTATAAGGATCAATAATTGATTTTTGCATAGACAATTGCAGCGAATCGTCATCCGATCTCTCATCTTGCGCAACGATTATGCAGTCTCGGCGCGTGGCATAACTGCGATGTTGCGCCGGCGGACTACAGTGTCCTTCAGCCGCCCCGTTCGCACGATTCCGTGTTTTGTGTGTATCCGCTAATCGAGCTTGCAAATACGAGGTAACGGATTGCATCGACGTCGAACGAAGTTCTTCGTTCTCGAACGGTATGCCCTATTTGCGTACAACTAGTTTTCGAGAGGTTAATGGCAGTAGTACCTACCTGCATAAAAAGAAAAGTACCTACGTCTAAAGCAAGGTGGAAGTCTGGGAAGAGTAGAATCAAAAATTCTGGTTACGGATCGTATCCCAGATTTTTATCCAGACAATTTTTTCATATTGGCTTAAACGTAAAATTTACTCGACTTACCTGTACCTTTTTTATTCAATTTTGTTGTTGTATGGGTTCTTCATTATAAAACTATAATTACTTGTTCGGTACTAGAATATAGTTCATTAGTACTAATTTGAGAGTTTAATGAAATAATTGATTGAAATAATATCAACTAACGAGAACAGATATCGATTACAGCATAACCTTGTAAAAACAACTGGACTCTAATTGAAGAACGGATCATCAAACGGCTGAAAGTCTGGGATACGATTCGTAGCAATACTTTTTTGGATCAACTTTTCTCAGACTTCTGCCATACTTTAGCTAGCCTTTTTTTACGCGGATACTGTGTCGCGCGGGTATCTGCACCGTAAAAAAATTGGTATTAAATTTAATACAATTGAAGGGCTTATTGGAAAAACGTGACAAGCCACATTCTGTTCAAAAATAAACAGTTTACTTTGTAGTAGTCCCCTGCATTTTCTTTTAATACTTTAAGATTGTAGACGTTAATATATGAACTAGAATATATCTGTCAAGAACACTGAGGGGTTATATTAATCAAATATGCATTTTACAGATTTTTTTGGAACTTCAAAGTTCGTCTTCTCAATAAAATGATTTTGTGGATTGTCACGTTTTTTCAATAAGCCCTTCAATTGTATATAAAGCTTTAATCCGATACGTGATTATGAAATTTAATACACTCCATTGTGAAAGTTACACGGAGAAAAAGGATTAGTAAAAAGTCATGAGAAAACCCATGCATTTTTACAGTTATCCCACACTTGGAAAAAAAATTGTATATTCAATTAAATCGGCGTTTACGAGTGGGGAAATGTACATTTAGTTGCTTTGACTAATAAATTAGCACATGCGTGGGAAAAGGGGTATAAGTCGAAAATTGCGTAAATTGAGATAAGTCGTCCACAGGATTTTTCTGGGCATTGTCTATCGCTGGGAAAAGGGATATAAGTCAGTTCTCTCTCTCTCTCTTTTTAAAGAAGGGAAAATCTATTGTGAAAAAAGATACATCTACAAAATAACGTAAATCTTGAGTGAAAAGGGGTTTATGTCGTGTTAGGTTTACCTCTTCTAAGCTACAAGGGACTCATTCCCATAAATGCTAAGAAGAAAGAAAATTTACTTGAACTTCTGCTTTATATCAATAAGACCTTTCACTTTTTTTATCAGAACATTATCACGAAGGACAATGTTCCTAATAGTCTACCATTAAGCGATAGCGAATCTGAATAACCAGTATACTATTTTTGATGTATATGTAATCCATTGTTTTGTTTCGTTTTGTCTCATTAAATTTAGATACAATAAACCTTTGTAAAAAAGTATAGCACTATGTATTATCATTTTTCACGTTGGGAAAAAGGATATAAGTCCCTTTTTTTAGAAATTTTTGATGTCATTGGAATAAGTCAACTTTTTTTTTTTCTTATTTTCAAGATTATGTATTTGACCCCAGAATCGAAGAATAATCTCATAAAAACATGCCACTTCCACAAGACAATTTTTGGATATGTTAATTTGTGATCAATCGCGACACCAACATACTGTTTTCCTTGTTTTCTCAAAATTAAAGATTTCGACCTATACCCCTTTTCCCACGCATGGGCCAATTTTGTTATAACGATTAACGACTATTTGAAGGAAACAGGTTGTAGTCTATTCAAGACAATTATGATTCCAGGCAAATTAATTTGCATTCCCCCACCCGTAACCGCTAATTTAGTTAAATCTACTACAACAGGGCTCCTCGAGGTGAAACATTGAAGTTTTTAATAGACCACAGCGTACTTTTTACAGTTCGTAATAGTGTAAACATCAGTTTATACGGTAAAATTTACCAATCTCTCGTTAATGTGCCGGGTGTGTTCACGGGTTTATACTATTACAAACTGTAAAAAGTACGCTGTATCACCTCCAGGAGCCCTGTTACTGCAGAGATTCATTGTAGAAATATTACTAATCCTTTTTCTCCGTGTATATTGAATTTATTATGATTATATATAGAGTTCGACAAATATTTCTGTGGTACTAAGTCCAAACCCGATATGTCAAAAAAAAGCGATTTTTTGTTTTTAATGTCAATATGTACAGTCAACAATGAAGAATATGATGGCAAAACCCGATATGGCTCCAAATCACCTACAACTTGTAGGTTAACAAAATAATATTCCGATTACGCTCTACGTCTTTGAATTGGTCGGTGGTTTGAAGCGTCTCCTGAAAAATCAACTTTCTTGACATATCGGGTTCTGTCTTAGTACCACAGATTTAATACAAATTTCGCAAGGGAGTATATTAAATTTCATAATTGCATGTATCGGAAAAAAGCTCCGTATAAAAGTATAGGTACCTACGTATATTAGAAATACAAATTTTTCTTATATAGCGTTTGTACAGGTAAAAAAGTGAGGCTCTACTGTATACTCGGTACGCGTGACGACGAGAATAGAAGAGCAGTCCCGAGCGCCAGTGAGAGATAATCACAATTAAATGTAATTCTCTTGTAACAGTACTCACTGCGGCTGTTATGAAGTGGTGATTATCGATGACGATTTAATACGCCGACTCCTTATGTAATCCTTACGTGGTTCTGAACTTGGATCGCGATTCTCTCCGTGGCCTTTTCGCTCCATAATTTAATTTCATCGCAGCGCAGAGATCTGTTTATTGCGCGGATCTATGATCTACGATCGATTTCTCGCCACGTCGTAATACAGCTGTAGACGGTATTTCTCGATGAAATCGTCTGGCCTTTTTATTTTCCCTTCGTAGAGGTAGGTATGGTTCGTTCGTTCGCGTTACTTGGAGTATGTAACCACTTCTAGGCGGCGTATCGGATTGCGTGACAGTAATCGAGGGTCGTCCGATTCTCGATCGGAAATCTTTTTCATGTCAACCACATGGTCGAGAGGAAATCGTGCAGATCGTTGTGATACACTGAGAGAAAAATGTAATAAATAGTATCAACTAAACGTTTATATATTGCTCATTTAATATTTTATCAGCTCAAATAATATTTATTTTTCTGAACAAAGTAATTTTGTTAACACTAGAACTACCGCAGACGGTCAATTTGACTGGTCTTTTTTTTCAGAATGCCATAAATCTTGATTATTTCGTAATCCATGAGGTTTTTTTCGAAATTGGTATAATACTTTTTACTGGAATGAATTTCAATGTATGAAAAAGTTCCATAGCAGTATGGGCCAAAAGTCCATAGATAACGAGATAATCACCTGCCAGAACGACCGTCTTAGGACGTGCGGCCGTTTGGGAGTGTTAATAGACTATATCTCTCAACTTGAGTCAACAGAATATTTTGTTGGGACAAATAAATCTTACTTAAGCCGATAAAATATTTGATTGGTGATGTATAAATAAACTTTCAATTGATTCTATTAAAATTCTCCCTCAGTGTAGCTACACATATGCAGTAATTATTGTAAATAGAATCGATGGTTGGTACTTCATTTTTACTTATAATAAATATAATAACGTATTTTACGCGATAAATGTTTGTCTTCGAATCCGATACAATGCATTTGCGACCACTCAATGCTACGTTGGTTGAATAAAACTCCACAACTTTCGCGGGATATCTTAACGCGTAATCTCCATTGGCTTAACGCTCGACGGTTTCGATCGCTGCGACGATTTTATATCGCACAATCAAATCATACCCACACGTCACACTTTTAGTCCATTCTATGTGTTCATCCATCTAAATTTATCATTAATATCGCAACAGCGACCAATCGAAAGCCGAGTCATGAAAACTCATTGACTTTTTTTTTTTTCACGTTGAAACGCTCAATCAACTGATAATGCCAGCTTGTCAAAAGTTTCGCAGTCACACTTCCTTCGAGAAAATGCATTATTCTACCAATACGGAGATACTATCTTCCGTCGCGATCTTTTTTCCGCGCGCGACACTCGAAACGCGGTGGCGATCGTTACCAAGATTTGATATATCGCGCGATTGAATCAAACGTTACCCCTTTAGTCCAACCCTGCCACTTATCTATCGAACGACCGCTAATTGTAGACCGGTGACCAACTGAATGAAAATTCTACAATTATCCGTTACATATTTATCTTTTACTAGCTTTGCCCTCGCGACTTCGTCCGCATGGGGATCACGAAATAATCTCATTCCCTATTTTACCCCCTTAAGAGAGTAGGTATATAAATAGTAGGTATCTATATAAAAACACGCGCGTATTCGAATGCAACGTTGTGTCAAAATTTCAAAGCAATCGGTGAAGAATTTACCAAGCATTTTGATAGAATATAAAAATGTTGTTCTGATGAATGAGTGAGAAAGGAATATTTCTATTGTATTTTTGGAAATTATTATTTGCCACTTCGATAAAAATAAAAATATAAAAATTATTACAATTGCGCAATTACGTTCTCTCCTAATGGAAAACTACGCTGCTGTCATGGAGATCCATTAATTATACCGTACTTTTGTCATTTCTTGGACAATGCTTGGTACTCCAACAATGCTATACTAAAAATTACGTTTCGACCTTCAGACATATCCGTACGGCGATGCCGAGCAAAAATTCGCCAGCGAGAGAGATAATCGCACTCGAAGGGGACATTCCCATTCCGCCACAGCGAGCGGAATAGCCGCGCTCTACCCTAAAATAAAATTCTCGTCGGCCAGCCAAGAATCGCGGAACGCTCGGCATTTCTCGTGGCGCGATGCGAACCGCGGAATATTCGGTGCGCCGTCGCTTAGTGCGAGTTTTTCTAGGAATAACGATTTTTCAACGCATCTCGCTGATATTTTTACACCGCGGCGGTATCTTAATCGCGAACTTCTATCGCGCAGCGGCAATTCATCGGTCGATCCGAGCCACTCGTCCATGAGGAGTTTTAATAAAGTTTCCTCCCGTAGGAAAAGAGAATCGACGGACTTAAATGAGGGATTTCCGCGAAGAAGATAATATCCCTTATTACGTACCTGGTGCGTTTATGCTATTGTATATCTGAATCGTTAAATTTATGACCATTTTCGAAGTAATAGAAATCAGGTATTTTTTTAAAAGTTGGTAATTTTAATTCGAGTACCAACGATAAAGTGGCCTCGAAAATGAAAATTGAAAATGAGGTTTGACTGCTCGGGGCAATATTTTGGCAGAGGCTGATCTGTAATATATACTCGTAAATGCCAAATACTAATACTAATACTAAATACATACTCGTATGTAATAACGATGTCTATGGGCGTCCGGAGTCATAGACTCATGTTAACGGCTGACTTTGACTACTGTATACTTGCCTCGGTATGAGACTTACGAGACTCTGTAACAGAGATAGTTAATGCTCGACAAGATCGTGATTCTCGCGTCTCATTCGCATAACAGTACATTCCTATGGGGTTCGCATCCTTCTTTCAACCTTATAGAATGTAATAAGCAGCTCTTAACAGAGAATGCATACTTATTTCATAGAACGTAAAACAAAAAATCGAAAACTTCATTATCACTCGAGAGAAAAGATTACGAAGCGTGCGCGTCGTTATTGATTGATCGCGAATGAAATTCCTTGATTCGTAATAAAAAGGAAAAGACGTTTTAGCGAACAGCTTCGCGAGTGAAAGTGGCGTATAAGTGGTTGATTAAAAGAGAGTTCTAACAAGTGTAAGGTACAGAATTGATCAAGTTGGGTTAAAATCAGTTAGATCAGTTGAATATGAAGTCACGAGTTGTAAATTAAATATTTTTGTTCTTCTATAAATATTTGCTACTTCTGCATATTATCAAGTCTTCCAATGGGATATTTAATTAGTTTAATTAATCATTTGTCAATGTAATTAAAGATTCATTTCACTCCAGGTGGAAAAGTTCTATATATTTTGTATATAGTCCATATGTGAATTTGGTCATACATATATGGATTATATATGAAGGGGTCAGAAGCAAAGGAATATAAGTGCATAAACTAAAAATGTTCAAAATCTGCATTCAAAGTTATTAGGTTTTCAGTAATTTTTAGCTGCAAACAGAAAATCAATTTGATGTCAGTCTGGTACCCATGCAGAGCAAGTTTTTAAAGAAATTTAAAACTAAACACACAGTTTTAATATTTAGAATCTGCACTTATCTCATTTTCTCATAAAAATGCACTTGTATCCGTTTACTTCTAACCCCTTCATATGATTTCTATATTAACCATATAATGATATATAGATTTGGGTGAACCAGGTTAAACGTCATTAATTTTGATATGTTGTAGAACAACAAAAATAAAGTAGACTTTCATAAGAAAATGTTTTTCAAAAATGTTTACTAACAAAGATACAGGGTGTCAAAGTTGTGGAAAGAAAATGGTTTTCTCACCATAACTTCTAAACTACTGGATCGATTTCCATGAAATTTCGCACACAGACTAATGTAATACAGCTCGAAGTAATGATCAAATAATTTAAAGAAATTTTACAGTGGCGTAGATACTGGGGGCCGGTACCCCCCTTTCCCCCTCCCAATCTTCGGCGCCACTGGATATTTTGCAAAGAAAATTTAACTATTGGATTCCCCGTTTAATTTAGAGAAAAAAATCACCCTTGCAAATTTTTGATTTCTGTCTTCGTTTTTGAGATATTTATTTTAATTTATAGGGTTGCGAGCAGGCCAAAACTAGGTTGAACGTCAGTAATTATGATATGTGATAGAACAACAAGAAAAAAGTAGACTTTCGTAAGAAAATTTTTTTCAAAAATGTTTCCTAACAAAGATACAGGTATCAAAGTTTCGAAAAAAAATGGTTTTCTCATCATAACTTTGACACCCTGTATCTTTGTTAGGAAACATTTTTGAAAAAAATTTTCTTATGAAAGAGTCTACTTTTTTCTTCTTGTTCGGTAACATGTGAACATTAATGACGTTTAACCTGGTTCACCCTGTATACGAGCCCGGCCCCGCTGCTGTTGGCCCAGTTGCAAAATTTTTCCGGTTATTGACACCCAATCAAGATAAATCTAGAGTTTATGTCAATATGCACGTTATTTATTTTTCAATCAACATTTTTACAGAGCTCAAGACCTACCGGCAGTTTATTCATGTTACGATAACAAACTGCAAACAAAATGAAAAAAATATTGCAACGTCTTAAAAAATTCACCACTGGGTAACATCGCCTTCGTTTTTAATTACGGCCGCAATTCGTAATTAATTAATTAAATAATTAATTCGTAAGTAAGGCTCAAAATGCTCGAAATAGCCGGCGGATAAAATATGACCAAAAGCGTTATTTTCTTCAATTTTGATTTTATTTAAAAATTGTACATTATGAAACACATAGTGCCGTGCAGTGTACTACAAAACAGTTTTACAATTACATTTCAGCCTAGAAAAAATATAAGGCAGCAGTAACTTTACAATTCATTTAATAATTGTTATTTTAGTGGATGGGCCAACTGAAGCGAGACGGGGCTCGTAGTCTGTATATGGTTTATATAGAAATCATACATAATCCATATATGGCCAAATCCACATATTTTGGATTATATATAAAATATATAGAACTTTTCCGCCTGGGAAAGTACAAAAATTACGATTTTTCAGGAGAAATAAATAAATATCTTTTTTTAAAAGCGTTTCTTCTTTCCTCTAAGAAATTTTAATACAGATTCTTACAATCTTTCAGAAATGCACGCTTCATATTTCATCGATCCAATCGATCTCATTCTTTACCGTTCAGTCGAAACAGCTGTCATTCGGAAGCTCCACGTACAGTATCGTCGTCTAACGGGAGGTTTATACGAACGCAGGTGGTCGGTGGCTCTACTCGGCTTTACCCTGAAAACAACCTACATACACAAAACCATGCCACGCTACGCTATCGCACGCACTCTTCTATACCGTCAAAGGCGGATATTGCGTATTCGCACGCGCGTTACGACCGCCGTGATAATTATTACGAGTCATGACATTCGCGTTTTCCGTTTCTATTCGTCCACGCCGCACGCTCACGGCTCATCGTGCGAACGCTGAAATGCTCCTCCTCGTTTCTCAAAGCGGCGGCGACAAACGCGCGAATTTGAAACAATGAAAAATTCCTGTATTACGCAGCATAACGATTACGATTTAGAAACGATCGGTTTGACATTACGATGTCGTATAATTCCAGCCGTTTCCACGCGTATAAAACGGTATAATGACTTCTTGCTATTCTCGATATTGCCAGTATTATTCGTTCTCTCTTCCTAATTCTGTATAATTATTGGATTTATCTCTTCAGTAACGGAAGGGAGCTATCGTTACTTATAATCCGACCCTTGCTACGGTTTCGCTTTTGCAAGTCTATCGGATACCGTGAATTTAACTATTGTATTGAAATACGAGGGGGGGGGGGGGGGGGGCTAAACGTTAATTACATAGATCCGAGATTATGCATTTTGCTGTCGTTATGGAGTAGGGAAAAAGGAATTACTTAAGTTGGCCCTCCATTAGCACGTCGCGTGATATTAATTATAGGGACCAATTTATATGACTTTCCAGGCGGAAAAGTTCTATATGGTTCGTATATATAAGCCATATATGGATTTCGTCCTGTATGGTTTATGGATAGGTATATGATTTCTGTATAAACCATATATGGATTATTTGAATCTTTAAAATTTATGTAAAATCCATATACTCCACTCCATATATATGGTTTATGTAGAAATCATAGGTATATAATTCATATAGGACCAAATCCATATATGGATTACATAAAAACCATATCCAATTTTTCCGCCTGGGTTATCATATCGCATACCCCAATTTTTTTAAGTTGCGCCAAATTTATTCATTATGAAGTGTATAACCATGGCGGCCACTCAACTGGAAAACCGGGAAATGTCAGGGAACTTTTGATAAATTCAGAAGGCTTTAGAGATCCTTCTTTTCAATTATTTTGTTAAAAATTTGTAGTAATTTTAATTAAAATTATTATATTACATTAACCTAATCCTAAGCAGTAATAAACTATTGAAATCTAAAGAAAACGTATCCATGTATTTTTAAGTTATAAGCTACACAAGTACAGCCAGCTATGTATTCATATTGTTTTCATACTCATACACCGAGAAAGAAATACAGTAGATTTAACTAAATCGGCGGTTACGGGTGGGAGAATGCAGATCTAGCTACTTGGTCTAATAATTAATTCGTATGGACTATAGCCTGTATATAGCCTGTTTCCTCCAAGTAGTCGGTAATCGTAATAATCAAATGTATTCGTCGAAGTAAATAATTCGGCATTCCCCCACCTGTAAACGCCAATTTAATTGAATATACCATTTTTTTTCAGGGTATAATTAAATTAAATGTTTGCGTGATAAGTGATAACTAGAATAATTGATATCATATAATATCAACATAGTTCAGAATTATTTGGTATACATGTATCTATAATAATTTTGACGTGTCTATTTTACCTCTCACCCGATTATCGTTACAAAATTTGAAATATTCCGATTAGAACAAACACGTAAGCCTTTTTCTGTATATATGAACTATATATATTATTGTTTTTTCATATCTTGCAAATTAAAAAATCAGGGAAAATTAATGATTTTAATCAGGGAAACCGGGAAAAGTCAGTGAATTTTGTCAGCGGAATTCAGTGGCCACCGTGATAACATTTTTCTGGCGAAACGATGATATATACCAAAGGGATACTTCTTATAATAATAGAGCCATAGAAATAGTCCAAGTTGGCCTTTCAAGGAAGTACGAGTACGTTTCAACGGAGCACTAAAATGTTAGTCTCGGCTATTTCTAGGGTCGGAACGTTATTCGGAAAACCCCTCCGATTACTCTTTATCCTCCGAATAACTTCTAATACTTACCATTAGTCAACCAATCGTGGGATTCTCGTGATTCTTACCCCAATAAATAAGAGATGCCGATGAAAAGGGACAGCGCACTTTCGGAGGATCCTATATAGTACCGTTATCTGTGACGTTAACGGGTCCGGCGCGTACAGAAGGCGCCTCAATGCGAAGGGGGTGAAGTAGAGGGGTGGACGAAGGTGGCGGTTACCTGTTGAGAGACGCACGGTTACTTATACAGAAATGCGTGGCATTAAAGTGCCATAGGCTTCGTCTTTCCTTTTGTCGTTTTGTAGTTGGGGATTCAAGACTCGAGTGTCCTCCTTGTCTACCTGACGCGACGTACCTAGCCTTTCTCATAACCTGCGACCCTCCAAAGGCACCGCGGTGATCCCTTTCTTACGACCTAACTGATCGACCTAAGGCATGTATCGTAATTCAGATTAGCAATGTAACGTTCCGTTTATTCGAAAACGTTGGAATTTGCGTGCACAGAGGGATAATACGTTCATTGTGGAAAGAATTACCGTTTACTGCGAAATGAGAGAGACCCACGCGAAGAAGCGTTGAATATTGAGAGACTAGATGGTTTTGTGCCCTCTTAACCGCGAGGAGTATACTCGGTTATTATCTGAACTGCACGTGCGGACGACGCATTAAAAAACGTCGCGATTTATCTGCTTGTAACTGATATGTTAATCTATTTGGAGCAATGAGATATCAACGATTTCTTTTTTCTAATTTTCGGTACAATTCTGTGCTCCGATTAGCATTTCTAAACACTTAAAAATTCAGACGTGTGTATGATCGTCACGACGCTCATACAAACTACAATAATAATCGATTATTCTAAAGTTTACTTTTGTTTTGCCGGATGAATTTGAAAAAATAAGTAGGTAAGTATATATCCGTAAATAAATTGTTAAATTTACATTATAATTTGATTTGAATTAATCGTTGTATTTATTGTAACAACATATTTCGGAAGAATTGTATCGTACTTATATTGAATACATGTTTAGCATTTTATTTGTATTCCTTTGAAATTATAATATTTAATGTCAAAAATATGCTCGCTTGATGATGACCCATAAAACGCACAATCTTGATGCATTATTTTTAGGAATAATTCTGAGTTTCTTCCTGAAATTTATTATACAGGGTGAACCAGGTTAAACGTCATTAATTTAGATATGTTATAGAACAACAAAAATAAAGTAGACTTTCATAAGAAAATTTTTTTAAAAAATATTTACTAACAAATATATAGGGTGCCAAAGTTGTGGAAAAAAAATGGTTTTCTCATCATAACTTCTAAACTACTGGATCGATTTCCATGAAATTTCGCACACAGACTAATGTAATACAGCTCTAAGCAACGATCAAATAATTTAAAGAAATTCTCCAGTGGCGTAGATACTGGGGGCCGGTACCCCCCTTTCCCCCTCCTAATCTTCGGCGCCACTGGATATTTTGCAAAGAAACTTTAATTATTGTATTCCCTATTTAATTTAGAGAAAAAAATTACCCTTGCAAATTTTTGATTTATGGCTTCGTATTTGAGATATTTATTTTAATTTATAGGGTTGCGAGCAGGCCAAAACTAGGTTGAACGTCATTACTTATGATATGTGATAGAACAACAAGAAAAAAGTAGACTCTTTCATAAGAAAATTTTGTTCAAAAATGTTTCCTAACAAAGATACAGGGTGTCAAAGTTATGATGAGAAAACCATTTTTTTTCAAAACTTTGACATCCTGTATCTTTGTTAGGAAACATTTTTGAACAAAATTTTCTTATGAAAGAGTCTACTTTTTAGTCTGCTTAACAGCGTCCATATATACTTAATAGAATTATTTTTCCTCACTCATGCCCATTTCGAGGCCTTTTCCAGCCTATTTTTAGACCGTAAGATGGCGTTTTTCCCGCGTGACACCGAGCGGGAGTCCGCAGGCTGTCAAAAGTACTTTACTCAGACTGGCGCGATTGCTTAGTCCGAAGTGGGTCCTTTTTTCAAACTCGGCGAGCCTCGCCCCTTCATCATGCCTCGTGCTACGACCTAATTAAACACAGTTTGAAAAAACCTCGGATTTCCGCCTAATGATATAAGATACTATTTCCAACGAATCGTGAGCACATCCATGTCGATACACCTCATCGTTACGACAGACAATCGTAGTCGCGCGTTCAGTTATTGCGAAACGATCGCACGCGTGCTTCCCTCGAAAGCCGAGAGAACCCGCAGCGCGTCGTTCGTTTTCGCAATGAGACCAATGCGTCGCTATGGAAGCGGCATCAGAAATTGAAGACGAAGGTCGCGAGCGAAATCTGGTTGGCCCCCGTCTTCGGAGAACTCACAGCGATCACGGGGGACTGCCAAATATAGCTCACGCGCGCGCAGGAAGGGCTAATAATCGAAGGGAGGGTCGTATAATAGCTTCGCGACGGAACGTTCCATACTCGATTTCCCATCGCGACGGAGCGACGACGAAGCCTCGCGCCACTTAGCGATCCGCGAGTGATCCCCACCACAAAGATACGGACGCGCGTCGAATCGCCAAACGTATATACCTACGCCAGTCGCCCGCCGATGAGATGAAAAAACGTCGAATCATCGTGGAAGTCCGCGAAAGTCACGTTGCCATCCTTCCCTCGTACTTCTACATTCGGGACCTCCTCCGGTATACGCACATACCATATGAGGCTAAACTTATTCGCCAGGAAAGAAACTCGAATCACTATTATCTCATTATTTATGAACTTTCGGCCTACATCAATATAAGACTCTATTGTAGATAGAAATGTAATCTTCAAAAAAGTATTATACATGCATGAGCCAAAAGCTCATAGATAATGAGATAATAGTGATTCGAGTTTCTTTCCCGACGAGTAAGCTTAGCCTGATACGGTATACGGGCGCAAAAACGAGCGGCACTCGTTTCGTGCATACCTGATGCGAGTCGGATGCGATACGGACACGAAAGTAAGAGGATCGAGATCGAGAGAGGTCGGACGCGCTCTAAAAATAAACCAAGAGCCACGCGGTGTACTTCGTCGGGGTCGAGAGCGTTCGGACGTTCTGTCGTGCGGTTGTATTATAACTATGTATACCTACGTACATCGTTGGGGTCGAACAGTGTACAGAGGATGTGTTCTCTATTCGGGGAGTTAAAATTTCGAGTCGCTTCTCGCTGTGCGGCGTGCCGCCGACCCCTGTGCACGCGCAGCAAGTGCCCATACACACAGAGGTCGAACTGTCGGTTTGGAACGGCAGTTCGAACCGTCGGGTCGATCCGTCGGTTTTAACCGTCGTCGTCCACTAACGCAGAATAGAAATCCGCGGTTAAGCTAGCCATAAGCAGTGGACGGCGGCAGTTTTTCCCGTCGGTCTGGACTGACGGGTCAGCCTGACAGTTCGACCTGGCGCGTGGCGCGCCCACTAACTGAAAGGTAAAACTGCCGGTTTGAACCGCGCCGTTCCAAACCGACAGTTCGACCTCTGAGTGTATGTGCACCTAATAGGTGCCCATACACACAGAGGTCGAACTGTCGGTTTGGAACGGCAGTTCGAACCGTCGGGTCGATCCGTCGGTTTTAACCGTTGTCGTCCACTAACGCAAAATAGAAATCCGCGGTTAAGCTAGCCATAAGCAGTGGACGGCGGCAGTTGTTCCCGTCGGTCTGGACTGACGGGTCAGCCTGACAGTTCGACCTGGCGCGTGGCGCGCCCACTAACTGAAAGGTAAAACTGCCGGTTTGAACCGCGCCGTTCCAAACCGACAGTTCGACCTCTGAGTGTATGGGCACCTATTGAGTGAGTGGCCAAACGACGCACAGGCCGGTTCGCCGCTACTGCAGTCCCGCGGTGCTGCAGCTTCGCTTGCAGTTTTACGAAATGATACACGGAGAAAAGTTCGTGGTGACCATTTCCATAACCCATATGGTAAGGTTGAATTATTGTGGTGTATGACATTCAATACTATTATATAATATATGTCGATATTTACCATAAGTATTGTCACACTTGTTATAATATTTATGGTACCGAACGTCATATATATATGCTACAATAATTCAATTTTACTACATGGATTGTGAGAACGGTTATCACAAATTTTTCTCTCTGTGCGAATTCGAGATCGAGGGTGTTGTTGGTTTTGAGAATCTTGATCGAGATCATCGTTGAACAAGTAAATCGCTATGATATGCCGACGGGCAATACAATCCCCGCGTAAAAAAAATTATGGCTAAAGTATGACGGAAGTCTGGGAAAAATAGTTGAACTAAAAAAGTATGGCTACGGATCGTATCCCAAATTTTCATCCAATTTTCTCGTATCGGCTGAAAAGTAAACTTTACTCGACTTCTACACCTTTTTGATTCAATCTTGTTGTATGGATTCATCATTATAAAATTATAATGTCTTGTTCGGTACAAGAATATAGTTCAATTATAGAGTTTAATAAAATAATCGATTGAAGTAATACCAACCGACAAGAACAGACATCGATCACACATAACCACGTACAAACAATAGAACTCTAACTGAAGAGCGCATCGTTTACCGGTTAAAAGTCTAGGATACGACCTGTAGCCACACTTTTTTGATTCAATGTTTCCCAGATTTCCGCCATACTTAACCATATTTTTTTACGCGGAGAAGTAGTTTTTCGCAAAAGTACACTTGCGGTCAATGATTCTGATCGACCCGCTTTGAGTGACGGTACTTCAATTGAGCGAACCGTAGTTGAACGGTACGAGCGAATCTTCATTGTTTTGCATTAAGCACCAATAAAATTTAGCCTTCATGCAAAAATACTAAGATTCACTCGAATCTTCAAGCTACGATCGATTCGATAGAAGTACCGTCACCCTAAACGGATCGATCAGAATCATTGACTGCAGATGTATATCGCTATGGTCGACGATAGTAGGAATTTTTTTGGTCGCAGATGTACCGAATGGCGGTGGGGAGGCAGAGGCTCGTTAGTTAAAGGCGAGATTCGACTGGACGTACGCACATAGTGCATTTATTGTACGAGGAATTTTGTTCGGCAATTTTATTTATACAACGAACGATGCAAATTCGCGATTGAACTGTTGGCTCCGAAAATGTCAATTGAGATCGTGATTAAACTCGATGCTGAATAAAAAATATCTATCGACTATTTTGTATTTCTATTAGATCTTCGTCTCGTTCGTCGTCGACTGGAGAAAAATACCATTAAGATGAAAAGGGACGATGTGACTGAAGAGGAAATTCAAATTGAGCGTTACTGTTGTTTTCTTGTAATTCCAAATGGTTATAACGTAATGCGAGACTCTTTAACGAATGCATTTTTAAGCAATTTTCGTTGTTTTGCTCGTAAATGCAGTATAGGTGTACAGTCACATACAAAGGCGTACATATACCATGTATGTATAGGTACGCAATTGTTACGGTACCGTGCCGACCATACCGTACGGCCAGATTGCTACGATAAACACGAAGGGATCGGTACCCTTTACCATTGACAGATCCTGGAATGTGAAAAGGAAGTCTATGCGGGGACGTCGTAAACTCGCGACACCTTCGGACGTTCAACGACCGTTGGTTGATCACTTAGAGGTGGATTTTCGTTATTTCATAGATTATATCGGGCTATATCTGCAATCGCATTCTGTTTTAGGTATCCACCTAGCCGAAAACTCGCAGTGTTCGGCTATAGAAATTGTTAATTGTATAATCGACCGATCCTCTATTTTATTGTCGTTGTCCAATCGTAGACAATTTATCACTCGACGTTTATTGTCAATATAATCGGTTCTCCAGATGTGACGCCATTAAATAGACGAAACTCTTTCGATACAACGGATTGCTCCTATGCAATCATTAAGGTAAACTTGGGATAAACGCCCGTTTCCAAATTTAACTTTGAACGTGATTATCTTAAAATGCAACAGAGATAAATAAAAAACGAAGACTACCTTTTTTATGATAAAAGCATATACAAACATTTTTTTAAAACTGTTTTTCGATATCTCTAATCGTTCTTGAAATAATCGAATTCGAAGTTGTACTGCAACCGAGCCGTTTCTTCTACTTCAACCCTACTTTAATTCCGCGCAGATTTCATTCTAACGAGAATTATTTTACTCCAGTACCAGAATTTGACTTTAAAGTATTCATCCATGCGATGTTACAAGATCCTAGATAAGTATATTACATAAAAGAATTGCCTACAATCCACTCACTTGTCGTTAATCACACATACGCACCCCCCCCCCCTCCCCACACACACACATACACACGCGCGCACTTAATAATTGTTCTCCACACATCGAATTGCAATCTACAACCAAGGTGATTCCCTGAAGATTTGATAAAACGTTTTTTTTTAAATCCTCTCCACCGATTGGCCGTCTCCCAATGCCCTCGACACGAGTACCGTGATAACAATCGCAAGGCTACCAGATGATATCGAATCTTACGTCAGGTGAGATTTGCACCGAGAGAGGAATTTTTGGAGAGATTGAAAGACCCCACCAGCCTCAGCCAGAAAAGGCTCGTCATATGGGGCGATTGCGCGGACTATTCCGTTACTATGAAAGCGTGGAGGGGGGTACAGAGGTTCAGTATCGGCGTTCGTACATATATATGCGCATCTCCGCCCGGGCCTCCGATATCGTCTCGTCTCATATGTCACGGCAATGACTCTGTTTTCTTGCGACACGTGTGACGCATGGGGGCCGCCTAACGTACCGCATACCCCCGCCCCGTATACCACCACAGTGAACGAGGAGACTCAAAATTGGACGCCTAAATTTATTCCATTTCCAGAAGCGCGCGCACGAGAGACGAGTGCCTTTTCTCGGGAATGATTGTACGCCCCAAGTGCGGTGCGTGCGACGGCAATTTCCGCGCGAAGGAAAGTTGCGACAGACAACGCGTACGCGCGGTTATGTATATGGAGGAAAAAGCGAACTCGTGGGAGAGAGAGAGATCTGCGGGATTATCTCTCTTCTCTCGTGCTGCTCGTATCAGGGGCCGCGCGGCTTTCGCTGCGCGCGAGAAGGTCACGGACGCACACTACAAGGCCAGTTCGCGGGGTAATAAAATGGCAATAAAACTGTCAGCGGACGAAATTCCGCGGGGATAGGTACTCGCGGGGATCCGGACTCTATATAGCGACCGCAGTGCATATATCAATCAGATCAGGCTTTGTTCATAAACTGCGTCATGCTTTCTTGACATAGTGTATGGACGAAATATTGTAACAGTTAAAGCGACTCGTCGGTCAATTTTTACGATTAATGAAGAAGGAATGGTACTGTTGTTTTGTTGAGATGAAAGATACTCCGTCACCTTCTCTCACGCTGAAAATAACACTTCGTTGTTAACAAATATTTATCTTAAACTTCAGGGGAGCAAGGAAGAGGTGGGATGAAAAGGACATTTTTGTATAAGATAACCTAAAGAACTATTCTAGTTCTAGTTGCCAACATTAGAAAGATTGCTCATCCGACGATAATAATACGTGGTAGTGATAAGATTCTCACTATGTTTACATCTTATTTTTAATTTCTTGAAAAAGAGCACTGTCTCTTTCATAAATCGATCGTATTGAAAGGTCAGTCCAATAAAACTTATATTTTTCATAATATTGCTTTGAATTATCAACAAAATTTTGAAGATTGTTCTCATTAAAATTTGTCCAGATAGGTAATAAAAGATTTATTTTTAAAAATCCCTTGAGCCAATCTGAGCTAGACTCTATTCTTGCTTTCTATGAAGCTGTTAAGACTTTCTTAAGTTTCACAACGTACTGATATTGCAAGTTTTCTGACCAGGTTAGCATTCACTCTGTAATACAATACACTATATTGCTGGAGTCTTTAGATAATTTATATGGGAACATTTTCTTCTTAAATTGTTGCTGTGTCTTGTTCATAAATATGACGGCAATATTGATAACCTAATCTCTGAAATTAAAATATCAAACAAAAGGTACTTAACATTTCACACTGTCGTTCTTGAATAAGTATCTGTCTAAATGTAGTAATAAAGATATCAATCAATAGTAACGGTACTTTAGAAAACGGTTTGGAAAAGCACTGAACATTTTACTTTACGGCACGAGAAATTTCAATCGAGAATCACCGCCAGTTCAAAAATGACAGTGGCTTGAATTTAGACGTGGTTGAGCATGTTATTGTTACCACGAAACCATAATGCTTTCGTTGTGGAAAGATCCTTTGACTTTTAGATAATTGCTATATCCCTTTCAAGACGTGTCCCTTTCATCCCACCTCTCCCCTACTGAGGTTTATCACCAAACATAAATGTGTTTGAATATCGTGTAATTTTCTCTTGAAACTCAGAAAGTCGCATGGATCAGAGATTTCTGTAAGGTTGCGTTTTAAAATGAAGAAACGATCGAAATATTGTGAAATTATTACTTGAAATTGAGATAAATAGGTATACACATCTCTTAAAATGAAGAATAATAATCTCGTAAATTTAAAGTACATTTTCGTGTATTATTCCGCTTGAAAAATAAGCAAACTTTCAACACACAGTGTATATTTATACGTGTGTACACACACATATGAATATTTTATTTTTAATACGTGAATATCTTATCAAATTTTCACTAATTTTCTTTCCTTTCTGTTACAGGTGAGTGTTCGAACAGTCTTTTTCTGGTCTCGATTTACGGATTTCTGGCAATAAGGTAAAGCAGACCCAAATTTACTCATCTAGAATTCGTGCCCCGATTTCTATTCATTTTCAACCACATTCGTATTGGGAGAAGTGTTTAAATCCTTTCAATTCAGAAAGTTACCATCAAATACCCGGTTTTCATTGACCCAATAAAAAATGTTCGATCTTATCGTTTCGTTGCGTTCATCGGAAAGTAATCGCGTTTCGGTACGGATGCGTATACAATATCTCACTTACGGGTCCCTCGTACCTACGCGGTCGGAGTTCGATACATCGCGCATTTGAGATTAAGAGACAGTCGAAATATTGCGAAATTATTACTTGAAATTAAAATAAATACGTGTCCTTTAAAATCTTAATTATTCTTAAGTTATATTTCGTAAATCTAAAGTATATTCGCGCATTATCGTATCTGAAAACGAAGGAAACTTTTAACAGTATCGTCAATTCTTACCTAATTATCTTCCGGCTAACTCTTTATAAATAGTAAATCCGATTAACGCGCTCTCGTCGTTCATCCGCTTTTCTCAAGCTGAACGAAGGTCGTCGAGAGGAACAAAAACATCTCTGTCCATCCGTTAAAATGTGGCAGATTTAATTCGCTACAGAGATGTAGCTTCCATGAGGCGATGCACAAAGTACCGACTGCGTCGTCGCGTTATTTATACAGTTCAATAGCCGTCGTTTTTTAAATACCGCGTCTCGACGAAATAGACGGCGAAAAGTTTCTTCGTCCGAAATACTCATTGCGAGGATATTAATCGAGCTCGCGCGCAAAGCCCGTCACGTTCTTCTCTCGTCTGCATCTTTTTCTCAAAGGCACTCGACGAAACTTTTCCGCCGCCTTCACGGGGGGATGCTCCGAAAAGACGCTCAGAATTTTTTAGCGTCCCAACGCCCCCCGAAATCAAGTTACGAATAATCGAATCGCACCGTCTGCCAGTTTCATCTGTCCCACCCTTCGTCTCCCTCCCTCCTCCAGCCCTTTCGAGGATATAAGTTCACTCGCGATCTCTCTTTATGTACGATTTGTAAAAAAACCTCTACACACTCGCGAACCGTTACCGCGCGCGCCTCGCTTTCGCCTGCCAATCGCGCGGGACGACGCGCCCGCCTGCATTTTTAACGGCACCGCGAATTCCTCGCGGCGGTGGCTCCCTGGCCTTGCGAACGAGATCCACCTGCGAAAGAATTCACGGCTGATGTCATCGTTCGGGCTCCGCGAGTCGACGCGTCGCGGTTCGCGGCTCACGGGCGGCCCGAAATTCCCGCAGAATTTCGAAGCGTAGGGGGGGTGAGAGAGAGAGAGAGAGAGAGCGAGAGCGCCGGTTATAAATAAAAAAGGAGAAAAGTTCTCGCGCATCGACGCCGCGCGGCCGTTCGCAACCTCGAGCGCCAGGATCTCTCCCTCCCCCTCTCTCTTTCTCTCTTTTTCTCTCTATTTTTCTCTCTTTCTCTCAGCAGCGTCGCCGCGCTCCGCGTAGCTAAGGCCAAGCGAACGTTGGGACGCAGTTCAGTGAGGGGACGCAGGGTGACCGTTGCCTCTATACCTATATATAGAATAGATATAGGTATAGAGGCAACGGTCACCCTGCGTCCCCTCACTGAACTGCGTCTCAACATTCGCTTGGCCTAAGCGTTCGTTCGGCCGTTCCGCTACGTCGCGCCGTGTAGTGGATCGGACAGCGCGAGCGCCGCGACGAGCGTGCGTACGGCCTCCTTGTTATCCCGCCCTGTACGACGCTGGGCGCTTGCACCTTACATTTTGACGCGCAAATCGCGCTGCCCGGTCGAGCGGGAGAGAAGACGACCTTTGATTTTTTGGCGCACGCACCAGCGAACGGACGGAAGTCGTCTTCTTTCCCGAAATAATTCCACACTATGTATATCTACGCGGCAGCGCGAGGGGATTTCGGCGTTATGCGCGTAGTTCGGTCGAAAAAACGTGAGTCATCCTTTGAGCGAAAATCGGTTGGGCATTTTCTCGCGGCCAGAGCAGTACGCGCATATTCTACAGTGGCGATTTTTCTCGAATTTTCGGTACCGTTTGGAGAGGGTCATTGGTTTGGATTAATCGTGCCTTCTACGTAGTTGGCCATAGTCTTTACGGACTCGCGGGTATTACAGGGGACTACTGTACAGTATGTCCCGTGGATAAAACGCAAGTATTTGAATTTCCCCCACATTTGACTTTGGTAGTGCTTGGAACGGTGCTGTAGTTAGAGTTGGCTTCAGAAGAGTGCGCTGCGTTCTTACGAGCCGTTTCCAAAACATATATGATTATTTCTCATCACTTCTACACATTATTTACCATTATTTTTACAAATTCAGTTAATTTCGAGGTTAGACGCTTCGATCTCCCGAATTGACAGTTCCCGGGAAATCAGACGTTTTACACTTTTCGCTCTCGAAACACGTCTCGTAAGAACGCAGCGCACTCTTCTGAAGCCAACTCTAACTACAGCACCGTTCCAAGCACTACCAAAGTCAAATGTCAGGGAAATTCAAATACTTGCGTTTTATCCACGGGACATACTGTAGATGGAGAGTGCCTTTCAAGTGTAAAACTGCGAGTGTGCACCAACAAATTGTATTCTTAAAGTTAGTACATTATATGGGGAATATGCATATACCCATGGGTTCCCGGTCTTACGTAAGAATCGGACCGGGAACCCGTCTTTACTTTTACAATTTCATTTACCATGTCACGGCTAACTGACCGGACTTTACATTTCTACGATTTTTCCCGTAATAGGTTTCTAATATTTAATTACCTCCTAAAGGTTACCGCACACTTGGGCGTCGCGGCGCGTCGCGTCGCGTCGGGGCGCGTCGGGTCGCGTCGGGTCGCGTTGGGGTGCGTCTAAGCCCGGCGATTATTACCTGAATGTCCATAAATTTTACGACATGCCCGGCGATGCTCGGCGATTCTTACCTGAATGTCAGTAAATTTTACGTCACGGCTCGGTGACGCTCCGCGATGGATGGTGGCATCGCCCACTTTTCCGGCGGCAACCGACAGATTCGGACTTGAATGTCCGTAAATTTTATAAAATATATTATAATCAGACGGTATCTAGCAGTGCAACAAGATGTATGACGGCAGCAGTAGTTCTAATGAGGAAATTTGCTTTTATGATAGCATTGATGTCAGAAAGAAATAGAAAGAAGAGAACGTGGATCCATCCTAACAATAAAAAACGCGCCAGTCTTGGAGAATTCGCTTGTCTAGTGGCGATATTAACCACGAGGTATTTCGATCGCGATGATAGTGAGTGGTAAGAATCGATATTCCGAATTTCGTCTATTGTGTGACGGACAAAGACGACCCGTCTTTATGACCGTCCCGTCGGGACGCGTCGTTTGACGCCAAGGATTCGAAGGGAAGAATCCCCGTCCTCGACGCGACGCGACGCGACGCGACGCGCCGCGCCGCGCCGCTCTAGTGTGCGGTAGTACATTCATTTGTATGTATTTTATCCAGTCGGTATTTTGACGCGACGCGACGCGAAGAGCCGCTCTGGGCAAGAACCCCGTCCCTGACGCGACGCGACGCGCCGCGCCGCGCCGCTCTAGTGTGCGGTAGTACATTTATTTGTATGTATTTTATCCCAGTCGGTATTTTGACGCGCCGCGACGCGACGCGCCGCGCCGCGACGCGACGCCCTAGTGTGCGGTAACCTTAACAGTTAAATTCAGCACAACCCTCACTTAAAGGTTGCCGCACACTAGGGCGTCGCGTCGCGGCGCGTCAAAATACCGACTGGGATAAAATACATACAAATAAATGTACTACCGCACACTAGAGCGGCGCGGCGCGGCGCGTCGCGTCGCGTCAGGGACGGGGTTCTTGCCCAGAGCGGCTCTTCGCGTCGCGTCGCGTCAAAATACCGACTGGATAAAATACATACAAATGAATGTACTACCGCACACTAGAGCGGCGCGGCGCGGCGCGTCGCGTCGCGTCGAGGACGGGGATTCTTCCCTTCGAATCCTTGGCGTCAAACGACGCGTCCCGACGGGACGGTCATAAAGACGGGTCGTCTTTGTCCGTCACACAATAGACGAAATTCGGAATATCGATTCTTACCACTCACTATCATCGCGATCGAAATACCTCGTGGTTAATATCGCGACTAGACAAGCGAATTCTCCAAGACTGGCGCGTTTTTTATTGATAGGATGGATCCACGTTCTCTTCTTTCTATTTCTTTCTGACATCAATGCTATCATAAAAGCAAATTTCCTCATTAGAACTACTGCTGCCGTCATACATCTTGTTGCACTGCTAGATACCGTCTGATTATAATATATTTTATAAAATTTACGGACATTCAAGTCCGAATCTGTCGGTTGCCGCCGGAAAATTGGGCGATGCCACCATCCATCGCGGGGCGTCACCGAGCCGTGACGTAAAATTTACTGACATTCAGGTAAGAATCGCCGAGCATCGCCGGGCATGTCGTAAAATTTATGGACATTCAGGTAATAATCGCCGGGCTTAGACGCACCCCAACGCGACCCGACGCGACGCCCAAGTGTGCGGTAACCTTAATTCAACTCGACGCAGGTAATTAATATTGGCAAGAAAATGAGTTCCACAGAACGACCGATTGGGAAAACTTGACCTATCCAGGTATAAGGGGTCAAAGTATCTTTCGAGGTAGCTTCATCGAGGTAGCAACAGTACACACAGCCGCACGGATTCTGAACATAGTGACTTTTCAAAATGTCATATTTCAATATACTAACCAATGAATAATTAATTATCATGCTTTCATTAGCCAGGGCAAAGGCCGCATTAGCTAATGAAAGTATGACATTTAATTGCTAATTGGCTGTTACGTTTAAAAATTACATTTTGAAAAGTCACTATGTTCAGAATCCGTGCGGCTGGGTGTACTTTGGGACCAGGGAAATGTATAACCATTAAATCTCCCGCTTGTAAAACGATGATACTTTTGCCTGAAACTTTTTTCTCTCAAATGCTTAATTTTCAAGATATTCACCTTTGTCAACTTAAATGGTCCACCCTGTATACAGTATGTCTCATGGCAAACTCCCCTTTTTGAATTTCCCTGACATTTGACTTCGGTAGTGGTTGGGTCGGTGCTCTAGTCATTTATAGTTAGAGTTGGCTTCGGAAGAGTGCAGGAGAGAAATTCAAAAAGGGGAGTTTGCCACGAGACATACTACTACTGTATACTAGATAATGCAGCAGTTTGGAGGAAAATAGGTAGGTATACTAAACTTTTAGGAGGCTCAACCAGTAGGTGGTATTAGTATGCAACTGTACTAAAGATAAGAATACAATTTTTTCAGTGTAGGTACTCGCGGTTACGAGATAACGCGTGATACAGTTACGTCCGCAGAGTCTCCGGAAGATCGTATAAGTGGTTCTCGAGTTTCTTCGAAAACGTCGTTTTCCTTGAAACGTCGCTATAACGAATTGAAATTTAAGCTTTACGCGGAATAATGTAAGTATGATTCGTGGAAAAATGTTCTGCCGGCGCGTTACGTTTCCCATTCCGCGTTACACGTGCCAAGTGTTATACGGCAAGGAGAAAGTGTTAAATCTGGCGTTAAAGAATGGGGCGTTTCGAGGAAAGGCTATCGGAGAAACGAAAAACGCGAAAACTGCGTTTCGCCGAGTTTCTGACAAGTGGTCGATGAACCCTTCTTGACGGCTGGACGAGAGTAGACAATTTTGTTCCGAAGTAAGAACCAATTTTCCGCACGCATCATTATATGGATCATCTTGGGAATATTCACGGAAAAATTGAATTTCTAAAACTTTTTAACATTCCAAAAGAAGACTATTTATGTTATTTGCTATTTGAAAGAGAAAATAGAAGTATCTACAAAACACGCAAAAATAATAGCCTTTAAAATGCAACGTTATTCACTAAAGAAAAGCTTTGTTACAGTAGAAAAAACTTGTTATAGCCTTCAAGACACTTACCTTCACCGCATGTGTGTCTTCTTATCGGACAGTTATCAAAGTATTTTTTTTCTAAAGTCACAGGTGTTTCTCTCGAAACAAATTAATCTTGTAACGCAGCAATTACTTTCTTCTCGATATGTAATAAGCTCGTGCGCTGCGCATCGAAATAGATCGTCGACCGAGAAAATCTCAGTTAAATGCCCGACCGAGCACGCGTGATATGCACACACATATTATCTATGTATATGATCGAATGTGTCGACTCGACCTTAGAATTCTTTCCTTGCACGCGAGCGATCCGCGATCGCGATGTGATATAATCTCGGCGAACGTTTAACATACGATTTCTCAAAAGCGCTCCGTCCCGTGTTATATCGCATGTCGGGAAGTGACGTAACTGCGAGAAGTCTCCCGGCTATATACGTTACGCCGTATACCTAAGGCTGCGTCCACATTTGTGACATTTAACCGTGACATGTCTTCGTGACCGTCTCAGTAAAGGTGCGTCCGCAATTGTGCGTGACATTGTGTCGGACAGGGCTGCGTGGCATCGTGGCAGGACTTGTTACGCTAAATGTGGACGGTTTCGGTACTGACACGCGTTGCTGACACGGTCACGGAACCTTGTCACGATTAAATGTCACAAGTGTGGACGCTGGTACGTGTACTGTCACGCATTAATGACACGTGTCACGAGCCGATCCACTCTCGTTGGACCTGCTCCCACTCAGTGGACTGGAACAAGTCCTGTCACGATGCCACGCAGCCCTGTCCGACACAATGTCACGCACAATTGTGGACGCACCTTTACTGACACGGTCACGGAGACATGTCACGGTTAAATGTCACAAATGTGGACGCAGCCTAATACCTGCGCGTAGGTCGGGTCGAGAGCGGACTTCGTTCTATTATCTGGTCGCGGCGATACGTTACGTCATATATTGCATGGTATCCTGCGAGATCCACCTTGTGCATCCTGCGGGGTCGCTATGTAATTATCGTTTATCAAACTGCAGGTATATTTACACTTGATTCGGACAGCGATTCGTATTATATATTCGGCTGGTGGTAGAATGTTATTATCATAAACTAGTGTTGTGCTACAACGAGAAAAATATTTTGGTTAAAATGACAAAACGCATCTGGTTAAACGAGTCTAGTTATTCTAACTAAAATACTATTATAGTAAGTTGAATTAAATATTTAATTATTCTAATTAGAATTTAGAATTTAACAATTCTATAACTACATGTCTAGTTAATCGAATCAGAAAATGGTCAGTATAAACATATACAGATGGAGGATCCATATTTCACCAAACAATTCGGTTATGGTCTTAAGGATTTTGGTTGAATCGACCAGGTATTTTTTCTCAGTGTAATTTTGATCCTCGGGAAAATTTTATATTCCTTTTTCTCTCTGATTTTTTAAATGAAAACAAATATTTTGCGCGTTCATTACGTAAAAAGCTCTTTCAGACTCAGTTTGTATAATATTTTAATTAAAACTAGAAGATTTATTATAATATATCTACTTATTGCGTGTTCTAATTTTGGTTTATTTTCTTTTCTTGGAAAGAATTCATAATATTCTCGGAGTATTTATTATCTACTTTTCTGCGAAGGAATTAATAAAGAAAATAATTATCTCAGTGGATGGGAACAAAAGGAATCCCGAGGTAGCAGCAAAATTAAAGATTATAATTACACACCGAAAACATTTGAACAAACGTACGATTCGCGGTGTTTTTATCGATCGCCTCTTATAGATTAATCGCTGGATCTATTAAGGTGCATTTAGACATTCGGCATTCGGCGAATGCCTAGCAAGTGCTCGCCGATGGCAACTAGGCCGAACCCGAAACATTCGGCATTTGGCGAATACCGAGCGACTGCTCGGCGAACGCCGAGTAGTGTATACGAGTTGCTCTCGCTGCTTGCCGATGGCCAAATGTAGTACTCGTTCAGTGCTCGTCTTGTTCCCGTATAGTGGATCAAAAACGTATTTCTTATTTAATTCAAACCGTTCAGTTTCGTACTCTTGTATCATCGATTCTCCAGTTTCTTTTAAATTCAGTAAACGGTTGACAGTGTTCATCTGCAAGAGCTTCGGTGTAAATATTGCGAAGACCGAGATCTACATCGATATTAAATATGTTGCAACCTGCTAAGGACAAAATCAAATTGTGAATATTTTGTTCATCCTTCGCTATTCGTGCTTTACTCCACTCACTATGTGAAAGGAAGAATCAATAATCCATATCGCTACATTTCAACAATCATTTATGGTGGCATCACAACGTGAACATGTTCTGAGACAGTTCCTATCGCATGAAATACTTGTGATAACCCTACATATCTCTTTGACCACGAAGGGGTTCTACAGGAAAAGTTCGAAATCAGCATTAGTAATCGAAATTCAAAAAGTACATGCATGTGGAAACAGCACTTTTCAGGAAATAATAAAATCTAATCATTCGAAAGTTTGTATTTTCGATGGAATGTCACTAGTGCATACAATTCAATTTCAAAAATATAGGTAATACTTTCGGAGATTTTGCCACTACAATTTTCAAATGTATACAGAATCTTTCATACCAGCGTTTTGTCAAAAGAATTGGCGTCATCTTCGATAGATACGATGACGTTTCTATTAAGTACGTTGAGTTGCAATTACGATCGAAAGGAACGAAACCGAAGCAAATTATTGTATCAAGTCCTTCAACCAAAATCCCGGCCGACTGCAAAGATTTTTTTTCTTGTCCTCAAAACAAACTGCAGCTTGTTCAACTTCTTTGCACGTATGCTCCAACTTTTTTAAACATCAATGCTGAAACAAAACAGGAACTGTTCATTACCGGTGGATATGAAGACCCCACGAAATGCTCCAGTAGTTTATCTGAACTGCTAGACTTGAATTCTAATCACCTAGAAGCAGATTGTAGAACGTTCTAGCATATTCTGAATGCCTCTGCGCCCGGTCTAGTACCATTTCTCTCCTTTGCATGGCTAATTTAATGTTCTAAGTATAGCAGTTTCTATTTCAACGGGTATGTATTGCGAAAAATGATTCATTACGACTCGTCCGGCAATTAACCCTTTCGAGAAAGTTGCGGGACTGCGAACTCATTAGTAGCCTAGAGTCGCGGATACAAACCGCTTGCCTTGGTATTGTGACCGACGGTGGGATTAACTCTAGATTGGCGATTATAATGAAGTGGTAGGTGTTTATGACTATTCGTCTGCTTTAATGTGCCATGAAAGATCGACAAACTACGGGAACGGCTAACATTCGGACGAGCACTAAATTTGGCCATCGGCAAGCAGCGAGCAACCCGTATACACATTCGGCATTCACCGAGCAGTCGCTTGGTATTCGCCGAATGCCGCATGTCTAACCACCCCTTTTGGTTACGGGAACGGCGAACATTCGGACGAACACTACATTTGGCCATCGGCAAACAGCGAGCAATCCGTTTACACTACTCGGCATTCGCCAAGCAGTCGCGAATAGTCGCTTAAAGCCTAATTGCCATCGGCGAGCACTTGCTCGGCATTCGACGAATGCCGAATGTCTAAATGTACCTTTAGTATCAAGAGACGCGATACCATCCGTAGATCCTATAATCGATACAATGGCATTTATCGTATATTTCGATCGACGACGTATCGAAGCCAAAGTAGCGTAATTTATGGGACTCTAAAAGAAATATTCGTCGAACTGGATGATGTCGAAAGGCCACTCGATCACGATCGAGAATGACGCTTAAAGATATTCATAACAAATTCGAGCAACTCGTGACGTTCTTGCAGAATAAATAACATCGTTTTTACCGTCGAACACGTAAGCAAGGATCGTTTTACAAACTGCTTTGCGATGTAGTTCGCAAAAAAAAAATGATATATGATGTGAAGAAATATATCGCGGAAAGTACTTACGACTTAGCGTGTGAGTCTAGATCTGAATCTGTGCACGCTGCTTGTGCTTGTAATGAATTTTTTTGAAGTTGGAATGAGCAGGAGCCATCGTAACGATGCGACTTTATCTCACTTCGGCGAATTATTGAGACGCGTATATCATTTCGTACGCGAGCGGGGATGGAGAGAAAAAGACTTCTCGAAAGGAAGAGTGTGATGTCGCGTAGAATTTTATAGAAATGCCACCCAATTAGTGTCATGGTAGAACCACCCGCGTCACTCTATACATGAAAATATAATTATACGCCGCGGAGAGGCGAAACGCGTAGATGGAGAGTAATTAGCTCATTTAACTCCACGGAGGCCTCAACACTCGTCAATTGCCTCGCGTCGGTGTGGTTCTCCGTAGTCCAGTGAGTGGATAACTAGAATCGTACCGCGCTGTTTAGAGGAATAGTTGAGAGATCGGCGACGGAAGAAATTATTTCATTTTCGAATAATCACGCGAGTACACTCGTTTGCGATCTAATCAATTATCCGTTTCCGAATATTCAGCGCGATGATAGATGTAAACAAACGTTTCTTAGAATCGAAGCTTTTCTTATCGTTGCAGCAATTGGGTGTAGGGGTGATATGCGTATTATATTTTAGTACGTGGCATACAAAAGGGATGAAATCGTATTATCTCATTTAGGGTATAAAAGTGAGACATAAACATACGGCCCAGTTTCCGTTTTACTTTGAACGCGATTATCTCGAAACACAGTGAAGCTATACGAACAATGTAAACTAGACTTTCTATAGTAGAAATACAGACAAAACTTTTGTTCAAGCTCTTTTTCAATATCTCTAATCGTTTTCAAGATAATCGATTCTGAACTTGCTCTTCAATTCGGTTTTCCTACAATTTTTCCTTTATTACAGATTTGAAAGTTTGGGACAAACTTACCTCGTATTTTATCGTTTTTCATTTTCGGCCTTTTTTAAGCTGGAAAGCGACATTTAAAAGTGTAGTTTTGTTATCGTGCCGTGAGTCTATCTTTTTCGCTCCCGTTGCATAAATGCGTCTTTCTGGCGTTTCAATGACGTCACAATGTTGTAGAAAGACACGCGCTTGTAGCTTTACGAATAACAATTTGTTCGGACATTTTCTTTTTCGTGCGATATTGAATGTGTGTATAGATTACAAATTTAATTTAAAAATATAAAAATATGTTTACACAAAGACCGAATCGAGGGCGTCCGTCCAATGTCACAGTGTCGCAGAAAGACACACGCTTATAGCTTTGCGAGTACTTAATAATTTGTTCGGACAAATTTTTTTTTCGTTTAAATATTGAATACGTGTATAGATTACAAATGGAATTTAAAAGTATGAACATTTTTTTTTTACGAAAAGACCGAATCGAGGGCGTTCGTCCCATTTTTACACTACATAGTCCCGTGCACGTTATATTTACACCTTACTATATCGTTTATACGTGTATAATTTCCGCGTGTTACACATCGAAAAACGTTACAATGCCTACACTTACTTTACGCAAATTATGCATATAAAAAACGTAATCAGCTCATTCACGTGTCCCATACATACGGATTATACCTACCTGGACACGTGGATGAGTGCGCGGGCGTATTGGAACAAAAAAATACACCGCGTAAACGATAAATGCGTAGGCAGAGAACGCAAACTCACTCGGAGTCGCATATTCGTACATACACACTCGCTCGCGCGCGCACACGTCGAACTGTTCGCCCACCTGCGCGCGACGTGGAACACATATGCGCGTGCGTTTACGTATATATATATATAGCTATTCGATCGTATACCTACGTACATATACGTACGTGACCTACCTTACCGCGCAATTCAATTCGGTTATTCCTATCATCGACATCACCGCCGCACAAGTGAATGATAATAATCCTCCCATCAGTCCGGCGGATCGTAAGCCTTGCGGAAAATGTTGCACGTGACAAATTTTGCGCGTCCCTCTCGCGCTCTCGAGTAGGTACGGGGATCTCGTCGTAGATTTTGTGATCGAGTGGGAGCCGTCTTGTGTACGCGTGTGTTCGCGAAAGAGGACGATTAATTGATAGATAGTCGGGGTCTTCTCTCTTCTTCTCTCTCTTTCTTTCCACCTCTCCGTGTGTATCCTCCTCGTCCCTTCTGCGCGACCTTCCTTATTCATCTCCCGCCTCCGCACAGAAACGCGCGCGATCGCGATTAGTCGCCGCCCCCGCCGACCGCCCTTTATCGCTTTTGACATTGGATCGAATCGCGCGCGTCGTCCCGTATCGAAGTTATCGGCGGTGAGATAGCGCGGCTCGTCGTATGGGAGTGTACCATATATGTACGTCGCGACGATTCGTGAAGCTTCCACGCCGTCGAGCTTTCGATATATCGCGGGATTGTCTTCTCCTTAGCTTCTCTTATTTTTTAAAAGCGAATTCGCTTCTCTCCACACAGGGAATGTCTTGTGCGCCACCGAGGGTGAGAGGTGCGCGGCGGAAAGAAAGGGGAGGATCGTCCGGAAGTTCGAAAAGTCGGGGAAAAAAAGCTCCGGCCGTGTTTGTACTCGCAGAGAAGAGAGGGGCAAGAAAGGAAAGAACGGGATCTGCCGCAGAGGCAGTTTGAAAGTCACTGCGATAACGCGAAACCCAAGTTATCACGAGTCCCGTTATCAGCGCTATCAGTGCGCTCTGTTTGACGTGGCCTATACGCGCGCGCGCGCGCGCGTTCTCCAGCGAGTTCTATTAACGTCGCCGGGGCACAATTAAAAAGTCGTCGGCGGTGGTGTAGTCGCGCTGGAGAAGGGAGGGGGGCGGGGGTGATCCTTATCGCGCGCGACGCTATTCTCAGGATCGATCGATCGAACGCCACCCGCGCGACTCTTCGCGCGCATTCCCGATGCGAGCGCGACGAAACGCATCGCGTCTCCGCGTATTACGGCGGCTATCTCGATTGTGGATCGATGGGGGGCATCGCGACGTAATCGCGCAACGTTCGGCGACTCGACGAATTCCGGTACCTATTACTTTCGAAGCCCTCCTCGCGCGGTCGTTAGCGCGGGAATCGTGATTAAACGTAATTGGCCGGTGGTCCCCCTCGCGCGTCGTCGTCGTGTTTGGGTCTCGACGGCGAGTTTCGATACCCTCCGGCTCCGCAATGCTACCAGATTCTCGCGAGGGTCGGGTTCGCGCTCGCTGCGGTCGTTCTCCGACGGAGAAGACTCCGAGGGGAGTCGACGAGCGATGATATTTTCGCGCGGACGAAGCGCGATAAACCGTCGAATCATGAGCTGAAAATTTCGGTGTAATGGGGACCATGTCAAGGCGTCGCATAAGCTCTCCAGTGCGAAGAGAAAAATAATTTGGTTAATTCAATCGAAATCTTGGCGTCGATGATTAAACTGTTTGGTGAAATATGGATTCTCCAAACAGTTTAATTAAACTGACCAATTCTTGGTTAGAATAACTAAATATTTGGTTCAACTGACCAGTATTTTGGTTAGAATAATTAAGTGAGTTTAGTCAGAGGTGTTTTGTCATTTTAATCTAACTATTTTTCTCGGTGTGGCCAAATTTTGAAGCTTTTGAATGATGTTTATGTGAGTTAATGGGGATAAACAGAATTACGTGAATATGTAAAGTTCACCTTACTCTAATAAGTGACAATTCTACTCGTAAAACTGTTTAGGGATAGGTATGGTAAGAAATTATACACGGAGAAAATCACTTTTTATCTAGACCTCGGAACTATTACGTAAGGCTTGGAAAAATTTCGGGGATTGTTTACTAAGTTCAAAGGAGGGAAATCCCCTCGATCAATTTTTTCGGCCGTATTGCGAAACTGCTTTCGTATATCGTTTCGCGCTGGTTCCTCATATCGACTATATATACCATACGGCTATATCGCAATTAGAGAAACAGGTTGCGATAAGGAACGCGTCTATAAATACCTCGCGATTCTCGCGGCGTCGCGTCTTCCATGGTGAATAATACACTTCTCCGCTGCTAAGTGTGGAGGGACGCGAAAAGAGGATAATAACGTTGAGGTGATGTCTCTCGTTGTCGGCAGGTCGCGCGTATATGCCCTCTCAACGCGGAGTTTGTTGACATTCGTGCGAGATTTAACGACCCGACGATTACCTTCCTACTACCCATTCAAGAGGAATAAATTATATTATTTATATCTATCAAACGTCTCGTCCCGAGGAACGAGTTTGCGTATCCTAGAATTTCTCGCCGAATGAACTTCGACTCTTTAAAGATGAATTCGAATTATTCGCTGCTGCACACGGTACGCGGCGAGTTACATTGCCTCTGGAAGTTTACGATGGTTCGCCTATATTGACATGAACACGTATGCACAGCAAAACGTGTCGAATAGTCCAAATGCACCTTAATTTATTTTAA
This sequence comes from Xiphydria camelus, assembly GCA_963678675.1. Classification (NCBI taxonomy): domain Eukaryota; kingdom Metazoa; phylum Arthropoda; class Insecta; order Hymenoptera; family Xiphydriidae; genus Xiphydria; species Xiphydria camelus. Next base: position 17,558,403 of record OY783196.1, read on the forward strand.
CATAGGAGAAAAAATATTCCTATTTTTTTAAATTTAATTTGTAATCCGTCTACATATTCAATGTGACAAACGAGAAAGAAACGGTTCGAAAGAATAATTATTCGCTGAGCTATAAGTGCACTTCTCTCTGCAAGATTGTGACGCCATTGGAAAGGCAGAGAGACGCATTTATGCCAAGCAACGAGTGCGAAGGAGATAGTCTTACCAGACTATGACCCGTAGCTGTGTTTTCAAATATCGTTTTCCAGTTTAAACAAGGCGAAAATAAAATCAAATAAAAAATACGGGGTAAATAATAATTGTGTTCAAATTTTTCAGATCTGCAATAAATAAATTAACGTTAAAACCAAATTCTACAGCTGTTATTGAAATGCGGGGTTCTAATTTCAGGGAATATTACGAGAGGTTAATATTTACACTGTAAAAAGAAATTTGTATTAAATTTAGTATAATTGTATCTATATAAAGCTTTTATCTCCAATACGCGTGATTATAAAAATTTATATACCGCGTTATGAAATTTACATGCAATTTAATAGGTATAACTGTGTATAAAGTTCGACAAATATTAGATATAAAGTTCTCAAGGGTGTGTATTAATTTTCATAATATTTAAGAGTAAGTATAACTTCTAAAGGGTCTAAGTGCCATATTTGCGAAAATATATATTTTACTTGAAAACGGTCGTAAGTGCAAACCCCAATGCATCTGAAAAGGGTCTATGTGCAAAAGCATACGTTGAAGCTCAAAACTCAAAAATCTGGAAGACATGCTCGACTATACAGTGAAACCTCGTTTATTGCAAGCCCCTCGAATCGTATGCCTCTCGTTTATCGCAACTCGAGAAGGGCTCCCACTCCGCTTCTCGACTCAAGGCGATTTCGCACTGGTCGCTCGTGATTGGCCACCGTGCTGCAACTACCATGCGCGGTGGGAGACGAAGGGGTTGCAATAAACGAGACTTCTGCCTTGCAATAAGTGAGAGTTGCGATAAACGAGGTTTTACTGTATTCCTTTGAAGCATCTGCCTGTTTTTGCCGATTTTCCCAACTTTAGCTTTTTGGCACTTAGACCCTTTAGAAGTTATACTCTTCAATTATATATATTGGAAAAAACCTTTATGAAAATTTATATTAAACATATTTTTTGTTACAATGTATGTACTTCAACAGGAGTTGCCCGTCCGAATACATACTATTATACTATAGAGACCAATTAAGCGAGAAATCGTTAGAATGCATTCATTCGATTTTTATTTGGGACGAGTGATTCGGAACGAGAGATATTGTCCAATGAAACGTCCTTTTTTAATTTAAATCAGAGTCAATTGTTTTTTACAATGAAAAAGAGAAAGTGTTAAAATTTCCTTAATGTTAAAGCGTAACGGACTTCTAGCGTAACATTCTATTCAGAGCCTGCAAGAGTGTTGCAATATATGCCTCAGGTATGGTGTATCTCGCAATCGTATAGACTGTGACAATGGAGTACATTGAAAAAGTATTGTACAGGGTATTTTTTAATGCGCGCTGTATCTTGTTGTTTCTAAAGTAGACTTACAACGAAACTCATAAAACACGAGAAGACTTCATTTTCTTAACTCATATGCAATCCTTGTTTATCGAAAAATAAAGCGTGTTTCTGTTTTTGGTGATTTTTCACGTATATTTTAAGCAACAGTCCACTCCGCGAACTCTTATCAAGAGAATTCTCATCAAAACTTAATATAAACATTTTTAAACAAACGCTTACTAATTATTACCAATGGTAACTGTGAATTAAAATCGTAACACATTCAACCATCTGGTATACGCGTTCCTGTCGAACGCGTTTCACTTTTAATGCATTTACGAGCGTTCAAGACCGATTCTCGAAATATTAAACGCGTTCTCCGAAGTATGGACAATTACCGACAGAATAAAAAGGATCTCGCACCGATCCGTCAACGACAAAGTGCACGGATCCCTGCCCCCTCGTGAAAAACCTTCGCGCGCACCTTATGTACATGCGAATACCCACCGGGGAAAGGTGAATACCGGTCGTAATGATGAATTAAAAAATCATATACAAAACGTCAGTCACTTTCGTGCCTCAAGAGCCAAGAGCGTTCTATGCGTTTCTCTTTCGTCTTCCTTCACCGGCAAACCTTACCCCCTTCTCGAGAGATAACCGTGCGACGTGATAATGCTCGTGTCGTCACTCTCGATTGTCGTCAAAAGTACTTCCTGCTTCCCGCCTACGCCCGTCGACTTACATGACGTTTCGATTGCCAAGAACTTGACGACGAGCCCTTTACTTGAATACCTCGCTCCTTCTCCGCGACACGCAATTCGGTTTTCTCATAAATTTTTTATTGCAGATTTAAAAATTTGGGTAAAATTACTTGTTTTGTATTTTTCTATTCTTCATTTTCGGTTTTGTTTAAGGTTTAATCACGTATAATGAAAAATTTCACCATGCATCTGAAATTTGAATATGACATTTAAATGCATCAGCAGTGCCTGTTTAAAATTTCAGATGATTTCATTAAAAATGTTCGGAGGATTAGTCACTCCAAATTGGGTACTTCTACATTGTGTCTTATGGAGTTCGGATTTTTCACAATCCAGAGTTAAACAAAAGTCTATGGGTCGGTTCACCAAACTTACAAGAACTGTTTTAATTGAAAGATATACCAATTAACTCTATGTCTTGAGTATAAAAAGAACAACTACTTACTACGTCTATTTTGAGTATTTTCTCTTAATAATTGGTTTTTACAGTATGACGATATAATCTCAACACAACGTTGTTCACTTCTACCTAGGCCTTTCTTTTCCCGTCAGCTTCTAATACAGCAAGGTGCTTTTTGTGAACGTGTCTTGTTACTAATACAATGCAATGCAATGCAATACTATACTAATACTTTTTGATATTGGGTTGTACGTTCGTTTTGACTTTTAATTGCTTTAAAAGAATTCTATATATGCTTGGTTTTAGCGTCTTTTATATCAAGTTATATCAAAAGCACAGTACTAAACTAAAGGTTTAAATATAATGATACTATTTTCGCGAAATTAAGACGTTCGCAATATTTACAACTTGTAAAAACGTATCTTGAATAATTTTCAGTTATTTCATGAAATAATATGATTATTACTTTTTCCTTTGCTGAAAAATATTGTAGAAAAATAAAAAAGAAGACATTTTTCCACCTCAGTACACTTTACTTAAGATATAAAAAAATGATGTTTAAAAATGCAGCTTCGTCATCGTATTGTAAATCTCTCTCTCTCTCTCTCTCTCTCTCTCTCTCTCTCTCTCTCTCTCTCTCTCTCTCTCTCTCTCTCTCTCTCTCTCTCTCTCTCTCTCTCTCTCTCTCTCTCTCTCTCTCTCTCTCTCTCTCTCTCTCTCTCTCTCTCTCTCTCTCTCTCTCTCTCTCTCTCTCTCTCTCTCTCTCTCTCTCTCTCTCTCTCTCTCTCTCTCTCTCTCTCGCACTCTCTCTCTCTCGCACTCTCTCTCTCTCTCTCTCTCTCTCTCTCTCTCTCTCTCTCGCACTCGTTACTTAACTCGAAAGTGCGTCTTTCTGGCATATCGATGACGTCACAACGACGAGAGAAACGCATTCATAACTTTGCGAACAATCATTTTTTCGAATATTTTCTTCTTCGCATGATACTGGATTTGTAGACAGATTATACATTGAATTTAAAAATATGAATATTTTTTTTATACAAAGATTGAATTTCGAAACGTTCCCAAATGAAGAAACGACTATCTCCCCGCGCGCGAGTCTGACAGCATTCAGTTATCCCTTCCGCCCACTTTTCGACGGAAAACCGCGCCGCACACCGCGCCGCGCTTCCACCCAATCCTCCAGTAGTAGCCTCGACACTAGCGTCGCGTCCCGAACCGTACCGTGCTAAATCGCGCGCGATCGTTCCCCGTCGTTCTCCGCGCCCGTCCCTCTCCCGCCCGACCTCACATCGAAGTCCATTCCTCCGGCGCCCTCCGCGCGAGCGATAATAATTCTTCTCGATAATTCCACCGTTCAGCGCGCGCACGCGCGCTCCAGCCGATCTACGAGAGGAGGCAGAGAGAGGAAAGAGGTCGAGAAGAAATCTCGAATAAAAGATCCGAATTTAAAGTCATCGTAAACCTTGGTCGCAGAGCTGTTACATATGTATAAGCGGCTGGTTCGTGTACCGATGTCCCGCGATACACGTGTACCGGGCTATTGTACCTTCCGCGCAGCGGCGGAGCGAGCCGATACGATGCGCGCACGCTTGTGCGATCGACAGGCACGGACCACGTGGAAGTCGTTAAACCTCGCGTATAACGGAGATTCGACGACAACACTCCCTTTCTCCCCCGTGTGTATCGATAATATATCCTTTGCCTTTTTCCTTCTGGAACCGAGAGAGTGAGAGAGAAAGAGAGAGGGAGAGAGAGAGAGAGAAAGAGGGAGAAGAGTTTTTCGTCGCCCGCGGTCGCACCGCGCTCGCGACCTCTAAGAATAGAGCGCGCTGGTGTAGGTTAGTATGGTATGTGGGTATCACGTGGTCGGTGTGCTAGTGGGTGAGTAGCGGAGTGGAGCCGCGGTCGGTCGGAACCGACTGTACGGCCTTCGGGCCTTCGCCGGTTACGTCGGATGTAAATGGTGAAGTAAAGGGCCGGAACCAAGGTCGATGCTCGGCGCATACCTATACGTACAGTCGTCGGCCGTTCGCGAGGTTCCGCTTCATTTCGTTTCGTCGGGATTCGTTGACTTTCGTGTAGTTTCGGGGCGATCGCGCGCCCACGGCTTCTCGTGTTCTCCGCGATATTCAGCAATCAAGCAAAGCACGATAATCGAGTCCCGAGGTAGTCGAGTCTCGCGTCGTTTTGTGTGTTTCCTGTCTTCCTCTTTTTGCTGCTGTCTGCCTAGATATGTCTTTGTATCCCTTTCCTTTTCTCGTTTTTCTTTCCGATATACAGAGCGGTTTCTGTCTCTTTAAATATCTCGTAACATATCGCACACTAAAAAAAGTAACTTGGTCAATTCAACTAAAATCATAGAAATGATGACCGAATCGTTTGGCGAAATATGGATCCTCCATTTGTTTTGTTAGACTGATCAATTTTTAGTTAGAATAATTAAATGTTTAATTGAAATAACTTGACATTTGGTTAAAATACCTTGATATTTGATTCAGCTGACCAGTCTTTTGGTTAGAAACAAGACAAAAATTTGCTTCATTAAACCATGGGTGAAGTTGAATACGACGAACCTCACGGTGCAATTGTTTCAATGCTATAAGAATGTAAGGAAAAGTTGATAGAGTTGATGTAACCGAATTGAAGTTGAAACAAGTAAATATCTACTTGAAACAATTACACTGTAAGGTTCGCTGTATTCAACCTCACCGATGGTTCAATGAAACAAATTCTTTTTTTGTCACTCAGAGTGTCAAATACTCGGTTTCATGGGCGTCCTCGGCGCATGTGAAATCATCTTTCACATACCAATTCGTGAAAAGTTGCGCAGTGCGTGAAATAACCTGCACAGTGCGTGAAATCGTCAACCTCGTATTTGACACTTAGTGACAAAAAATAGAATTCGTTATTCGGTTGTTTCGCGCCGTTCTAACGAGTGTGATTCACACTCGTTAGAAACAGCGCTTCACGCCCTAATAACGAAAATAACTATTTCAGTGTAACCAAATACGCTTAACTCTAAATGCGTTTTAATCTAGTGCACCCACGATAAATATCTACGGGAGAAAATTGCGTGGTTCGAGTCAGCTGGAAAATGAATGTAACATATTTTTTTTCGCGCACAAACTTTCTGAGATACGGAGGTCAATTTATCTGCATAAAAAAGTACGGCTAAAGTATGGAGAAAGTTTGAGAAAAGTTGAACCAAAGAAAGTGTGGCCACGGATCATATTCGAAATTTTGAGCTAGACAATTTTTTTCGTATTGGCTGAAAAGTTAAATTTACTCGATTTAGCTGTACCTTTTTGATTTAATTTTGTTGTATGGGTTCTTCGGTATAAAACTATAATGGCTTATTCGGTACAAGAATATAGTTCATTAGTAATAATTTGAGAGTTCAATGCCATAATAAATTGAAATAACATTAACAGATAAGAACAAACATCGATTACATCAGCTGGTACAAACAACTGAAATCTGATTGAAGTCATACTTTTTTGGTTCAACTTCTTCCAGACTTTTGTCATACTTTTTAGTCATACTTCTTTTTTACACGGGTAGTATCGAACCGTACACGCGGTAATTGGATGCCGCCTCGCTATATACCGGCATATACTTAATCTACAGGTGCGAGGACGTCCGTAGGCTGTTGCAGCAGCGGCAGCGGTGGCAGCTGCTGCTCGAAAATCTTGCGTAATGCGGATATCTGGGTTTATCGCGTGATATCATGCGTGCTGAATTGTAGGGACAGTAATCGAGATATTGAAAAAAAGCGGTGAAGGATTTTGGAGCGGGAGACCCTGGAAGGGCACTTTCCGTTCGAACGTTGCCAGTCGAAGGGAATGACGTGGTAGAGGGGGTTACGCGAAAGGGAGAGTAACCGATCTTGCGTCACCCCACGGTTGGCACCTGGTTAGCGTGGCTCGCAATAGCAATCAGAGGCCAACGCCAGTGGCTCCAGATTCATCGATCTCCTAGAATTGATTGGCCTCTGGCTATCGTGCTATAGGTAGTGGTAACGAGGGGTCGGAATAGCGATTCGTTCATGAATTATGTCGACGAAGGTAAAATACATATGCATAAATTTCGTGATTTCTAGAACGTCAAGATAGCCAAAGGTGTCGGCGGTAAAGGCGATATCGCGCGCGTTTAATTATAGGGACGGGGTTTGGAATATGAAAAAACTTTGAAGGATCTTTGGACGGCGAAAGGGCATCATTTTCTGTTCGGGCACCTGCCATTCGAAGGCGATCGTGTAGGAAGGGATACGTACAACATATCTGCGTAGAAGGGAAGCGGATTATGCGACTCGTTACGATGGCCGGGGGTCGATTTGAGAGCGCTTCGGGACAGGCTATTTTCCTGTGGAAGTAAAATGCGGTTTTCAAGTTATTTGCGCTGGTTTTCTACTGTCAGGGCAGGTAATGATAACCAGGGACTAATGGAATAATCCAAAGAAATGAACTCCCTTTTTCTAGAACGTCAGAAAATTTGACGTTCAGTCAGTTTACAAATTGAATTAAGAAATATGAATATTTTTTATGCGATAACCGAATTGACTTTTTCTGAAATGTTTAAAATGCCAGTTCGATGGTACTCTGGAAAAACCACTACCGATGCGCGTACGATTTATAGCCGCATATTTATTACTCCAGAGGAGAAGTCATCGGAAACTTATGTACATTATCGCGCGCGTCTCGCGTGTGTGCAACACGTATTTGTATCACAACCGCAACAAAATCATGCGCTCTCGGATGTATCCTCATGGCGCTGCAACGTACCGGGATTTCCAAAATCCGTCCGCGTTGCAGCCGACGCACATATGCAGGGATAGCTATTATATCGCCGGACGAAGGAGATACGCACTCCGTAGCGTCGACTTTATTTCCTTCTTCTCTCGTATGGACTGATTTAACATAAAAAAATGGGTAGACTGTTTCTTACGTTAATTTAGCATTCTTTGCATTCATTTTAATAAAAAAATATTGGATTAACACGAAAAATGAGTTGATTTTAATGCATAAAGATAGGTGGACTTATTTTTTGTGTGGCAATTTAGCATTCTTTGTATTAATTTTAATAAAGAAATCTCGGATTGATACGGAAAATCGGTTGGTTTTAACATACAAAAATGGGTGGTCCCAGATTCCAATACAAAATTTCCAACTGTGTAGTTATACTTTTTTCGAGGTCTCTCCGTTACTTTCCTTTCCCCCTTTGTTCGATATTTTCGCTATTTTTACGGACGTTTCGATGTAAAATTGGGTACATAAGTACATACGCTGCCAAGGAAAATATTCACGCTCTAGAAAATCGTCGAATTGAACCCTGGATTACGACGTTGTCGTAAAAATTACGATCTCGAAACGTCACTTATACGTAATACTCTGTGAAGTCTAGTACCTAAAAAATTCAGGGTTCATATTATTTTCCCTCGTCCAACACTGACCTACACATTATCGACGAGCTCTTTAATCGCGCGGATCGTAAAATCGAACAGGTGACAATCGACGAGATTTCGAGAATCGTCGCGTGTGTCGAGGGGTCACTGTGTGGTCAAGTGTGCAAGTCGAGCATACGTGGTATTGATAAACCAGAGAGAGAGAGAGAGAGAGAGAGAGAGAGGGAGATATGTAAAGCGAGAGAAGGCGAACGAGCGAGAGAGAACAGCTGAGAGCGATGAGCAACGAGGCACCCAGCTCTCAGATAACTCTTTATCGCTCGAAACTTCAGAGGGGTTATCATTGAGTTCCACAGTTGCCACATCTTTCGTGTTTTAACACAGCCTCGCCGCACGAGCGTGTGCGTATCAATGCGCGTATCGCTCGCGTCCCGCCGCGGTTACGCAGGGGCACGCAGGCGAAATGGCAAAGGAATCAAGGCTGCGCGACTGATACTGTAACTGGAGGAGGGCGGGCTTACCAAGTCCTCGCTCGTTACGTGGCCGCAGTATGCGCGTGTCGAGGGTTTCCCAAGAATTCGTCGCTTTTATTTTGGAAAGTTTGGGACTTGTCGCGGTTACGTAAGCTTCGGTGCACCGAGAAAGACTCGGTGAATTTTCGAAATACATAATTGTTGGGAGATAACGAAATATACTGTCGCTGGATATCTACGATATATTATTTTCCGGATTAAAAATCGACGGCGTTTCGAGGAATATTTGAAACGATCGGTCGTTGGAAATTTTGAATTTAATAATGATTTTAAAAAGGTTATTTTTTATTTGTTATTGGCTCCGTGCATGGAGAATGTACTACTCTTTCTGATTGCATGCGAGAGTGTACATGAAGTTTGTCAGTGTCTAATTGTTTATTTGTCCAGCGGAACTTCGTGTCTCTGTATGTATCATGTGAGGCTAAACTTATTCGCCAGGAAAGAAACTTCACTCACTATATATATAATCTCATTATCTATGAGCTTTTGGCACATATTTATATAATACTTTTTTGGAGATTACATTTTTATCTATGACAAAGTCTTATATCGATGTAGGCCAAAGGTTCATAATTAATGAGATAATAATGATTCAATTTTTTTTCCCGACGTGTAACTTTAGCCTCATATGGTATATGACCACACATAATCGTAAGGAACAGTTGTGGTAGTTATGTACGGAGCTAATAATTAATTCGTTCTAATTATGCGAAGCGGAAAGAAAAGAGCGGCCACGACAAATATATACTACGACGCTCTTTCTAGTCTTCTTTTTTATACCGATAGTTAAGCCTCGTCCGACGCACTTCGACCGGTTTCGGACGACGGATTCATCGCGAGGCATACATAACTTACGGTTCGCCGATGCTGGGAGACTTCTCGATTAAACGACGTTTAGGCACAAGGTTCAGTTATAATTGCAAGTGCGATCTACGTTTTCGTCTAAAAGTATTTTTCCCTCTAAAATTTATCTAATTTTCTAATTTTTAAACGAGGAAAATAGTGCCGAGATATTTATATTTCTTTTTTTCACTATGAACTCGCCTGTTAAATTCTTTTATCAAGATTTCAGTTAAATTATCCTGCTATAAAAGAACAATTTTTATGCGATAGGCGAATAATTTTGAACGACACTGTATACCCAAATGAAAAAGTTCTATACATTTTTTATATAATGTATATGTGATTTTGTTAATAGGGTAAACCACCCAGTTATATTGGACACTTAAGCATTTTACAAGATTTGAGACCGTGTTAAAAAGATATTTTTCTACCTAGAGAGATATGAGTGGTGGCTTCTTTTGAGATTGAAAATATATTGGCTTTACATTCTAGTAACTTACAGTTTTAAGTTGAAAAGAATATAATTTTCAACAATAAAAACTGGGATAAAGTCAAAAAACTTAGTTATTGGACAGTGTTCTTATTTTTTGGAAATACTCAATCCAGTAATTGGACAGTCAAGAATCAATAAGCCAGGTACGGTTTTTGATAATATTTATTAAAGTAAAAATTAGGAATCTTGTTTTTATTTATTTAAATCAGACTGTCCAATAACTGCAAGGTGTCCAATAACTGGGTGGTTTACCCTATATGAATTTTATAGAAAATATATATAATTTGTCCGCCTGGGTAGGTGTTAACGAGACAAACCGTACATAAATAACGTCTCCCTTCGTCCCATATTTGAAATTCGCGTTTCATTTGACCTTCCTTATTACCAAGACGTACGTAATGCTTCCTTATCGGAATAAATGGAAATGACCGCGTTGTAATTCGGCGATTCGAATTTTCGACGTTATACAGGGTGCGGCAAAATGATAGACACTATATATTTGGGATGTCAATAAAAACCAAATCACACAAAGCAAAGAAAACATTTTTTTATTTTTGGAAACTACATATGCCATTTTGAAACGTTATGTTCGAAAAATTACATTTCTTAAATGACGGCCATTATTGTCGATACACTCTTGAAGGTTTTCACGGAAGCGCGCTATTACTCTACGGATCATCTCTTGCGGAATCGCGATGCGCTCCTTTCCAAGCCATGTCGATAACTGAAAATGGCACAAACTTAAGGTTATAGCCGCCATTTAAGACATGTAATTTTTCGAATATAACGTTTCAAAATGGCATGATATGTAGTTTCCAAAAATAAAAAATTTTTTTCTTTGCTTTGTGTGGTTTCGTTTTTATTGACATCCCAAATAGTGTCTATCATTTTGCCGCACCCTGTATTATACAGACGTCGTTCTCAGAATTTTGCTTTCTCTCTCCGCGACACACAACATTCTTTCCCTGAAGAGCTTCCACACGAGAATGGAACAAACCGCGCCTGAGGGATCGATTGGTCATCGCTAATGGACTCGCTCCTTAAAATCCACGGATTAGCCTCGAATCCTCGGGTGGGCCTTAAGGCACACGATCGTATGAGATCGATTTGGAAACGGTCGTTCACGCGAAAGACCGAATGTCCACTGGTTTTGTTCCGCGATAGAATTTTTCCACCGATAAGTCACTTCCGATGCGTTGCGAATTTTCGTACGGACGAAATTTCGATGCATCTCGAATTTCTCCGAAACGTTGGAAAGACTCGAAAGATTTTTAATGCACGACGCGCGTCTATACATAGAAACTCTGGTTTCGTGTTTATAACGTTAAGTGTGACCTTCTGACTCTTGACTGCATCTTTGGGTCGGAATTTTTTGATGACAACTTTCCACGTGTCTCGAAATTTTCTACGGTAATTCAATCGAATCTAACACGAATGAAATGTAGGGCGAAAGTGGGTTAAATGTCAAAGTTGAAGTACAAGTTCGAGATCGATTATCTTAAAAACAATTAAAGATATGGAAAAATAGTTTATATAAAAAATGTTTATCTAGGTTTTTACTATAATAAAGCTGCTTTTCATTTTTCGCATATCAGTATACTCATATCTCCACCACGTTTCGAGATAATCGCGCTCAAAACTAAATGGAAACCGGTGCGTTTATTCCATTTGTACCTACTCAGCACGAAAGAAATAAATTTGCATTCCTAGCAGAACTAGGTTTTGTTGAGAACTTGTTGCTATCACGACGAACATATTATCTGTGGCAGTAGAAGATACGTTCAATAATAGCAAATGTAACTGCAATCACAGGGAAATATTGTTCGATAAAAATACTTGCTAGCCGAGTAAGTATCCTTACTCTACTATTGGACATATCTTTTTCTGTCACAGATGATATGTTTGTCATGATAGTAAAAAGTTCTCAGAAAACCCTGGTTTATAGCTGAAACTATAAAATCATTTTTCCCCATGCATAATAATACCGATAATTTAATTGCAAATTGAATAATTAGACAAACATATATTCCTTCATAAATTAAAACTCCACCGAGAATATCTATAATGAAGCGAAGTATGCGTCGTGACGAAAATTGAAATCGAAGCTAGTCGAATCGGATTAACCGAAGCAGTGCAGATTAAGCGGCAAGGTCTTCCAGCCAGTTGTCAATGATTCTAATTAAAGAAGGAAGCCTCTAAAGAAGTAGGTCATCCATGGTATAGTAAAATATCCGTGACAGTTGGGTTCTTCGCGCCAGACCTAATCTAATGTTCCATAACGAAGTGAAAATACAGCGAACGAAACGAGAGAGTCCGGCGAACGATTTTTACGACGATCACACACAATTCCAGCAGCGCGATCCGTGCGTACCGCACCTCGGAGTCAGTGAGCCCTCTCGCGCGCGCGCGCAATACTTCCTAGAAGGATCCGAGCACGGCCAAACAGCCGCTAATTGCAAATATCTTAATTATACCGAGATAACATGGTCGCGCCACCCTCGCGCCTCATGTAACATAACAATGGTCCGGCATCGTGGCGAGCGACGACGCCGGGGTAACCGCAAAGAGTCTCGGCTTCCGTGCGCGATGTCATTGCACCCTGCGGAATGCGCGCGAGATAACTCTCGTCGCGGGTTTAACGAACGCGTGCGGGACAGGATGGATGTGGTATGTGTACGTCATCGGAAGGATTTGGTGATTGAAAATTTTGTTTGGTTTAGTGTAAATTCGGTATCGCATAAAAAATATTCATATTTTTTAATTCAATTCGTAATCTGTACACATAGGAGACGTCAGACGATAAAGAAAATATGTACTGCATTGCGACGTCATTCGGAAGTCGTAAGAGACGTACTTATGCGAAATAGGGAGTGCGAGAGAGATAGACTCACCATTTTCTATGACGTATGCTGCATTCTTAAATATTGTTTTCCAGCAATGAAAGATTAAAAAATATAGGGTTAATAATTTTGTCGAAATTTTTCAAATTTAGGTACGATAAAAAAATAGACAACTGAGACAACTGAATTGTGCGTCCCGGAAGACCCGCTTAAAAATTGTTTATCAATTTAACGAGAGACATTCCCGTTAAAAATTTGAAGAAGAAAATTTCAAGAAATTTCTGTCGATAATTGAGCAGAAAAAAAAGAAAGACATTATGCGTACAACTCTCTCTGACAAATTGTGTTCCATTTCTCGAGTTAACATAAATTTGATACTCGAGAAAAGTCATGAAAGGTGCATCCAATTTGACTAATACCTGTACATCTCATTTTTTGCATGTTTTTATGTTTTTTTTTCTCATTCGCGGCGTATGAGACTTTCTCGCTAGAATCTGCTAATTTACTGCTGTCTACTAATCGGAGCATCGGTGACAATATTTAGGAGATCCAACAATGTTTCCTTCATATCAAACTAGCAACAAGGTACGCGCTTCGCGTGCACTCTTCGTTTACCTTTTCGTCATTACTTGCTCATTTAGATTTCTACACTTTGACGATTCGCAAACATCACTCACTCATGCTTTCGAGATGGCGAATTCAGCAGATAAAATTCACGGAAAAGTGACGTGTCGTTCGATAATTAGCAAATGTCATTTACGTGTTGGAAATGACTTTTCACGCTTTCGAAATTTAAGATTCAAGATAGCGAATATCGATGTAAAGTCGTCAATAAAAAACACGAAAAAGTGACTTCACTCTTCGTGAATGAGAGTCGGAAAGAGTCTTACGTGACGTGTTCTTTTTATGAATGGATAGCAATCTAAAACTATCGCAACGACTGAAAATTCGAAACTACCGATATTCATCTATCGACTCGCAATCAATGCTTGTGTTATGTGTTTGAGCCAGCGCGCGCGTCACGTGACGACGCCGAATCTTTCGCAACGCTCGACGCCGCTGTTAGGTGGACGGGGCGTCGCCACTGGCGCCGCCGTCGTTCCGGACGTCTCTCCGCGACGTCGCCCGCGAGAAAGGATGCCGTCTACTCGTGCGCGAAAAATAGGTAATAAAGTTGGACGTTTCGGACAGGTGACATTTTTATGGCTGCCGGCCTTTTCGAAGGGGGCCCCCGCTTGTACAGATCTCGCCCGAAGGACGCGATCGTTATCGATAGACTCGATTAAGTCGAGTCGTGGCGCCGCTGATCGATGGACAGGCGGATTGGTATACGCAAATGGGGCCGTGTATCGATAAATTACAGTTTCCAGGCGAGATCTAGGAATGCGCGCGCGCTCACATTCTCTCTCTCTCTCTCTCTCTCTCTCTCTCTCTCTCTCTCTCTCTCTCTCTCTCTCTCCCTCTCTCTCTCTCTCTCTCTCGTAACTGAATACGTTTCGGTTCTCTGTACCTGTACGCCTTCGTTTCTCGTTTTCTCTCCGGTGACGTGCGCGCGTTCGAGGATCGTCGAGACTTTCGAGCGTTTCGCGATCCTTTCGAATATCGATATTCTATTTTTGGGCAGAATACATCGATTTACCTGTCGCCTAACGGCTCTCTTCTTGGCCGCTCGTCCGAGCGAACGCCGCCTCGCGAGCTTTAGTTATGTTACCGACAGAAAATTCCATTCGTTTTTCTATTTTCGATCTCTCGCTTCTATGCCCTTCACCTTTCGGTAGCGCCTTTCCTGCGCGTTTTCATGATTTTAGTATCGGGTAAAAGTAGGGTAGACGCGTCTGTCCCAGTTGAAGAGCAAGTTCAAAATCGATTATCTTGAAATCGGTTGCACATATCGAAGAAAAGTTTAAATAAAAAATGTTTGCCTATATCTTTACAATAAACAAGCTATCCTATATTTTTCGTACGTCTCCACTGCGTTTCGAGATAATTGCGTTCGAAGTTAAACAGAAGCTGTGAGGAGGTCTATCTCACTTTTATCCTACACTGAGAAAAGGAATTAGGTTAAAATGACAAAACGCATCTAATTTGACGCGTTTAATTATTCTAACCGAAATACTAGTTAGTCGAACCAAATACTTAATTATTCTACCAAATGTCTAGTTATTCTAACACCCAAACATTTGATTATTCTAACAAAAAATTGGTCAATCTAATCAAACAGATGGGGAATCTACACTGAAAGAAATAAATGTAATTTCGACAACTATTTTGGACTCAACTGCTCAAGTTTGATAATGAAAACCAGTTTTTATGGTTGTCGTAACTATTTTTTGTTACCGGAGCAAAAGAATTATTGCGATAACCATATAAAATTTTTGCTGATTACAAAACTGGAGCAGTTGAGTCCAAAATAGTTGTCACAACTACTCTTTTTTCTCATTGTATATTTCATCAAACGGTTTTGTCATCATCTCCAGGATTTTGATTAAATTAATCAAATTATTTTTCTCAGTGTATAGATAACAATTTAATAAGTTCTTTAGTTCCTCTCTCTCTCTCTCTCTCTCTCTCTCTCTCTCTCTTTCTTTTTGTTTAATATTCTCTAGAGTTCGTCAAATATATCCTTTCAAATGTCGATCCTCCCGTAACAATTAAGTCCTTCGCACCCTTGCGCTTCGATCTTCGTCGTGTCGCTTAGATACGGCTCCCGGCGTCGCTGCTTAATTAACGTACATCTGCATACCGCCGTGTCGCGCTTTTCCGTCGCCCCACCCATACACGCGTGCAGCGCGCGCCAGACTCTTGGTATCGTAAAGCGTCCGTAAGTGCGTGTCGCGATCGAAGTGGAGTGGAGTTTTGGAGTGGAGTTGGAGTTGGGTCGAGTGGGGGTATGGAACGGTCTACGAAGACTCGACTATATGTAATTGGGATAGGGGGTTAACGGGGGGTTGGTTCAAGCAAGGGCGAAAATTGACACTGACGACTTAATAAAGCGCTTTAATTAAGTACCTCTTCTCTCTCTCTCAACGACTTCCGAACGAGTAGTGCGACACGCGTCTTTTGACTCTCTCTCTCTCTCTCTCTCTCTCTCTCTCTCTCTCTCTCTCTCTCTCTCTCTCTCTCTCTCTCTCTCTCTCTCTCTCTCTCTCTCTCTCTCTCTCTCTCTCTCTCTCTCTCTCTCTCTCTCTCTCTCTCTCTCTCTCTCTCTCTCTCTCTCTCTTCTCTCTCTCTCTCTCTCTCTCTCTCTCTCTCTCTCTCTCTCTCTCTCCCTCCCTCCCTCCCTCCCTCCCTCCCTCCCTCCCTCCCTCCCTCCCTCCCTCCCTCCCTCCCTCCCTCCCTCCCTCCCTCCCTCCCTCCCCTCTCTCCCTCTCTCTCTCTCTCTCTCCCTCCCCTCCCTCCCTCCCTCCCTCCCTCCCTCCCTCTCTCTCTCTCTCTCTCTCTCTCTCTCTCTCTCTCACACTACACACTCTCTCTCTCTCTTTGGGCAATAAAACACCTTATCAATCAATCAATCAATCTCTCCCTCTCCCTCTCGTTCTTTCTACGCATATAGGTTAGTTCTTTATCTCGGCCGGGTTCGTGCGCGGCTTGTAGTCGCTCGACTCGCGCGGCGAGGAGGACGCGAGTAAGTGCGGTCTCTCACGGGTCGGTATGCTTCGAGCAAAAACCGCGCTCGCGGTATCCATGCAGCATACCGATTGGTTGTTGCTCTATACATTTTGTATCGATGCTCGCACACGGGTCGGCATGGCATCGGCGCAAAGCGGTTTGTACTCGGTATATTGCGTGCAACATCACCAATCAGTCGCGTCTCGACATTTGCAGGCTGTAAGCATCTAGGCAGTCGGGCTTTTCCGGTCGAACCTCCCGTTGGGGTGTACCAAGGACGGTCTACACTCCCTCACACACATGTTCGTATTTTGTCTGCTTATCAATGGCTTAACGAGTCTGACTAGTTTTAGAAAAGAATTTTTTGACATTCTATACAGTGCTTTAAACTTATCATTTTCACTCAATTATCCTGCTGCTATAAATAGTCTGCTACCATAGTTGCGTTCAATGTATGGATGGACCCAAAATATCTTTTTTCTTTGATTTCTGAAATAATTATAAATTACAATAATATCTTCATCACTCGAATCACTAGACGTAGACATGTTTCCTACTACTTTCCGCCGCGGAATAGCACGAAATGAAATGCGTCGGCAAGAGTCGCGCCGCCAGCATACCGAGGCTGTAAGCGAGACTGGCTAGTAAAGAATCAGTACGACATTTACCGTATACTTATTGCGCCGAAACCATACCGACCCGTGAGAGACCGCGCTAAGAGAGATTTGTGGCACGTGCACGTTTCGCACTTTCGTCGAAAAGACACATTTCTGCGGCGAATTCTGTGATCAGAAAGAAAACTATTGATTATTACTAGGGGGCTCCGCCCCCTACTCGCTTCGCTCGTCAACCTCCGGGGGGCTGTCACCCCCGCGCCGCTATCGCGGCGCTCCACCAACTTTGTAGAGGACGTTGGTCGGCCAACGGACTTATCTTTCTCTTCCTCCCTTCTCCTCCTCCTCCTCCTTCCACTTCCTCCCCTCTTCCCCTTCCTCCTCCACCACCACCTCCGCCTCCCCTCCCTCCTTCCTCCTCCTCCTCCTCCCTCCTCCTTCTACTTCTCCCCCTTCCTATCCCTCCTACTCTCTTCCTCAGAAGAAGAAGAGGAAGAGGAAGAGGAGGAAGAAGAGGAGAAAGAGAAGAACGGGAGGAAGAAGAAGAAGAGGAGGAAAAAGAAGAAAAGGAAGAGGAAGAGGAAGAGGAAGAGGAAGAGGAAGAGGAAGAGGAGACAGAGAAGAACGGGAGGAAGAAGAAGAAGAGGAGGAAGAAGAAGAGGAGGAGGAAGAGGAAGAGGAGGAGGAAGAGGAAGAAGAGGAGGAGGAGGAGGGCCACATAACAACCGTCGGTGTTTCGCGCATCCGGTCCCATAGTCGCCGGGGTTTTTGTCCACTCATTTATTCGAAAACTATTTTAAATAATAGAAGGAAAGGATAGAAGGACGAGGGCTGTCCCAAAAGTAATGCACAGCGCGCTCTAGCGGGCGTTGTAGGCAACGTAGACAGCTGATCGAAGCATCAGCGTGTAGATTGAAGTCTTAGGAACACGTTGGTATAATTTGGAAGTTGGCTTCGTTTAAAGGGCAAATGCCAAAAATTCGAAAAGAACAAGAACAATCTGTCGGGTCGGATTTCAGCAATAGTGCAACGTGTGTATATTCGCGCGAACGGGGCGTAATCGCCACAGATCGAGTTCCGACGGGTACTAGTGTCACTATGGAGCGTACTACAAAAACTTTCTTCAGAATGTCTTGCGTCCAAAAATCCGTAAATTACGCCCAGGAATGTTGCTTTTGCACGATAAATCAGTGCACCGATCATCGAACTTTTCCAAAAATACGGCTGGGAGCAGCTCCGCCACACACCCGGCTTATAGTCCTGATCTGAGCCTACCTGACTTCGATCTCTTCCCCAAGCTGATCGCTTCCCCCCTTTGGGAGGTGCGTTTTCTGACGCTGGAAGAGCTCTGAAGAGAAGTGACCCGAAAGATTCGGATGCTCAATAAAAACGGGACGCTGAATGGAATCCAAGCACTTCCGCGCCGCTGGCAAGCGTGCATTGATAAGGGAGAGGATTATATTGAAGGCCTGTAATCACTTGTATCTTCTTTAATAAATATTTTTTCAGTTAGAGCCAACTGTGCATTACTTTTGAGACACCCCTCGTATAACTATCACTTGGAAGAACGTTTTTACGCACCGGCAGTTTTTAACGTTCTCTGTATAGGATGAAGTGGGATAAACGTTCTAAAGTTTCTGTTTAACTTTAAACGTGATTATTTCAGAACGCAATGGAAATATGTGAAAAACCATAAATAGCATTCTTATAGTAGAAACATAGATAAACATTATTTATTTTTGTCTTTTTTGATATCTCCCATTCTTTTTGAAATAATCGACTTTGAACTCGCACTTCAACCGAAGCGTTTATCCTTTTACCCTTTAACCATAATATTTTACTTTGAACGAGATTTTTTTAAAACATTAGAGATATGTAAAAAATCAAACTATCTTTTATAGCAAAAATGTAGATAAACATTTTTTAACCTTTTTTCGATATCTCCCATTACTTTCGAGATGATCGATTTTGAACTTGCACTAAGACCGGAGTGATTATTCCATTCTTACCCTATGTATCTCTATAGATAGAAGGCGATAAAAGTAGGTCGTGCGTTAACCATTTCTACCTGTGCCTCATATATGGTGTAGTTCCCTGTAACGTGTACTTGTAACTTCATAATAATACAAGCCAACTTGAAGTGAAGGTCTAACGGATGGAAGAATGTAATACTTTCGCGGTACCTTTCACGTGCCGTGTAGGTATCCACAGATACGATCTCTGATGTATTTTCGCTAGTTTTATTGTTATGGGAAGTAGATATCAATAACTACTTCGCATCCTTCGGAAACGACATACATAGTTTAATTTTATATATGTATATGCACGTGGTATACCGCTAATGGAGACGGATAAACACGGGCTTTCCTTTTTGTCCGTTTTATCTGTCTATATATCTGTATCTAACACAGCAGTACGAGGAGAGGAAGTGTCGGACGGTTTGCGGTTAAGTCGCGCGCGAATATTCAGCCAACGCGTATCGCGACCATATAACACCAAACTCGGTCGTACTCTCTCCGTCACTCGCGAATTCCTTTAGCAGCTAGGAGGGTGCGATAGGGACAGTCTCAATGGCGAAGTCATATTAACCCTCAATTGATATCGTGGGGTCCCAGAAATCCCAGTTGGATTTTTAAGCATTTTTTTTTCATCGCAGATTTAAAAAATGCGGGCAAAATTATTTACCTCCCACTACTTTCCGTGACAATGAGGGGCCAACTTCCCGCGCCAACTCACCCCGTTTTACTCCAAGTCGATTGGACAAATTTTTGTTGAATACCTTGACAAACGTATCGTATAATACAATTTAAATAAAATTAATACAACCTCAAAACCTCGAAACGATTCGACTAAAAGAAATGCCACCGAAATGAGAAAATCTCAAGCTCACAGCTCCGAGCTTCGTCAACCGCACAACATCCCGCGTCTCTCGCGCCGCCGAACCGCGTGCGGCGCGGTCCTCGCTAATTCGGGTCGCTCGAAGATGGGCTCGAAAGCTGGAAAATTACCGGCGCGGCGGAGTGGTAAAGCGAGCAAAACCTCGTGGATTCGCGAGATAATGAGGTATCGTCGAAAGGGCCAGGAGGAGGAGGAGGAGGAAGGAGACGCGGAGGGAATACCAGCCGAGTGTATATTTGTGAATGCGCGCCTATACGGGGTTTACACTTTCTCGTATAGGTGTACGCTCTCTCTCGGGGGGAGGGAAGGTACACGTGCAGGTATAAAGTGTGCATATGCACCTATATACAGCGGATACCGCGGGGGTAGCGCGCGAGGCCTTCGAGGCGAATGGGCAACTTGTTGCGTTTGGGGCTCGGCGCGCGCGACTCAGTAATATATGGTTACACGCGGAAATCCGATATACCGTGTGTACGGATTCCGCGTGTTCTGGTATACGTTTTTTCAGCCGCGTTTAAGTTATACGGGTTTGTCTTGGCCGCGGAGATATTGTTATCATCGTAGGGGTAGCATCGAATTGTTCACACCCCAGATAGACAAATGTACGAAAATTGTACAGCAACTCAAGGTAGTATTAGCTCATCTGATGCTTCAAGGTTGTGCGCTTTCTGAGTCATCATTACACGGAGAAAAAGGATTAGAAAAAAAATCATGGGAAAACCCATCAATTTTTACAATTATTCCAGTAATAGGCCTCCTCGAGGTGA
This sequence comes from Xiphydria camelus, assembly GCA_963678675.1. NCBI lineage: Eukaryota > Metazoa > Arthropoda > Insecta > Hymenoptera > Xiphydriidae > Xiphydria > Xiphydria camelus. Next base: position 17,579,074 of record OY783196.1, read on the forward strand.
AATATGTATTGAAGTTTTTAATAGACCACAGCGTACTTTTTACAGTTCGTAACAGTACACTGAGAAAAATAACTTGGTCAATTTTACCAAAATCCTGGAGCTGTTAACAAAACCGTTTAGTGAAATATGCATCTTTCATCTGTGTTTGGTTAGACCGACCAATTTTTGGTAAGAATAACTAAACGTTTGATTGGAATAACTTGACATTTGATTGGAATAACTTGATATTTGGTTCAGCGTTAACCACTATTAAAATAACTAAAAACCCATTTAACTAAATGCGTTTTGTCATTTTAACCTGATTATTTTTCTCATTGTACATATAAACATCAGTTTATACGGTAAATTTACCAATCTCCTGTTAATATGTGTCGGGTGTCTACGGGTGTATACTACTACAAGCTTTAAAAAGTAAACTGTATCTATTTAAAAAATTCAGTATTTCACCTCGAGGAGGAGCCCTTCCACTTATTGTACAAAATTACTTTTTCTCCGTGAATCACATCATAATGTAAATTTAACAATTTTTTGAAGGACAATTATTTCTAGTTCTACGACGGTCGTTCTGGAGAGTGATTTTCTCGTTACCTATGCATTTTTGGCCCATACTCCTACAGAACTTTTTTGTAGATCGAAATATATTCTACAAAAAAGTATGGTACCAATTTCGACAAGAACCTCATGGGTTACGAGAAAATCGAGGTGGAATGGCACTCTAATTAAAACACCAGTTAAATTGACTGCCTGCGATAGTTTCAGCGTTAAATCAGCCTACCTTGATCTTACAACGAACTCAATATATATAGGCATACAGTTAAAATTTTATCAACGTGTCCAATATTCGCCCCCTACATCACAATTCCTTTTCAGAACATTAATAATCCCATATTAGCTCTGTGCAATACAGATTCACAGTAGAGAAAGGGAAGAAATTTCCACGAGTGAATTTTTCTCTCGGGCCACAAATTTGTCAGGCGTTACATTTATATTTAGCGCCTCTCTTATAGCTATACAAATATATCACGCGAATATACATATATCCATTTCTCCGTTCGCCAAACGTCTTCGCGACTGCCGACTGTAAATATTATTGTTGCGAATTCGATAGTACGTTTCTCTGGACGATTTCATATTACGACGCGCATCGATTTATAACGTAACGCTACTAAACGGCACCGCGTATACCGCGGCCGTCGCACGCGCCTTCGGACGTGTCCCGAGCTTCTTTCCCGAGGAGCGTCGGAATGCAGAAACTATGTAAGATACTTTTAGCGAGGATCTTTTCGCGGGTATTGGACGGTTCTTTAGATCTTCCCCGTGCACGCGGGAGCGAAGAGCAGAGCGGCTCGCCGTTTCTTGGCAGGGAGTCGTCGAGCGCGCGCGCGAGGGAGCTCGGCCAACTGGGCACGGTCCAAGTGCGTCCTTCCGTATATAGAATAAGAGATCGTGAGAAAATTGCCGCGCTATCATCTTTCCGCGGTCGTTTCGCGAAGTTTTCACTTGCAAATCGAGCTGGCGGCAGAATTATTCGCGGTGGTGGGCGCAGCGATGCGATTCTAATTGCGCGAGGGGGTAGGAAGGAGCGCACAATTCCACCGGTCGTTGAGCGTCTCGAATTTCCTGGAAGCGCCGCGTGCCGCGGGGAAACGATATGTATCGACGCCGCTTATCGCGTGCGTCGTATCGAGTGCAGTTTTCTCCGAGGCGCAACGAATTAACCTTGTTTTTCAATCGCTTCTATAAAATTCTAAGGACTTGAACACGTGTCGCTGATAAGTTAGAATACTCTATTTCCCGTTTCCGTGATTCCGAATAGTTTTTCCACTCGCAATCTTCGGGTATTTTATTGTTTGGTTTTATTATTCAAATATTATTTAACATAAAATTTAATTCATGAATAATTATCAAAATAAACTTTTCCATTTTATTTTTCGAACTATGATTTCTATCGATTATACATTTGTTTATCATTAAAAGTCCATTATTTAACATTTTATTTATATTAATAAAATTATTAAAGGTTTTAATTAATTTTATGGATCCCAAAAAATTCAATTAAATAAGTTATTAAATATAGTACAGTCCATCCAACGATTCCCTTTATTTTATTGGAATATTTCGACAATTGACACGATGAACGATATACGATACATAGTATATAGTAGCTACGATACGTAAATGTAGCTTCGGTGCTTCTATTCGTCGCGGGTGACCGATGATTTCCGAGAAGTTTGACGGACGAATTGCATGGTAAGCTTTCGATATTATATCCGTTTGATATTTAGACAGACGGTTTTGACATCCTGTTCATACGAAAAACAATCGCGATCGCGGTGTTCGCGATTAGTGCGAGTCGTAAATACATAATTTCGCCGAGGGTTGGACACGAGAGAGCGTCACTCTTAAACGTAAACGAGTGTGAAACGAGCGAGTTCTTTCCGCCGTGGCGTACGAATGTGGGCGCAGTATGATGGCGCGTATGTTTATCCACAGTATTTTATAGAAATGAAATAATGGATTTTGCCTGAAAGATTTCTTCGTTAAATGACAATTAACAGTATATATACATATAATAAATAAAGTACATATAACAGATAAAAATACACCCTGTATATTATCATTCGCTATCAACACACGCTATTAAAAGTATGTACCTATCTTAAAATTCAGGAAAGTACTGAAGTTTTTACTAAAACACAAACGTGTCTAAATTAAGATACATTTTCGTGTATTATCGCGCTGGAAAATTAACCAAGCTTTTAACAGTGTATATTTATACATAAATATGTACCTACACATATGATTATTTTATTTTTAATACGTGAATATCTTATCAAATTTTCACCAATTTTCTTTCTTTTCAATTACAGGTGAGTGTTCGAACAGTCTTCTTCTGCTTTCGATTGATAGATTCCTGGCAATAAGGTAAAACAGACCCAAATTAACCCATATAGTTATGTACGTTGATTCGTACACCGATTTCTATTAATTTTAAATCGCATTCGTAGTGGAAGGAGCGTTTAAGTCCTCTGAAAGCACAAAGTTATCATTATCGAATATATGATTTTTGTCGGCCCAATAAAAAACGCTAGATTCGCATTGTTTCGTTCCTATATCATTGTAAAATAATTGTAACCGCGCTTCGATAGGGATGCGTGTACAAATCCGCACTGAGAAAAAGAATTACTTTGATCTGCTACAAATTACTTGCGGGGTCGTAACTAATTAATTATTTACATCAATTAGATCTTTTTTCATATTAGTTAAAAATTTCTTTCTTGCAATCACATATTATTCTACATGGTTGTGAGGGAGAGATATCTAGCTGATGTATTAACAAATTTCATTGGTATAAATAAATAATTACTTACGATCTCGCCAGTAATCTTCAGTAGATCCAACTAATTCTTTTTCTCTGCGCGTGTGTACAATAATTCACTTGCTAGTCCCTCGGTCGGAGTTCGATACATCGCGCCCCCATCCAGCGAGCGGGGGCTGCGGCAGTCGCCGCGAACCGTCGACGTTACCTGCCGCGGCGCGAAACGTTTAATTGAATTTGCGTAATGAAGACAGCGGCGGCGGCGACTTGGCCAAATGAAGAAAAATTACGTCCGCGGGGTTCGGATACCCATCGAGGGTAGCGACCTCCTTCGTCCGCGCGACTCCGACGCTTCTCTCCGTCGCGAGGACATTTTGGCTCGAATCGCGCTCGACGCGAAGGTAATGTTGCCCGATCGCGCGATCGAGCTGTAAAATTTGTTTACTAGGATTTGTTTTTAACATGAGATACATCTCCGTGTCACCGAGAAAGAGCCGAGCGCGCGTGTAATATACATACCTTCTCGGAATCGTGACGCGACGAGGTGCGGACCGAGCAGAGCGGTCAATCGGAATCGATATCGCTATCGATTGACTGGAGCGCGGTGATATACATATAAACACCCGGCGTGTCGCGACCTTTCTACGTAAACAAATTAGTCGTCGTTATTGTCGGCTAACTGTAGTCTACGCGAAGAGAGAAACTGTACGTAAAATTTCATACGTTTCGTATACCGATTTGGTACATGAACACTTTTATCGATTTGTTTAACATCGGTCGAATGAATCTTCCGCGTTGGACGACTTTTACTTATTTCCCTTGACATAAGCTTACGTTGAATTGGCTATTTCACGAAGATATACCGAGAAAATAGTTCATTAATAGTCGATAAATATAATTTTAAATACGGCGAAATAAATGTTTCGTTAGGACAAGAAGATACAGTATGAGTTTAAATATACTCGCCAGGGAACTTGAATCACTGTTATCTCATTGTCTATGAACTATTGACTCGTGATTTTATGATGTTTTTTTTGAAGATTACATGATTTCATCTACATTAAAGTGTTATATAGGTGTAGACCAAAAGTTCATAAATAATGAGATAAAAGTGAAGTTTCTTTCCTGCTAAGTGAATTTAAACTCATATACCTAGTATTTATATGTTAATTTCATTCAAATGGTTGCTTCAAAAGATCTAATTATGCCACATAAATATTCTAATAGGTGTTATAGTTAACGAATATTTACTTGATCCAATAAAATGTTTATTTCGCCATGTTCAAACAAACATTTATTAATTACAAATAAATTGTTTTCTTGGTGCATTTTTCCCCGTGTTGGAAACATCTTTACAAAGACGGAAAACTCGACAGTCCGATCCCAAAACCACAGGACTAGGTATCTATATATGGGTCATTCCATCTCAACTTTTAGTAGTAGAAACTTTTGGGTCTCCGATTTAATTGTTGATTTTTGTTTCAAGTATCTTTTTAATCAATATAAAAACTGGCCTAAATTTTCAGAACGATTCCATAAGTCGTTCAGCTGTTATTAATTTTTATATTTCTCATTTTTTTTCCCTTTCATTGCGATTTACGGCTTAAATTAACACAATACGAAAAAAAATGACCCAAATGAAAAATTTGTATTTTTTTGTAGATTTCGAAAACAATTTATATTTTTTTATATTGCGTTTTTTCTTGAAAATAGAAACAAACAATGTTGTATCTCAAAACCGACATTTTTAATTATCATGATTTTTTTACATTAAATTTCTACATCTTTTACGGTGATTTTAAGAGCACTTAGAAAGTGGGGCCTCCCATAGAAATTTTGTAATGATTTTTTTAGTGATTTGCTGTGCCGTGTTCATTAGTTGATAAAGAAGCCTGAATGGAAAGAACGCTTACCTATAAGCGACAGCGGCACCCGCCCAACTCATCCGCTGACGTTTATAAGCGTTCTATTTCCAGTCAGGCTTCTTTATCAACTAGTGAACTCGGCACTGCAATTACATGTGTATGTGTAGGCTGGCACTTGAGTAAAGGTACTTTGACGTAAACGCAAGCGTAAACGTGCACGTGGTTCGGAATTTTGACGATTTTTATATATTTTTTGTTATTGTTAGAATTATTAACTTGAAGTTGGGATGGAGCAAAATGTATCTAAATTAGAGCGGCAGTGAATGTGATAAGATTGTAAAATAAAATTTTACAATTAAAAAAAATGTAAATTTTAACTCTTTCAAATCACTAAAAAATGCATTACAAAATTTCTATGAGAGGCCCCACTTTCTTAGTGCTCTTAAAATTACCGTAAAAGATGTAGAAATTTAGTGTACAAAAATCATGAAAATTAAAAATATCGGGTTTGAGATACATTTTTTGTTTCCATTTTCAAGAAAAAAACGCAATATAAAAAAAAATAAAAATTGTTTTCGAAATTACAAAAAAATACAACTTTTTCATTTGGGTCATTTTTTTCGTATTGTGTTAATTTAAGCCGTAAATCGCAATGAAAGGGAAAAAAATGAGAAATATAAAAATTAATAACAGCTGAACGACTTATGGAATCGTTCTGAAAATTTAGGCCAGTTTTTATATTGATTAAAGATACTTGAAAAAGCATCAACAACTAAATCGGAGACCCAAAAGTTTCTACTACTAAAAGTTGACATGGAATGCCCCATATATTCTCAAAATGAAAAGATACATATCTATCTATACCCGGCTGAGAGCTTAGCGCAAACGTATATTTGGTGCGAGACTTCACCGAGTTTCTTGATTGATTATAGGGCGATATGCTGTAATAGACTTTAGATTATAGCCCAATACTATGCAATCTAGAGTTTATCACAATATATTCCAACGTATAATTTTCTCATGACAATCCATGTGTATACACACGTCCCACGCGTAGAAAAGTGGGCTTCATCGAACCGACACAATTCTCTAGACCTTTTTTGACGAATTACACCGAACAACCACGAACAAGTAACGTATATATCGCGCTCGGAGCGAGTGACGTAAAGAAATTGTAGCATGTGTGGAAGAGTAAAATCCGGGCTAAGTGCCAAAAGGCAAGTTTTGAGATATGCAGTTTTGAAAGCAAGCAAGCAAGCAAGCTTTGCAGCAAGCAAGATTCTTGTGGCAATTATTTGAACTAGATTTTGAAGGATCTAGACATAGCCCATTTTACAGCGTATTGGGGTTATCACATATAGTCCACTTTTTAGCACTTAACTCAATTTTTCATATTCTGGCACTTAGCCCGGATTTTACTTCCATGCTACAATTGACGGCGGGTCGATTGAATCGTATACGGTTTCGCTATAACGTTCGAGAAGTCCTCCCCCGCGTGCAAAATTGCGGTGTATCTTCGTCGAGACTCGATTACAGAGCGGCTCCACTGCGCAACTGCTGTCGGCACGCGTTTTGCCGTGTCTTCGAGGACGCTTCTAAAAGTCGCAAGAGTAGGTACCTATGCACTGAAAAAAAAATTGCTAGTGTCAAAAAAATATGTCTTGAATCAAGAATATAGGATTTTACACATTTTTAAGAATCCAAATACTTGGTCGAAGAATATACAGGGTGAGTCGGGAGGATCGGACCAAACTCCAGGGGAGCGTATTGTACACAAGATAATAATGTAAAGAAACTCATATGTCCTAATCCGATTTTCATTTTTGCAACACTAAATAGAAATTATTAATTACGCTGTAACTTGCAAACAAATGAAAATCGGATAAGGACATATGAGTTTTTTTACATTATTATCTTGTGTACGATACGCTCCTGGAGTTTGGTCCGATCCTCCCGACTCATCCTGTATATCTGTGGCTTGGTTCTAAAAGAGCCAAAGTCATAAATTGCACATTTTGGCAAATCTATTTTAAAATAATGCTCTAAGTTTGAAGGCGTTTTTAAACTACCTACCATTAAATCTTAGTTTCTAACTTTTATAGCACGGTTGTTAATGTAAGTACGTATTGGCCCTTTCTACATTTAAAGGTTCTCTTGAAATACAGTTTGATTATGCACTTTGGCCCAAATCTCGAAAAATTGACATTGGCCCTTTTAGAACCAAGCCACAAATATTATATATTCTTGGTTTAAGAGTAGGTACCTTCGTTGGAATGAGAAATTCTTTCTGCGCGAAAAAAATTATTGCTCGAGCCTATCAAATATTTGTTTGCACGAAGAAAACCATGGCTTGATCCTGGAATTACATATCCTATCATGTATTTGATTGAAGGAAACATTCTTTTGGCACCAATAATAATTATTTCTCTCATTGTGCACTAGAAGAAAAAATGGTAGCTATAATATTCAATTAAATCTGCATTTGCGGGTGGGGGAATGCAGAATTAGTTGCTCCGACTAATAAGTTTAGCGCGGTCTCTCACGGGTCGGTATGCTTCGAGCAAAAACCGCGCTCGGTATCCGTGCAGCATACCGACTGGTTGTTGCTCTATACATTTTGTATCGATGCTCGCACACGGGTCGGCGTGGCATCGGCGCGAAGCGGTTTGTACTCGGTATGTTGCGTGCAACATCACCAATCAGTCGCGTCTCGACATTTGCAGGCTGTAAGCATCTAGGCAGTCGGGCTTTCCCGGTCAAACCTCCCGTTGGGGTGTACCAAGGACGGTCTACACTCCCTCACATGTTCGTATTTTGTCTGCTTATCAATGGCTTAACGAGTCTGACTAGTTTGAGAAAAGAATTTTTTTGACATTCTATACAGTGCCTTAAACTTATCATTTTCACTCAATTCTCCTGCTGCTATAAATAGTCTGCTACCATAGTTGCGTTCAATGTATGGATGGACCCAAAATATATTTTTTCTTTGATTTCTGAAATAATTATAAATTACAATAATATCTTCATCACTCGAATCACTAGACGTAGACATGTTTCCTACTACTTTCCGCCGCGGAGTAGCACGAAATGAAATGCGCCGGCAAGCGTCGCGCCGCCAGCATACCGAGGCTGTAAGCGAGGCTGGCTAGTAAAGAATCGGTACGACATTTATATATATACCGTATACTTATGGCGCCGAAACCACACCGACCCGTGAGAGACCGCGCTTAGTTCAACGGCTATTTGAAGAAAACAGACTGTAATCCATTCGAGTCCAATAGGGCGATTGGGTAACTGCACAAAACAGATAAAGTGCCATCTGTGGCATGCACCAAGCATTAAGCAGATGCCCGTGGTATAAGCGCTGTTTACACGTTATTTTGGATAATAATTGAAGTGTTTTACCTATGAGATTTAATCAACATGGCCTCAATTATAATAGAATGTGGATTTCAAAGCATTCAAATAAATTCTTTCCGTGGAAAATCGTTATCAAAAGGTAAATACAAGCAGCGCCACCAAGCTGGGTTTCTTGGCGAAACTTGGATGTACATTCTCTATATGTACACGTGTAACACAAACAAAAGCTACGTTTGTGGAAGTACGCTAGAGCCCTATTATAAGTCCAAGTAACTTGATCTGCATTCTCCCATCCGTAACCCCCGATTGAGTCTGATTTACTACATTTTTCTCTCAGTGTGGCAAACGCATTTCGCGCATCCGCTTGTCGTCGTGTGTGACATCGCGATTTCCCGTCGAGCGATCGTGTAAGCCCGCTGTCTCACGGGTCGGTGTGGTTTCGGCGCGGTAAATGTCGTACCGATTCTTTATGTACTAGCCAGCCACGCTACAGCCTCGGCTTTGCGCCCACTGAAAAAAATTTTCAGGGAATTGAGCAATAATTCTGGCTGAACCAACCAGAATTTCTAGCCACCGTGGCCACAGCCAGAAGTTTTCTTAAGACAGCCAGCCGAGTATGGCTAAGCTAATATGTTTAAAGTAACAATATCGTGATGTTTGTGTCAAGCTGCGCTGTACTGTTGAGCCAGTTATTTATTCTGATTGATTTAGACGTGCAGTATGCCTACGTAAGCTGTACCGTATCGCTAAATTGCACGGAAATTCTGGTTCATCTAGACAAGCAGTATAGCTGTGTCAGCTATACCGTATTGCTAAATTGCGCGGGAATTTTGGTTCGTTTAGACAAGCAGTATAGCTGTGTCAGCTATACCGTATTGCTAAATTGAAAGTAGGATTTTGCAAAAAGGGGGCGCGCACGCCTATCCTGCCGCCTGCCAACCCGCCTACTGGGGTGTCGGTTTTTTTCCAACCCTTCCGGGATTCGATTTTTTTTTTTTTTTTTTTTTTTTTTTTTATAGAAGGGGAAATGCATTTACGCACCATCCCCAGGTTTGGCTAGAAATCCGGAGGTGTGTGGAGCTCGGGTGATCCCGCGACGAGAAAGTGCAATGTCGCGGGGCCCACACCGGGATTTGAACCTGCGTTCCTTAGATGAGATGCTTCGAGACTGGGAATGCTCGCATTCTACCAATTGCGCCACCGACTCTTCAAGTGGTCTTAGCTAAAACAGGCCTTTATATAATGCAACACTGAGATATCTCGGCAAAAATATTAAAATAAATATTTAATTTGCTATCGGGGTACCGACTCGACTTCTACCGGTATTTCGTATGCCTCGGGCACAGAACCGCACAGTTGCAGGGACCTTTTCGGCCGGGCTTGGTCGGTATTGGAGCCACTTCTACCGGTAAAAATTGCTCGAATACCGACCAAGCCCGGCCGAAGGGGTCCCTGCAACTGTGTGGAACTGCGCGAGGCATCCAGTATAGTCCACCCAGCCATACCGTTCAGTCACACTACACATAAGTTTACAGTTGGTGTAAACATACGTTTTATAGTCCAGCTAACTATACCTATATACCTATATTACGTATAATCATACAGTTGGGGTAAGAATACGTCATCTGCTTAGGATAACCTTTCTAGTATATTAAGTAATCAGATGCCATATTGCTGCATCAAACATATCTGTTAGCAATACTTGGACTGCTAACATAGCAATGCTGTATCTCAAATACAACTAATAGAATTACTGTAATAAAAATATTTTTAGGGGGGAATGGCTAGAAAGTCTCAGCCAGAAATGTATTGCTGTTAAAACTAAAGATTTTTTTCAGTGCCGATGCCACACCGACCCATGTGCGAGATTCGATACAAAATGTATAGAGCAACAACCAGTCGGTATGTTGCACGCATACCGCGAGCGCGGTTTTTGTTCGAAGCTTACCGATCCGTGAGACAGCGGGCTTAAATTGTCGTCGTCGTCGTCGTCGTCGTGAAGCTGAAAGAATTGTACACAATGTGTGAAATTGTATTACTCGACCCGTTTCTCGCCCCTTCTTTATCTCATGTAAAATATTTATTTAGATAAAGATAGTTCCAAATTCTCGCTACGAATTCCTTTGAAAATCCCTACATACTTTTTTCAACCGTCACGTTGAAAAGTGACGATGCTTCCATGAAGAAATACGCCTATCAGGCGTTCAATTGACCAGAAATTACAAAATTGCACGTCCCGGCACCGCGAAACGCGTACAGAAAGAGAAGGTCGAGAGTCGCGCGAGGCGTTGTCGTCGACGAAACGTCTAATATCGTATCTCTGCGCGGCTATTAATAGTGGCGGCGTATGCACGCCAGGGGCCGCATACCGCGTGTACCGCGCAGAGACCGCCGCGGTAAGTGGCGCGGTGTACTTAGGAATTATGTATGTATAGGTATGTATGTATGTTGTGTAGCAGCAGAGCGGCAGCCACACGGCCGATTGCTCGCACCGCGCCTCCGTTAGCAGCGCCGATAGCCCGCTATCTTCCGCGATCTACTCGAAGCGACGACGCGGCTCGCCCAGGGGGCATCGGGGATGGTGTAGCGCGGAGTTAGCCCTTCGTTCCCACGAAAAGCGGTGGGGACGAGATGCCATCTTCGCGTTACCGCTGTCCCCGATCTCGTCTGTACGCAGAGTTCGTGACAAAAAGTGATAGCAGACTTATCATTTCTTGGAATCTTTCGGAAAAGTCAAGAAATCTATTTTCTGTAGTTTATTTCTCTGCAAGCTAGATAATAATGGTAAACTTCGATCTGTGTCTCGAAAAATGATGGCATAAATAACAATTATTGCGGTGTTCTTTTTTTTCAGTCGACAGTGACTCGGTATTCGTGGCCATTATAATAATGATGAAATACGAACAATTTTATGGTTAATAAATTAATTTATTCTATCTCTAAAATAGGAAAAATTACGAGGCAAAATCGGATAGTAATCCTTTATTTATTATTAAAAAAATATCAACATTAAAAAATATTGTTATTAAGAATTACACGTATTTTTAGTGAAAAAAAAGAAGAAACCAATATTAATTGTTAGAAGGAAGTGCATTATTAATTGGCGTATAGGTATACACATTCATTGAAGAGAAACAATTTTTTCAAGTGAAAGAAATTTGCTTGAATGGTGAGTTCGTTGTAGCGTAAATCGGAATTATATAGGTCACGAGGAAGAACACAAAATAAAATTTATATAAGGTCAATTAAACAGTAAGAGTGGGTGTCCACCGGATCGGTCCGATTCTAGTCGGCCCGATCAGGTGGACACCCGGCCTAATAAATTCATTAATTTAATTTACGAATTCAAATTACCAAATGTGTCTCACAAATAATTGGGGAAAATTCCGTTTATCAATAGTGCAATACATCCGTTCATACCGGTAAGCACGTTAAAAGTTTTTTCTCGCGGCAAGAAGACAATTTAAAAAAAGCCTGCATCGTTTCTCGTTTCAATTACATATCACAGAAAGTTGCTGAAGTATCTTACAGCTATTTATACAGGAAGGAAAGCAATTTCAATGTTATACATCACGCCAAATATCACCAATATCTGTAAAAAGTTTTTGACTTATTATAGAAAAATAAAAAAAGCCTGAGAACATTACACGTCGTGCTATTATTTCGTTGCGGGCTATAATAAACGTAACCAATTTCAATATTATATATCACGTCAAATACCATCAACATTGCTAGAAAATTTTTAACCTGTTATAGAAAAATTTTAAAATCTGGAGAATATTACACATCGTGCTATTATTTCGTCTCACGCCTTACATACACGTGTCTCTACACGTACGGATCTGCATTAGTGCTCTGCTCACGTTGCCGCGCTCCTTGCGAGCACGAAACTCGCGCGCGCGCGATTATTTAATGGTATTCAGAGTGTAACGCGGAGAAAGAGAAGGATGGAGAGCGCGCGATCTCTATACAATGAGAAGGACGGCGAGCGGGGATCGGGGAACGAGCGAGAAAGACGACGGAACGTAGGATGACGTCACCGGGCGATTAGACCGCCTCTCAGTGGCTCTCCGCTTTGTTGATATTTCGTCTGGCGCGATGCAAAGGCCCGATGCGCAAAACGCGCGCGATTCCGCGAAAGCGAGGCTGGGACTCCCCCCCGGATGTTGGTATCGTTCGTTCGCTTCGATTTCGCGATTCCGAGAGATCACGCTCGCGATTCGCTGCTTCGTCGGGTGTTGTCTCCCCGCCGATACTGCGCGGAGTTTCGAGAATCGAGCGACACTTCGAGATCTGCGCGTCCCGTCGGCCGTGCTGATCGTTTCGGGAACTGGTGGCGCGCTCTCTCACGCGCGCGAGAGCTGCCATGGCAGTCGCGCGCTGGGCTTTGCCAATCGCGCGCGCGCGGTGCGCGGATGGCTTCTTCGAGGAACGGGCGAGGGACCGCGGGAGCGTTAACGCGGCCTTGAACCTCGGTGCTTCGGCGTTCGAACGCTATCTCGCGGTCAACTTCTTTAGAGCGGCAGAGCGGCGGAACGCGTAGCTCCGCGACGCTCTACTCGCTTCGAGCCGACGGGCGATCTGTCCCTTGCCATCGTTGGCTGCGCGCGTTCAGTCGCTCGATAAAGTGACCATCATTGTATTGGCAGGTTTAGATGAGAGTCCGCTCTGTCGCCGGGAAGAAACGGTCTTTTAACTTCGCGGAAAGACTGATACGGTAAATGTTACCGTATTTACAATAAAAGAGGTACATATAGGGGGTTTCGAATGTTCCTGCCGTGCCAAAAGAATGATTTTTCCTTTGAAACTAATGTGATGTAAACTATGACGATAACGTGCTCGAATGAAGAATTATTCTACCGCATTGTAAAAACAGCTGACAAACTTTAGAGCACCTTTTCCACTGCGTACGCAATAAAGTACATCGTACCGATCTCTTCGTATCGAGTTACGGAGGCGCGTGGTCTCCATTTTGTTATATTTTGGTAAAACTGAACGAGATATCGATACGATTTATTTCCCGTGTATTGGGAAAGGCGTATCGACGTTGTTTATAAATTTATACGCCCTCAACTGAGCTCGTTTGCGCTCACTCCTTCGACGCTAGCGAGTCACTCTAGAGATGGCAGTAAAAGCGTTTGTTACGCAAGACTTTAAAGTGATTTCCCTCGTCAAGAGCCGGGACCCCGATATCAGGCCCGTGATAAGAACGCCGTCAAATTTTAGTGGGTCCATCTTGATGCCGAAGTGCAGGGAGTTCGGGTCAACGAGGCTATAAAATATGTTTTCTATATGTAATTATAATTTCTCCAATCATACTTGTACACCGAGCAAAAAATTTGAGCGAAAGTACATGCTTTTAGGATTATCCAAAAACGTGTCACCACAGAGGTCTACACAGAGAAAAAATTTTGCATGATCGAAATAAACGCGTTTTTGAATAGTCCTATTAGGAGCACATTTATTCGATTAGAATGAATATCTTATAGAAATATTATTGATTTACTTTAATATTATTTAGATCAAATTGGCATTCATTCGAATCGAAAATACATGTTTTTAGGATTATCCAAAAAACGTGTTTATTTCGATCAAGCAAATTTTTTTCTCTGTGTAGACCTAACTGTTTTCGCTGCAACAATAAGTTTTGTAATTACAGATTTATCGATTGTTACGTCCAGCGTCATATCAGCTAGATGCAGTATAAGTTACAGGGTATCAGACTTAACCGGAAACCTTGTAACTTATACTGCATGTAAGTTGATATAACGCTGGATGTGGAAATTAATAAATCTATAACAAAAGTTTAACTCGACTTAAGTTGTTACAGTGTGAACGGCTCAATTAATGATTTAATTTTATTCAGTCTTATTTTACCATCGCGCGTATATTTGCTTCGATCAAATTTTTTTCTTAGAGAGATTTCCAGTTTCTCTCCGATCTAATATACATCTACTAATGTCTATATCTTTCAACCTTTCCAATCATTACGTTTTATTGACACCGACTTACGGAACCAGATAACTGAACGTCGCACAGGCCATGGCCCAAAGTGCAGCTGTAATCGCGTGACACGACGCTCCCGATTAGATTGCCGCGCGAAGTTCGTAAATCGAAATGTCCGCTTTTTCGCGCGCGCTTCTATTTACCGTTCCGAACAATTCGCACGCCTCGACCTCGAGGTTACCGCCGGAGGTAGACCAGCCGCCCGCCCGAGGTATCCATAAACATAATAGCCTAGGTGTATCGAACGAATTCTACGCGAGCCGCCACGTCGAATAGCGAATCAACGCGCGATCGGAGGAGGACGGTGAGCCGATCGAGCGCCCATCGATTCGAAGAACGAAATAACGAGTTCCTACGCGATGAGGACGGCCAAGTTTACGCTGAACGTTATATTCTGCCAAACTTCGATATTATTTTGAATTTGTGTATCGAGAATAAATTGACTCACCGCGATTTCAATTTAATGCTAACGATGGAACAAGTCTGTGGCGATCTCAATATCGATCTTGTGAATTGAAACGACTTTTCGTATCTTCAACCGAGCAATTCCATTAATCAACTTTTATAATCATTGCCGATCCGAATAGTTCAACGGTCGGGTAAATTTATTCGCAAACCAGGCGCGTAAAATCCTTTGACCCAGGCATCGATGTGTGGTAGGTATATAGTGACGCAGATGTGTTCGACGGAAAATTTTGGACTCGATCTGCCGGCGTTACAAATGGATTTGCACTTGTGCTAACCTCTCTGGCATATATACCATATGAGGCTAAACTTACTCGCCAGGAAAGAAACTCGAATCATTATATCTCATTATCTATGAACTTTTGGCTCTCATATTTGTATAATTCTTTTTTAAAGATTACGTTTCAATCTACAATAAAGTCTTATATCGATATAGGCTAAACATTTATAAGCAATGAGATAATAGTGATTCGAGTTTCTTTCCTGGCGAGTAAGTTTAGGGAAACGGTGTACAGAGAAAAAGAATTAGTTGGATCTACTAAAAATTACTTGCGGGGCCGGAAGTAATTATTTACTTACATTTTCATTTAATCTTTTTTCATATTAATTTTTAATACTTCTTCCTTGCAATCACATACTATTCCATATGATTGTAAGGAAGATATATCAAATTGATGTATTAACAAATTTCATTGATATAAATTCTAGGATGCTCGGGAAAAAGAGTACAAGTCAAAAAATGGTATTGCTCAGAAAACACCTTTATTTGTTTATATTGAAACACAAACTGTTGAAAAAATGTTTAAAATGAAAATAACACTTCTCATAAGAACCGTTAAATGCATATAGCACACAAATATCTCTAGGAAAGTAGAAGAACATTGTAGAAGTGTTTTGGTAGGCGACTTGATTTATACTCTTTTTCTCGGGCATCCTAGAATTGATAACTACTTGCGACCCCGCAAGTAATTTTCAGTACATAGATCCAACTAATTCTTTTTCTCTGTGTAGTTTCCCGCCGCCAAAAACGAAGCGGGACTACCGATGCACATATAACATACAGTAGAGTACCGAGTTTTTGGATTGCATTCAATGTTTTGGACTCTTAGTTTTTTGCCCCCTCTTCGGTTAGGATAACCTACCCAATAGATAGACACCTCCAATAAATGAACACTTCAATGCTCGCCAAATACCAAGTTCTGCCTACCTACTGAATTTTGTCGTCTGCTTAGAAGTTTTTCTATTGGGTAGATTATTCTGCTTTGGCCCACTGCAGCGTACAATTCTATACAGAAGATGTGTGCATGCGTGTACACGCTGAGAAAAAAATTTCCAGATTATAGTCTCTCGGGCGGCCAGCTAAATATATAAGCAGTTATCTCTCAACAAATAAGTAGCTCAACTAAAATTTAGTCGAGGTAACTAGATAGTTAGCTGCTTCAACTAAATATCTGTTCAAATAATTATTTATTTAGTTGGTCGCCTGTAGCCTCAAAATTTAGTTGAATCAAACGATTTTTTTCTCAGTGTAGTTACACTATACTTCCACCGTTCGTCTAATAAAAAACTATTGTTGAAACAAACTAACTCGGATTGATCTAACAAAGCAGCGAAGTCGAATTGATTAAATCTTCCGACAAAACGAATTTTATTGAACGAAACAAAAAAAATTTGTAATAATTATTCCAACTGTGTTCCAACCAAACATACAATAGTTAGTTTTACGAAATTTAACCTTCAACCCAAACAATTTGGTTGTAACAACTAAGTTTTTTTCCCGGTGTATATGTGACTTTAAGTAGCATTTTACTTTAAAGTATGGCACTTTAAGTAGACGAAACTGTATACACGCAGAGAAAAATTTGGTTGAAAAAACCATAATTTAACCAGAAATGATGATCGTTTTTAGCGCCAATTATAATTCCATGGTTATTTTGACTTGTGAGATTCTGATTATAGTAACAACGAGAACACACACACACACACACACAGAGAGAGAGAGAGAGAGAGAGAGAGAGAGGATTCCTGCAACCAGGTCAACTTGCAGCATGGCCAATTGATGTCTCCAACCTCTTTTCATATAGTTGATACTATCATATAGTAATATTATTGATCTACTTTTATGGTTAATTCAACCATGGTGCATGGCTATCATAAACTACAATCTCGTTGTTACTATAACCACGCAACAAAAGTTATTTCGACTACATTCATGATCTGTCTGACCATAAATATGGTGTTAGCAACCAAGAAAAGTCAACCTTGCGATTATGGTTGATTTTACTACCCACTTTTCTCTCATTGTAGTCATTGGCATAGGTATCTCTATTTCTTTTTATCTAATGCATTTATTATCCACGAGTGCCAATTATTGCCAGGGTGCTAGAAATTATACCTGCTACTCTATATCCATTTCTTTTCATCCGATATCCTCATCAGTTTTCATTCTAAAGCTATTCCTCCTTTCGCTCGTTTAACGAATTCGACGTAACATTTATTTTCGTATCCGATTGCGGTGGAAAGTCGCACAGTTATTTTTAATTCCTCTTTATCGTTCGACCGCTATACCACATTACGGGTCAACGATTGTCGAACGTCCGGTTTTGGTGTGCGATCCTTCGCCGGCTTCTACGATAATTGTACATACTCCCGACGTCACGGATTCTGCCTCTGGTGACCTTTTAAAATATCACTTTTAAAGATACCAGCCAATGAACAATTAATTCTCATGCTCTCGTTAGCTACGGCGGTGTTTGCCCCGGATGATGAAAGCACGAGAATTGATTGATTATTCGTTAGCAGGTACGTTTAAAAATGACATTTTAAAAAGTCACCAGCGACAGAATCCGTGTTGCCGAGAGTGCATACACTGATAAAAAAATGTGGTAGATTTGACTAAATTAGCATGGGTCGGGAACGCAGATCAAGTTATTCGAACTGATAATTTGTTAAATTTGACTACATCTTGTTTTCGTCAAACAATTTCAAATCATTATAACCAAAATTCTTTAATTACAGTAACTTGATCGGCGTTCCTCCGCCCGTGACCGCCAATTTAGTTAAATCTACCACATTTTTTTCTCCTTGTACAGGGTCGATATCAGAGTCTCTCTGTCACACATGCCCTAGGCTAGTCCAATTAGAGTGTATGCGACAGAAAGACTCTTGTGCACTCGTCACGTGTTTTCACTCGCGCTCGTACAATTCCTACACTGTCAACAATTCTACGGTGTGGACCTATATAGACGACTTTTGGTGTTAGATAACAATGACATAAGATTGAATAATATCAGATGTGGTACATATAGGTGCATACCGATAAAATGATGTTAAAAATTAACATCACTTTTTTACCGTGTATGGCCCGCGTTTTGAAACCCACCCTGTATGTAGATGCCATCGCTCTCTTCCCCTCTGCGATAGCATTACACATCCTTCTCGAATGTTCGACGCAAGTATAATATTTCCACGATGCGATCGCGTCGCGGGTTCGAGATTTTATTGCGTCAGAAAGGGGAGCCGGCGCGGTCTATCGAATCCGCCGATCGATCCGTCGCCACGTTATCGCCGCGCCTCTCGCTCCGGATCGAAATCGTCCCGTTCGTCACCTTCCAATATCGAGGTCGCACTACACATAATATAATCCTCTCGTCGACTGGCGCGCCTAGAGATATCTCTCGCCTGGTTGTATTCCGCCTCCAGCCTCTCTCGACGAAACTCAATCAACATTTCGAACCTTGCGGTAGGACCGCGTCCCAGTTAACGTATCGTTACGTGCTACATACGCGTAATGTGCAATTTTCTCTACACGTTTATGTAAGAGCAATATAACGGCGCTGTTACGTCGCAGATAAATGAACGAATGGGAAATTGCGCGTATTTCATCGTGAGCAAAAATAATAAGACTTCCGACCGGTTGGAAGATGTCTTGCTGCTTAAGGGGTTAGGTCCATTTGTCAGGGTCGGGAGAATCGACAAATTTTTTATTGCATATTCGTTAATAATAAGCCTTCAAGGATATGCCCACCAAATTTTATAATGATCAGAGCATTAGAACCGGAGTTATAAGCATTTATAGCGCGCCGCCTCGCCGCTCGGCCGCGCAGCTCAAAACTTTAAACGCGATTATCTCAGAATCATGTTTTTCAAAAAACACCTTTGCGGTGGACACGATTACTCAAAATCTAGTAGGGTCGATCATCACCAAATTTTTTCCTGCTTGTTTGTCATGATAATAGCTTGTGCTTGTTTGTGGACAAATTTTTTTTAGACCGAAAAAACCGAAAATTGAAGACCTTTAAAAATATAACTTTTTGTAACAAGTGCCGCCATTTTTCAAAAAATCATAATTTTGAGAAATCCTTCGTTCAAGCACAAGCCAATACAATATACTAACCAAATCTTTTTCAAATTTTGATTTTTTGGATGAACTGTTTCCGGGTTATTATGTCCACCGCCACACTGATGCTCAAAAAAAGGCACTTCCGGAAAACAGCTGCAGCTCCGCCATTTTGAAATTTTTTGTTATGAAAAGATTTGTACAAGTACTTGTCGTTTTCAAATAAATATTTATTATGCTACCGAAAAAAAATGGAGAAAATCTCGTACATTCGCTTGCCACAAGTGGACCTAACCCCTTAAGTCAACCAATCAGGACGCTTACGCTTACCTCCTGCTTATGAAAAGTAGTTTTACGAGCAACGCGCGCGCGCGCGCGCGCACGGCTCTAACGGTGCGGTTAGTTGGGTCGATCGAGGCCTGATCAAAGCTGTGAGCAATCATAACGAGTGGACCATTTGTTGCTTCTCTCTCTCTCCCCCTCTCTCTCTCTCTCTCTCTTTCTCTCTCTCTCTCTCTCTCTCTCTCCTTCTTCATCTTACTTGGCGGACATGTTTAAATAGAGGTCCCCGGTTCGGCTTCGGGACACATGGGAGTCTTACTCGAACTTGGATGTTTCCGTGCACCGCACTGCGATTTTTCAAGAGGTCTTTCTCGGTTACCGCGTACACCTTGTGGAACTCGCTGCCGTTAGTAGTTAGAGAATCGCCATCTGCTCCAGCCTTCAGAAAAAGGTTTTTTGATTGGCTACTGTACGGGGCGTAACATGTCATCCCCTAATATATGTCAATTTTTATTTCTTCTTTCATTTTATCTTATTTCATTTTATTTTATTTTATTTTATTGCACTTCTTTACTATTATTGTTGATAATGTTGTCGTTGTCGTCGTCATCGTCGTCGTTGTGTTGTTGTTTTCCGCCTTTCTGTATTTCTCTTACGTTTCATTTTTTGTATAATTATGCATAGTTTTACATTCCCTGAATACCATCAATGCCGAGAAATTTAGAATCGCGTATTTATCGTAACCCTTCATTGGAAGTTTCTTTCATGCATGGAATGATTTCGTAGAAGCGAGATAAGCAAAAAAAAATTTGTATTATGGTAAACTTAATGTCATCGTATGTAAAGCTTTTATCCAGTATGTAATTATAAAAATTAATATACCCCGTTATGAAGGTTATAGTCAATTTAATGTAATTGCATATAACGTTCAATAAATATTTAATACGATCCTCACAAACGAGTATATTAATTTTATGATTACACATGTATTGGATAAAATATTTATATGCAATTATATTGAAAAAGTACAAATTTTTCTTACA
Organism: Xiphydria camelus; assembly: GCA_963678675.1. Lineage (NCBI taxonomy): Eukaryota > Metazoa > Arthropoda > Insecta > Hymenoptera > Xiphydriidae > Xiphydria > Xiphydria camelus. The sequence continues at coordinate 17,599,753 of OY783196.1, forward strand.
GAAAAATTACGTAGAAATTTGTAGAAATTTGTAGAAAAGAAATGCAAAGTTAAGTGAATTTGCCTCTGATTATCGTGACGTGTAATCAAGGGCCATCTCGAACTTCACTTTTATCGCTTTGTTAAATATTCAATAAGCGATACGAAGGTATATAATCGAGAGTACAATTAGAGCGTCGACCTGGTTATCAGGATGGTGTACCGTATTAAAATTGGAATTGCAGTTGCAACGATTATTATGGCCAGGAATTCCAGTGTATTACTGCTGCGAATATACATATAGCCGAATTAGTGATATTTGAAGAGGCAAATGGATAAAGGGGTTATGTAACATTTTTAGAAAAAATGAGATCTCTCAGTGGATGAAAGTGTTATGTCCGAATGTAACTTCTGGTAAATCTTGGATAGCTCTAATTCCATTTAAAATCCAGATATTACATGGAGTATGTTTAGTATGCCTACTGTATGTCTACTGAAGGGAAGATGGCCTACAAACTCAAATATCTCGAAACCAACTTTTTGTTACATAGGTAAGCCCTTCATCGACTTGCCTCTTCATTTATATCATATATTCATACAAAGCAATAGATAAGTATTATATCTAAACTAAAACAATAATGTAATTCTACTTAAAAAATAACATAGAGAGTATTTTTGAATTTGTAAATTTTTCAGTGTTCGAAGAAAATTTCTCTCTCTCTCTCTCTCTCTCTCTCTCTCTCTCTCTCTCTTTGTTCTACTTTGAATAATAAACATCATCATCATCATCATCTTTCTTCATTTCACGAATTTGTTTAGGCTTACTTATTACCTACTTATTTCGCTTTACTCTACATAGCTTACTTTACTTTATCCGGATCTCCATACATGCATACCAGATGTATTAGTCCATACATCGGAGTAAGATGGGTTATCTAGTCGTAGGGGCCGCTCTATACACCACCATTCCTGTAAGATTTCTACGAATCGCGTAAAGTGCGCTGAACGTTTCGCATTTGCTCGTCTCGTATACGTATACCCTGCTCTGCGAATCTCAGCATGGTTCCAGGTCGATCGTGACTATCGAGCGGAAAGCATAACTGTAGCATGGAAGTAAAATCCGGGCTAAGTGCCAAAAAGCAAGTTTTGAGATATGCAGTTCTGAAAGCAAGCTTTGCAGCAAGCAAGATTCTTGTGGCAATTATTTGAACTAGATTTTGAAGGATCTAGACATAGCCCATTTTTTTACAGCGTATTGGGGTTGTCACATAGTCCACTTTTTAGCACTTAACTCTATTTTTCATATTCTGGCACTTAGCCCGGATTTTACTTCCATGCTACAACTGTCTTCCGTCGTCTATTTTTTGCTACGACACCCGTAAGTACACAGGAAATTGGGATGAACTCCCCAGTTGAAGTGCAAATTCAAAGTTGATTATCTTGAGAACGATTGAAGATATCGAAAAAAAGTTTAAATAAAAAAGGTTCGTCTGTGGTCTTACTACAAAAAAGTTAGTTTGACTTTTCACGTATCTCTACTGCCTCCCGAGATAATCACGTTCAAAGTTAAACGAAAATTGAAGCGTTTATTCCACTTTAAACTCATACGATGGATCGGTTCGTCGGTTGCTGAGAACGTACCACACATATCCCTCCTCGCTTCTTTCTCATCGTCTCCCATACTTCCGCCATATTGAAAGGGATCGATTCGATCCTCCGTTTCGGTCGCGAGCGCCCCGATACACTCGAAAACGCTACCGCTGATTTCCTCTCTCGATGCCGCTCTCCACAGCCGCGCGGGAGGTCGCTCCTCCGTGGCATCTCGCCGGGCTCTCTATTCAACAGCGTCGCCACCCAACCCTCCAGATTCGGGACGAACGATCGCGTGTAGCGAATGTAGTCGCCAGCAGTATGACGTAACGCGTATGCGCGGCAATTAAAGGGGGGGGGGGGGGGCTACTGCTGGCAGGTCGGGGCGAGAGAGCACACTGATTTGATAGTGCGTTATCTTTCCGTCTGCTCTCCTATCGGGTTTTGCGCGCCAAATAAATACTGGTTCACCCGATCGCGCGGGAAAGGCTCGCGTTCGATTGTCGGTTCTTTAATTCGCGGTAGATCGGCGGGAGTCTGCGAGCCGGATGAAATATATGTACGTATAGTATAGGTATGAAGAGCACGCGGGCAAAAAGATCCGATCGTTCGACGGGAATTTTTACGAGAGACGCTTTTTTCGACTCTCAGACTCGCGGTTGGTACATACGACGCAATTCCGAGTATCGTATATCTATACATACCTTTTGGATTCTGACGTGGTAGCCATAAACTTTTTTTTGCCGTCGGTACCGGACAACGGTTATCATCGGAATGTTATTCTGTGTCGTCGATTGGAAGAAAAAAGAAGTTGCAACGCATCGATATCGGAATATTCCTCGCGACGCTATCGGTAAATGGCGATTTTGTGGGACAATTTTAGAGTCAGCGTTTCGTGGGTAAATAAAAAGTGGTGTCGTTGAGAATGACTGGTTAACATTTTTATGACGTTTCTTTTATCATATGGAAACTGATTTTTTCTCTGTAAATTCCTTTCTTTCCATCCGTCATCGAACACTTGAGTTTTGTACGCGACTGCCGAGAGAGATCGAGCGAAGTAACGCGTAGACGCTAATGTATTTTTTCCTCTAAATCTCGACGGAATCGCCGAGTCGCGTTAGAATTTGGTCTTTGCATAAAAAAAATATTCATATTTTTAAATTCAATTTGTAATCTGTATACGTATTCAATGTCACAGGAAAAAGAAAATGCTTGAAAAAGTTAATTATTCGTAGTTGTAAATATGTGTTTCTTTCTACAGGTTTGTGACGTCATCGAAACCCCAGAGAGACGCACTTATGTCGACCTACGAGTACGAAAGGGATAGTTTTACAAAACGATGACGTAGCTGCATTTTTAAACGTTTGTTAAACCAATAGAACAACTCCATGCTCCTCCAACTACCATTTCCTCCAAACCAGCATCCTTTATTTTAAACGCTTTTTTCCGAGTACAAGAGTGCAGCTTGGCATTCAGACTATTTGACACGTCAATAAAATCACATGTTCAGCTCTATATGTACAACTCTATTAGTCATTGCGACACCCTCCTAATAAGTTGAAAACGGTGCGTAATATCAAGTTGCTGCGCATCGGGGCGACAGCTGAAAATGAAAAATTAAAAGATACAGGGTACATAATTTTGTCGACAGGTTTTCAAACTGCAATACAAAAAATTAGCGAGAAAACCGAATTGCTGGTGTTTGACCGCTATGTAAGGGGCCATCTATAAACCACGTCATGCACTTTAAGGAGGGGGGAGGGGATTGAACCAAACGTCGCTGACTGTTATATGGGGGAGGGAGGGGGTCAGCGACTGCGTCACCTATCTTTTTTGGGTAATTTTTCGAAGACGAATTCAGTACACCGCCTCCTTCTCTCCTCTTTTCACGTGATACCAAGATACTTTTGATTGAAGATCTTGAGTCATTCATATTATTATACTAAAGAGTTGTAAAACAAATATAGAATATTATAAATTAAAATAGTTTAGCTTTTTATTTTTCTGCCAACATGAGCGAAAGATTCTTAAATTTAACAGCGTTTGCTTTCTATTTAAATATCAGATTTAGCTAACTGTGATTTAGTTAAGAAGAGAAATACATAGGTAATGACTCAAGATGATTTCCATTTTATTTTATATTTTTAAAGTTTGTAACAAACCGTGATGCCCCAAATAAACGTATGTTTAACTAATGCGTACCATTTTAAGTGATTAACTATAAGCGTCACGTGGAAACACGGGGGGCCCCTCCCCTGAGGGTTCCGGCTATCGTCACCAAGCATCACATAGAGGAGGGAGGAGTAAAAAAATGGCCAAAAACTGCGTCACGTGGTTTATGGATGGCCCCTAATGCCCGTAATGTCTGAAATGGTAGCTTTTTGGGGGGTGGGGGTGGGAGGCAGCTCGAATGCAGCGCCGGCAGTTCAGTCGCGCCATCTTCGCGATCCTCATCGTCATTTTCCGTGACCTTCGCGTTCGCGATGGCTTGACAATCGCGCCTCCGCTCGACTTGGCGCGAGATGACTCGCGCGATCTCTGTTTTGCTCGACTTTTCGCGCGAGAAGAGGCAGAGGGAGTCCCTCATACGGGTGAGAGAGAACGTGGGCCGAGACGGCCGAATCGTGTGCAGCAGTCTCGTGAGCGCGAGGGGTCCACATGCGTCCTGCGGGCAAAGCCGGATATAGTATAGGTATAGTTCGCGCCGTTCCCTCTGCTCGCAAAACCGCGGGCGTACGACCGCTGTAGGAGCGGCTAGGGTCACTTTCAAGAGTGAGTCGGCTCCGCTCGGACGCAGGGCAAATACTAAGTAGGTGGCGAACGGTGGGGAACTTCTTATATAACGTCGTAACTCTGGAAACGAATTCACTCTGATCGCTTCTCCCCTCCCTTTCGCTACTGACGCTCGCTATATACCCCTCTCTCTCTCTCTCTCACTCCACTCGTCGCCCCCCTCGACGCCCGTCGCCCCCTGGCGAACGACACACCTAAAGCCACGGCTCTTTGCTTCGGCATTTACGTCGTGCTCGATGCTCCGGCGTTCTTACGTACCAATGTATTGGTATTCGTATCTTTCTCTCTCCCCTCTCCGTGGGTTATATCTCTAGGTTCGTAAGCGAATGTCGAGTGTGTTTACCCCCACGTAGGCCAACGCTGCGATGGTATAAGGCCCGCTGCACACGTCCGTCTTTTAACCGTGCGGTACCGCTGCGGTGCCGGAATTGCGGTTGGTGATATCAGTCCCGGTGCACACGTCGTTGCGGTGCCGCTGCGTTGCCGCAGCAATTCAATGCACTCTATAGACGGGAAAGTACTGAAAAGCCGGAGGTGCGTGTGCGGTATCGTTGCGGTGTCGTGGGGAACTGCGGCGAAAGACTGCCGCAAGAGGAACGCACGGCGCCGCAACGTCACCGGAGGTGTGTGTGCAGAGCGCTACAATCTATCTATGGTATCACCGACCGCAATTCCGGCACCGCAGCGGTACCGCACGGTTAAAAGACGGACGTGTGCAGCGGGCCTAACGCTCTCTCGGCTAGACGTACTCGTATTTGCGCGTACCTATACTCTTGCCTATCCACTTATCCGCGCGTACGTATACACGCTACAGCGCGCGACGGCGTGGAGAGCAACCGCCACGACCTATGCCAACCGAATTCAAGGTGACACGGCGTGTCCATGCCGAATATCGCTGCCCGCGAGTTCGCATCGTGCCGCGCATCCATTGCGATACCGCGCGATCGTATAGGTATATGGCATTATTTTACGAGCGCGGAATATTCCACTTCTCGCGACGCGCGGCGCGACGTGGCATTTTATCGTCGAAATTAACGCGCAGCGCCCCGAAGAGCGTTGCTCTCTTTAGATGTGGCCGGTGAACTCTTTGAGGGTCTCTCTCTTTCTCTCTCTCTCTCTCGCTCTCTTTCTCGCCTTTCTCTCTTACATTATCGGGGCGAACGTGACCTACGACAAACGAATCGGCATTCGTGTATACAGCCGTATATCGAACGTCGGATGCGTGAGGAGAGTTGTATTCGGTTGAACGTGGCTGTTTAACCGAAGCTACTGAGAAAAAGAAAAAGCTTGATTTATCTAAATTATTTTGAAGTTTCGGGCGGCTAATGAAATATATAGTTTTCTCTATAAATATCTAGTTAAAGTAACAGAAATTAATAGGTTTCTTCTGTATAAGACTATAATGCTCTGTATAAGCTCTATAAGGAGTTGTTATTAAATGATTTTTTTTTCAGTGTAGTTAACACAATATTTTCACCGTTCGTCTGAATGAAACTTGTTGAAACAAATTAATCCGGGTTAATTTAACAACGCAATGAAGTTGAATTAACTAAATTTATCAACAAAACTAATTTTATTGAATGAAATGAAAAAAATTAGTTCTTTCGACTATATACAGTCCAACCCAGTACATAATGGTTAGTTTGATGAAAAACCTTCAGCCAAACAGTTTGATTGGAACAACAAAATTTTTTTTTCAGTGTATGCGACGTGACATTTTTTTGGGGAGCTGAGAAGCTCGCCGGGAAGTATAATTCGGGCGTTTTATTGGAGTGATTTTTTACAAAATGCTTACTTTATTAGAAGTTACACACTGGAAAAAAAATTCTATTTTTAATATATTTCTATATAAAGCTTTTTTCCAATACGTGGTTATGAAAATTAATATATTTCATTATGAAATTGCCCTTATAAATTGTATAACGGAGTATATTAATTTCCATAATCACGTATTGGTTAAAAGCTATATATATTTACAGTTATATTAAATTTAATACAAATTTTTTTTACATTGCAGTAAAATGTTGGTAAGCTTTTTCAGTAGATACTCGTGTAACCGATTAAAAAAATATTCAGTGCAGATTAATCGAATCGTTCTCTGTAGTAACGACTTAAAACGTATGAAGTTTTGCTTCATATGTATGTGCATAGTGAATATTGGCGAACCTGTTTAAAAGACTTTGCGATATATTTAACTTTTATTAATCTTTAAGCACTTTTGCATTTCATTTTGTTTTACTCGACGGTAAAATAAAACACTAAAGTTTTATCGAGAGAAGTTCAATACACTATTTTATACCGCTCTCGCAATCGTAAATTTAAAATACGAGTTAGATCGTTTTTTCATAGAGCGTCCTTCGTTACGGAAGTACGTAACATTCTGTCGCATGCTTCTTGGTACCTTTATTCTTCTTATACTATTATTTATTATATATCTATAAAACCAGAGGCGTCGTTAAATTGGACGAATAAAAATGGCACAGTATTAGCCTAAGCAAATAAGCTCGTTATGGCAATTTATTCGTAAGTAGCGAATCTATGCAAGAGACCCTCATTGGCAGCGCGTGACCGGCGGCGAAGGTAGTCAAGATAAGATTATAATTACCGATTGGTCGTCGGAGCACACCCATTAAAATATTAATATCGCAGCATCACGAACAAACAAGTGACTTTATAACATATGTAACGCGTCGTTTAAATCACACTGAACGTAAAAATGAATGGATTTATAGAAACAACTTAAATCGATTTATAATTTGCTGTTGCGGCGAACGGCTCGATTAGCCATACACGAATTTCAGGGAGGGTATGCGTATAAAATACAAATTATTTTTGAAGTGGCTTTGACATTTACAAAATCAAAAGACACCTTGTTATATCGTTGTAGACATGACCTACGTCAAAAGAATCAGCATACCATTCGAATCGACTCACCCCGACATTTTATCGATTCAACTCGGATAAATGCAGGAATGCCCCGAAGGTCGGGATGTCTCAGGATTGCGAAACTTTTTTTCGAAGTCTCACGTATTGATTCTGCGGGAGAGGGAGAAGAGATGAGTCGGGGGGGGGGGGGGGGGGGGGGGCGTGTCTAGGTCTCACAAAATTCGCGTTGCGTAATGTCTAGCGATAAATTGGAGAAGTTCAAGTGGGAGCGCCTTCGTTTCGGAATATTACGCGCGAAATTCCGTCCTCGTCTTGTCTTACGGCGCTCTCGTTTAATTTTAGGATCTCATTCTCTCTCGTTTTGGAATTTTCCCCGCCCCCTCCCTTTTTAAAATCCAAACGTTTGCGAAATTAATCCGTATATAGCTCACCGTTGCGAGGTGGCCTGACATCATTAGTGGTAAATAGAGTATGCGAGAAAAATATTTTTGCTCGAGCAATCGCACGAGTTGAACTTGCGTTCTGATAGCGCGCGACCAAAAATGATCGGATGATATTTCTTGCTTCTCTTTCTTGTTACCATCCCAGATACACGACCTACGATAAAGGAGATGAGCGTTGAGAGGGAGAAGACGCCCGTATTGAACCACAACAATTGGATCATTACATTCTAAAATAAAACAAGGATAACGACGGCATGCGAAAATTAGGGTTCACGAGAGAGCAACGCTTTAAGTTGGGAGGAGATTCGATATTGGTAGCCTCACTCTGTGAAGCGGGGTTATTTTGCAGTCGAATGTAGATTGATATTTTTTTTGAAAGAATATGGTTTAATTTTTCGGTAAATAGGAGAAAATTATAAATATTCAATCAGCTCTCCCAACTCAGGTCGCTTATTTTTTAAACTCCTGTTTTCACATGCCAATAATTCGTATCTTTTAGAGTTAGTGGTCCAATTTGAGATTTCATTTGTCTTACGCAATTCTCTCTCGTAAAAATAAGAAAAATGTATCAACCGTGGTGCTTTCTGTCGAGGTAACTGAAATATCGCGTATTGCATGAATTTTTCATGGCAATAATATGAATTGCAATGCAAAAAATTGCAATTAATATATTTCTGCAAAATTCGTATTTATTCGTATATATTTCTGCAAAATTAGCAAACTCAAAGCAGGGTCGAGGACGCCTTCATTTTAGAATGACGCATCGAATTCCGCGTCGTTTATGCGTCTCTCGCACTCGCCTTTTTTGTCGGAATCTCTTATTTCCTTTTTTGTATTAAAATTTTTTGCGGAATTATTGCGCAACTATCGCTGCGTCATCCGTGACACCACTATACTAGTAAATAAAGTACTTGGGAATAATATTTTATTTTGTACCCGCGCAATCTCGAGTGGTAGATAGCGGCGAAAAATGATGGAAGGCTTTTTTTTTCTTTCTCTCTCTCGCGACTGTGGAATAATCGACGAGGAAGAGATTGGTGCTAAGTAATTCTCGGAAAGTCATCTTAGCGCCAAGATAAATCATTTTGGATGCATGAATTAGATTTCGGATACTTTGAAATGTCTGAACTCTTTTTCCCTTCAAGTTCTACGTCACGTGTAAAATCGACGATGAAGACACGTCCGATTTGGCCTTCTCTTTAGATATAGCTAAACTCGACTCGAGGTCCGACGGGCTCTTCCGCGTCTCATACTTCTGGCGTTCGGTGCAGATCGCGCTAACCGGAAGTAGTCGGACGATTCAACGTAAATTATTTGCGGTTCGGGGAGCCTCGTCTCGGTTCCATTGCGATCGTGACCTACGACAATTGGAGTCGGAGAGAGGTGACTCAATGTTGTCTTGGTTCGTGTCTGCGCAGCTCTCGCTTGCCGTGTTACGCGCCGTCCGATATTCCTCGGACTACGAAGTATTTCGCCACGAGGCTCGCCCGTCGATTTATCGTGCGATGATCTTGGAATATTTCGTCCCGCGTTGTTGATTCGCAGATGCGTACAACGCATATTATATATGGAAATGCCATGAGAATATCAATTGTTACATAAGACGAACGCATGGGGCGTGCTTTAAATGCTGATCAATTTCGTGGAATCTAATGAAAAATTCGAAATAGTACACTGAGAAAACAGTTTATTAATAGTTAATAATTAGTAAATGTAATTTCAAATACGGCGAAATAAATATTTCGCTGAGACAAAAAAATATACCTATGGTTATTTAAAAAATTTTTATTTCATTCAAATGGTTGCCCCGAAGGATTCAACTGTAGCAAATATATATCGCAATAGAGTTAACGAATATTTACTCGGTCCAACAAAATATTCACTTCGCTATATTCAAACAAACATTTATTAACTGTAAATAAATAGTTTTCTTGATGTACTCGTCGGTACTACTCTGAAAAAAAGCAGATATGACTTTGAAGAAATAAAATTATAAATAATTATAGTTCTTCATTGTCGGTATATGCAATTATCAACGTATTATATTAATTTAGAAAATAATTCGACCATAAAAATACGTACATGTGTAAAATTTACTTAGTTTTATCCATAGGGCATAAAAGTGGTACAAACGCTCCAGTGTCCGTTCAACTTTGATCGCGATTATCTCGAAACGCAGTGGAGATATTTGAAAAATCGAAAGTAGCTTTTCTGTAGTAGAAATAAAGACAGGCATCTTTACTTAAACTTTTTTTTTCGATATCTCCAATCGTTTTCGAGATAATTGATTTTTAATTGCCACTTTAACTCAGGCGAATTTATCTCACTTTTATCCTAAACGATATTGCTGAAATTACGTACCTACCTACCTATATAATACTTCTTTGGGGTCGTGGGCGACCCTAGCTTACATTAGCCCCGGTCTTTACGCACTTACAGGTATATTACCAGAGATTAAATATGAAGTCAAGGCAAGAAGGTTTAATTACCGTTTGAAGTATTTTTCAGAGAACACTGTTTACGATAAACGCTAATCTTCGACGAGTAAAACAGAAAACGGGAGATTCGACGCGTTCCAAAGCGAAGCGACATTTCTATAAAAATCGAAATACTACGTGTAGGTATATACTACTCAAATAGCACATGAGCATAAAATTATCGCGATAAATACTTCCTAAGAAATTGATGCGCTCAACGCGTTCTTACAAGGACCCGCACTTGTATAATAGCACCTAGTTGGCAAGTGAACTGTCATTTTCCCATCTTTCTGTGTAACAACTTGGAAAATTTTGAAAGAATGTTTATTTAGCCTAAATATTATTTCCTGTGACAGTTATTCGAAAGTAGTTACAAACATCATCTTTTTACCGTATACTTTTCGACGCGTACTTTTTTATGCCTAACCTAGAACGTAAAGTGATGACATATAGTAGGCACACAGGGAAAGTAAATGTATTCCTTCAGCTATCCTCCAAGATACAGCATTTTTTAAACGAATTCAGCTATATCCCGTGTAAGGCGCTAACCTTGTTAGAAAATATGACAGTTTTTTACTGTTAGTAGGTAAGCTACCACTCAGTATTTTCTACCATTATTGTGTCTATTTTCGTGATTTTCTTGCCCAGAGAAAAACACATAATTGTAAGGAAAAGATATCAAATTGATATATTGAAAAATTTAGTCGATGTAAATAAATAATTACTAGTGCCCCCGCAAGTAATTTTTAGTAGATCCAACAAATTTTTTTCTCTGTGTAACGCCAAGTTGAAAGCGTGCTTTCGGTGCTATCCGGACTATAGATATAATCGACTTTGAAGTACCTGTGTACTCGCAGCATCACTTTTCGCACCAACGATTTCCCCTCAAACGAAAGAAGCCGGACTGTGCCTCTCATGATGACGTAATCGCGCATGCAAACCGGTGAGAACGCGCGACATTGTCGTATCAGGAGAGACGCATCGTGCGATTATCATCGTTGCCCCTGCGAGTCTAAACAGGGCGCAATGATACGACACGTACGCGGCGCTTATGTAGATCTACACGCATATACATACATTTCGATGCGCGGTCGCGGACGAGCCTCGTCGGCGCGTCGTTCGTCCGTCGCGCGGGCTTCTGTACGTACGCAGTCGCGAGAACGCTGCACACGCGAATGGACGAGATACGCGCCAGCTGTGCACGTATACAGACGGACCGCGTCGCGCGCGAGAGAGAAACTAAACGCGTCGTACGTGGGTTTCCACACCCGTCTAACCCACACACACACACACACAGCCCGGGCGCGGCGCTCTCGCGTGCGCACGCCGTACGTACATGGACGCACACGAAGAGCTGTTGTCCGAGGTCGGCGCTCAAGGTTGAGCGTGACGTCACTCCGCCTCTTCCTGTCTCTCTTCTCTCTTCTTCCTTTCCCACCTCCCCGCCCCCGCGACCACACACCTCCGCCTCATCCTCCAGATCTTCCGACAGTGAATCCATAGGTTAGACCTCCGCGTGCACCCGATACACCCGCTGCGTCGTATGAAAGCGCGCGTACGAGGTTTCTTCTTTATTAAACACATCGTTCGACGGATAGCTTGGATTGTACATGGAGAAAAAAAATTGGTTGAATCTATCTACTGAAAATCACTTGCGGGGTCGCACAAGTAATTATTTAGTATATTTATATCAATGAAATCTTTTAATACGCGTCAATATGATATCTCTTCCCTGCAATATTGTGGAATAGTATGTGATTGTAAGAAAGGAACATTAAATTAAGATGAAATTGATTTAAATAAATAATTACTTATGACCGCGCAAGTAATTATTAGTAGATCCAATTAATTCTCTTCCTCTGTCTAGCTACCTATAAGCCGCTTCGGATGTGGACGTTCGAGGTACGAGTATAATACGGTTGGCAGTGCATTGACGGAATCTTTTCACTTCACGGAACTGTTTTTTCCCTTTTGCTGCTGTAGGTATGCGTATGAGAGAATGTCGCATTTATCTTGGCAAAACCCCGTCAGAAGGGCTTTCCAATTTTTGCAGAAATAATGCTGATATTTGATTTACCAACTCAAAGTTGTAAATATATTCTTGCAAATGAAACTAAACTCCGTGTACAATTAATTACTCGATATGCCAACTATATCACTCTGCTGTTAATTTTACATTTTTCTGCTGTTGATTTAACATTGCCTGTCACATAGTAAACGCAGTCTGTGTTATAATTAGCAGTACACTATACTGCTTACGTTAAACTGTATACTGTATACTTTACTGTTTACATCAGATTTTTTACGAGCGATAATTACATTTTATATACATATTTAGCAGGGTAATCGTGTGGAGCTCTCTGAAGTGAGGCTGTACAGTATAGGCCAATCGTGCATTC